>NW_021025425.1:1191092-1209278 GCF_004153795.1 Camellia sinensis
GCATTTATTTTCTGTTTAGAAATAACTGCTTTGGGCTATCGGTGGAGGATAGTCGTGCTTGTTGTAGACAATGCATGATGATTAGGCAAACGAAAACTAATCAATGGAATGTGTCATGGAATTTGACGGTTGATAGAATACATTAACTGTATGTATTGGGTGATTGTATATAGAACCAATGTGTTTATATACGTTATGTGTAGAGGAGGAGATAGGGGATGTACTCCGCGGTTTAGGGGAAGATAGGGGATGTACCTCTAAACCGGTTAGTGTTGGGAGAAGATAGGGGATGAACTCCGTAGATAGAGCTCTTATGCTTATCTAGAAAATGGAAGATAGAGCTCATATGCTTATCTTTGTGAAGTGTGGATATAGCTTGTATGCTTATCTGTGGGATATTGTTGTTATACATATCTGTTGTAGAATGTGGATATAGCTTATATGCTTATCTGTGGATATTGTTATTGTACATATCTGTTGAGAATGTGGGTAGTGCTCATGTGTCTATCCGTTGAAAAAGGGAAAATGAAAGGAGACTTGAACTCATAAGTCGTATGGCACAAATGTATAATTTATGTGAATGTATCGGTGTTGGCCATCTATCAATTGCTAATATTTTAGGCATTGTTCATGGTTGGTTTAGTATATTTCTACTGGGCTGTGGCTCACCCTTTATGGGAATATCATTTCAGGTACAGGAAGCATGCCACCTCCAAGGACATAGCTTGGGAGGCTAGAGGCGGACACACTGGTGTCGTTTTACTTTTGGATGTATTACATGTGAATTCAAGCCAAGGGCTTAATGTGTACGAGTTAGTACTCTTTTGATGTAACCAAGTGTTAACTTGGAAAGCTGTAAGCCTGTAAGGCATTTGCTTTTGTTATTAACATGTAATACCTTTTGTAATCGAACTCTGATATATGAATGAATATGGAACTTTGGGAAGCAATGCATGTCTTATTTAATGGGTTTAATCTTATTAATTTGAGGGCGTTACAGCAGTCCTGGGTTGATACCGAATGTCATACTCACCAAGTTCTACAGCCCATTTTACCGTTCGTCCAGAGAAATCGGCTTGGCTGAATACAGATCTGAGGGGGAATTCAGTGAGGACATTGATGGTATGCCCCTAGAAGTAATGTTGTAACTTTCTCGAGGCAATAAGCAACGCATAAGCTAACTTTTCCAAGGGTAAATACCGTATCTCGGCATCTAGTAAAGTCTTGCTAACATAGTATACTGGCCTCTGTTCCTTGTTCACTTCCCGACCTAATACTGCGCTTACAGCATGATCTGAGACTGCTAGATAGAGGTACAGCTTTTCTCCTAGTTCTGGAGTGGACAGAAGCGGTGGTGTGCTGAGTATCTTTTGAGACTTTGCAATGCTTCGGTACACTTGCAACTCCATTCAAACGCTGCCCTTTTCCTCAAAAGCTGAAAGAAGGGCTTCATTCGATCTGAAGATTTGTTGATGAACCGATTTAGTGCGGCCACCATTCCAGCCAGTTTCTGCAGCTCTTTAGCCTTTGTTGGTGCTTTAAGATCTTGTATTGCTTTTATTTGGTCCGGATTCGCCTTGATTGAAGATCTTGTATTGCTTTTATTTGGTCCGGATTCACCTTGATTCCTCTATGAGCGACCATATATCCCAAGAACTTCCCTGTTCCTACCCCGAAAGCACATTTCGAGGCATTGAGGCGAAGCTGATGGTTCTTCAGGATGCTAAAAACTTCTCTCTAGTCCTTAAGGTGGTCTGTAGCGAGCTTGTTTTTTATTACTATATCATCTATATAAGCTTCCATGGTTTTCCCAAGTTGGTCCTTGAACATCCGAGTGATCATCCGCTGGTAGGTTGCTCCGGCGTTCTTGAGGCCGAACGGCATCACTTTGTAGCAATAAGTTCCTCTCGGAGTGATAAATGTTGTCTTTTCTTGATCTGGGCCGAACAGTGGTATCTAGTGATAGCCACTATAAGCGTCCAGAAAGCTCATGCACTCGTGCCCTGCTGTTAAGTCTACTAGTTGATCAATGCGAGGCAGCGGGAAGCTATCTTTAGGGCAAGCATTGTTCAAGCAAGTAAAGTCAATGTAAACTCTCCATTTTCCGTTCTTCTTTTTTACTACAATTGTGTTAGACAGCCATTGCGGGTACTAAACTTCTCTGATTGCTCTCGATGCCAGGAGTTTTTCGACTTCGGCAATTACTGCTTCAGTGTGCTCAACTGAGGATCTTCAACTTTTCTGTACAACGGGCCGAGCAGAAGGGTTGATGTTGAGCTTGTGGCAGGCAAATTCTGGTCCAACCCTGGAGTATCATATGCTGACTATGCGAATACCTCCATATTTTCCCTCAGCAGTTCCAGCAACTGAAGTTTCTCATCAGCGTTTAGCGAGGTACCGATAAGGAAGTTCTTTTCTGGATCATCCTCTTTTACCAAGACTCTCTCCAAGTCCTCCACTATCTTTTCCTCTGGGGCTCCCCCTACATCTTCCAAGGCTAGCTGTTCGGCCACTTCTGCTGAGATCTGCTCTACTCCGTGTTCCATTGGAAAACGGATGAGCTGGTGGTAGGTTGAAGGGACTACCTCCATTTGATAAATCCATGGATGGCCAAGTATGGCGTTGTAAGGAGATGGTGTATTAATAACTAAGAACTCTATCTGGAGGGTTTTTGTTCCTGCCACGACTGGCAACACTATTCTGCCAAGCGGCCATTCTGGCTGTGAATTGAAGCCAACTAACGGGGCTGCCGCTGGGGTGAGGTGCTGCTCGGAGAGGCCAAGCTTTCTGAACAAGTCATAATACAATATGTCCGCTACACTGCCTTGATCTACCAGAACTCATTTTACATCAAATCGTTTCCCAATTCCCACAGTTATAATTAGTACATCAGTATATGGGTGCTGTAGGCCTTCTAAATCCTTTCTAGTAAATGAAACAATGCACAAGGGGGATTTGGGTGCTGTGCGTACCTTTTTCGATACAGGCTCCACTGACATGACTTGTTGGATTTGCACAGCCTTAGCAATCTCTTCTCTCAGTGTCTCCTCAGGTTCCTGAGTCGTTGTCCCATGGATCACATTTATTATCAACCGAGGTGGATGCTCAATATTTGGTTCTGATGGTGGGTTCCCCAGTTCGGTCACTTCCTTATCCTGATCAATGTAATCTCAGAGGTGCCCAGCTGCTACCAAGTCCTCCAAGTGTTGTTTCAATGCCCTGCAGTTCTGAGTCATCTGCCCCCTGTCTTGGTGATAGGTGCATCTGAGCTTCTGATTGCGCCGAGCTGGATCTCCCAACATTTTCGGCGGCCAAAGAAAGAAGGGCTCTATCTTGATCTTTTCCAGGATTTGATCGATCAGTTCTTTAAATACAGTCACGACGGCTTCGTGGGATTTGGACTAATCCACTTCATTCACTGCGATCCCTCTGTATTCTCCTTGATCTGTTCTCTTCTTGTGCCAAGCTGTTTGTTCTGCTGACGCTACCTCGATAGGGATCTGACCATCTTCGAGGTGAGCGTATTGCTCAATCCTGGCACGTAAATCTTTTAATGCTATAGATGAGTGCTTGGTAAGAGATTGTCTCAACTTACTTTCCGGGCGCAGACCATGTTTGAAAGACATGACAGCCATTTGTTCACTACACACATTTTCCTCCAGATCATTGTATTCTTCCTAGTACCTCCTAGCATAACTGCGCAACGTTTCTTCCTCCTCCTTTCGAAGTCCGAACAGTGTATCCAGCTCTTTCAGAATCTTAGTGTTGGAGAGGAACCTGGCTAGAAACTATTCGAAAAGCCGCTTCCAGTCATGAATCGATCCAACGAGGAGTCGATCGAACCATCGGAGTCCGGTTTCTCCCAAGCTGGATGGGAAGACTTTGCACATCAGTGCCTCATCTCGACTCCATAGAGACATCATCTGTCTGTAATGGCTAATATGTGTCAGCGGGTCCGACTTCCCATGGCCTCAATTTCTTTGGAAGGGTGAATTTCTTTGGAGGTCTCATGGCCTCAATTTTCTAGGGAGAATGGTGAGGAGACAAGTCTATCCAGCGCTAGGTGTTCTCTCTGGTGAACAGTACAGTCCAGATGATCCCGATGTTGTTCGTTCTGCTTGTTGCCGATCAGCCAAGTACGAAAGTCGTGAGGGGGATACTAAGTTTGTTGACTAACCATCTTCTGCCTCTTAGCCCTTCTCCGGCGTGACCCACGGGTGTGACTGCTTGCCGCCTCACTCTATACCGGGATAGGCTGGCTTTGTTGGCCAGACTCATTTCTAGGGAACTTCTTCACTGGTGGCTCTCTGGATGAGCTCCTCCGTCGCAAACGAGAGGGCTCTACTTCAATCTTCTTTTCCATCGGATCACCCAGCAGTCTTTTAAGTTGGGCTTTCAACTCTTGTATCTCCATCCCCATAGAGTCTATGATTCGATCTCTGTAATCCTTTTCCCGGAGAAAGCGACAAGAAGAACCTCCAGCGAAGGGTAATCAATGCTCGACAGATTCAGGGGTCCGGTTATTGTTTCCGGTTTGTTCCTTCCGGACTGTTGGGAGTGCCAAGTCTTTGTCCTTCGTCTTCTCTGCCTGTGGGGTATGTGTTGAAGGCGGAATGTCCTCCATCCCCATCGCCGGAACTGAGTGCAAAGCTTAGAGATGAAGCGATCCACGCTCACCGCACCAATTGTGTGTACCGGATTCTGCACTAGATGAAAGTGGATCGAAGCTCCGCACTCGGTTGGACTATCCAGGGACTAAGGTTCCTGCCATAAGAAGCATCGTTAGAGATGCTCGGCCGAGGTTGGCAGGATAACCCCTCCGGTGTGGGAATCAATGATCAGAGAGAGAGTTGAGTTTTTGTGTAAGTGTGGTTTAGCTTGGAATAGTTCAGTTACCTTCAATGCAAAGTTCATGTAGTATATATAGTGTTCCTTGCTTACCTCTCAAGATGGTTTCATGAAGCTTGGGTGCTGCCAAGTGTCCCTTTAGCATTGTTCAAGGTGGGGGACCACCTAGTAGTTGTCATTTGTTAGAAATCGAGCGCCCATGTGGCAAGACCCTTTGAACCTTTTGAACCTTATCCATGTAAGTTTGAATTTGAATTCAAAACTTACTTGGATAACCACTCAGGATATCTATATCTATCATATCAACTGATATGGATAGATGAGATATTATCCTATATATATGATATGATACGGGATATGGGTGATTAAGAGAAAAACAACGTATGTCGTATGTTTTTTCCATATACTGACTCTCTCCCAAAATACAACGATCAAGAGCCATTTTGCACTGTGACTTGTGTGGATAATATTCATTCTGTAATATCACTCCATTGCTAGGTTGATTGATCAGATTCAGGAAACACGTGATTTACCCACGAGATCCTTCGATTCAGACTCTGCAGAAAAAGGTATGACCATAATTTTTCATCCGCTGCGCTTACCTTAGATTTACATTGGTATCAGAGCATGAATGGGTATTTTCGTGTTTTCTCTAATAATGTGTATATTTTATATATATATATATATATATATGTATGTACACATTATATACATGAATATTTATAAAGGAGGAAAATGTCAACTCTCATTAGATTAAGAGCATAAAAAACCCTATTTTTATGTTCATTAATGTCATTTTTAATACCATAAATGATTTTATTTTGGAAAAGGGAGTTTGGCAGTACCGAAATTGGACCAGAAAACACCCTGAAAAGCGGCGCGTGGTCCAGACGCGCCACCTAACGCCATGAGCTGCTTCCACTCGCTGCCACGCGCCATCACGCGCGCATCAGCGGCGCTGTCCACGCGCGCGCCGTGCGCTAAGCCGTGTACTGAGCCACGCGCTGAGCCTCCAACTGAGCCGCGCCGTTTTCCTCAGCTGGCTTGGTTGGCTTGGCTACTGATGCATAAGGCTCTATTTGTTTTGTTTTAAATTCTGAATCGCGTTAAATGGTCACAATTAATTCGTTATAGCTTTGATATAAGTGTGGTTGGTACCGTTAGACTCAGAATTAAATTTTTTATCTTCTGTAAAATTTTGAAAATTTTATGAAAATAAAAAATATTTTTCTTGAAATAATAATTCATTATTTCTGGTTTAAAATGCATCTGGTGTTGCATGATTAAGTTTTTAGGGCTTAATTTTTTATTGTAGACAACTGTTATAGTTTACTATTTACTGGTATAGTTATAGAATTTTACCAGATTCTGGAATATTTATTTCTAATTTTATGTGTGTTTATTAGTTATTTAAAATTCTAGAAAATACCAGAAAATTCCAAAAGTGATATAGTTTCTGTTATGGCATAATTTGAATATTAAATAAAGCATATTGTTATTTTTTGCCTAGAGTTTCTAATATGTTATAATCAGAATAGCATGATTAATTCTTATGTGTTTAAATTCCATTATTAATTGTGACATAGCATGAGTTGGTTATGAATCTACATTATGATGCTATTGTATGGAATTAGAATTTTTTATCATGCTTTTAGACATGCCATAGTCAGTGGGAGGTTATTCGGTTGAGAGAAATCTTTGTAGATTAACTCCCAAAAACTAATATTTTGCGCATAAATTAAATTAAATTTTAGATAATTGTCACATGTGGCGCAAGAGATGATTACGAGTATAGCAGATTTTCAATCTTGCGACTTGTGTAATATTGTTACTCTTTAATTTAGATTTTTGTGGCAAAATTATATTATGCTAATCAAATTAATCCCAATACAAATTTCTCTCTAAATTGACTTAGGTTATGGAAGTTAATTGGTTGGCCTAGACTTAGTAAAGATGTTCAAATGTGAACAATGTAATCCTATTGTTTAGATGAGCAAAAGTCTTGGAGACTTTAGGTCAGACCTTAATTGAGCCAAAGTAAGGAAACATGACTCAAAGTCATTGTGGTTTTGTTGCCTTGTTTGGCACAATAAAAACTAATGTGTGCGCTATAGTTAGCGGCATGCTATCTAGTTTTGGTCGGCAAGTTTGGAGTTGTGAAATTATTAAGCCCCCAATAGATCTGTATATGATCTTGACTATTGAGCTACGCGGATTGACTTTGTAATTTGACTTGTAATGATATTGCATCATTGGATAAAGTAACATTCAAGAGTCACGTCATCCAAGAAATGCAAGCTTTAATAAATTAGTCATTAAGTGTAAGACGAGTAGCCAGTATAAGCAGTGTTTTGCTCTCTACCCAATTATTGGGAGTGGATGGAGCAAAATTTCACGCACTATAATAGTATGCATTCAAATATCACGTGAAGTTAAAAGATTAGCACTTAGAACCTGCAAAATCTATTAACACTATGTGAAAAGATTAACGCTTAGAAGCAGAAAAATCTATTAACACTAAGTGAAGATATTAGCGCCAAGTGGCTGCAAAATCTATTAGCATTACCAACTTGTCTTAGTCTGGACACTTACTGTTTCCACACTTGAGTGTAAGACATGAGGAGGTGCTTCTTTGTATAATTCCTTAGCTAGGCTAACGTTTTGAATAACGTTTACCACTAAGCGCAAACGTTGTAGCATAGTAATGAAAAGGTTAAGGCCGACAAGGTAGTTATGACTCTAAGAATTTGACACATGGATTTTGAGAGCATTGTGTTGAATTAGACTCTTTAGCCTAATTCGCGCTTAAGTTACTTCAGGAGCTATCATAGTTGATAGCTTATTCTCTGCTTCTTGTGGATAATAGAATTAATTGCAAGTAACTATGAAGCGAGAAATAGATATGGCAAGAGGAGTATCGTCATCTTTCAACGAGATGCAGTAAAGTGTATGGAGAATAAAATTGACTTGATGGTGCAGGGGATTAGCACTTACTAGTTAAATTTGCGACTTAGGCACACTTGATATCTCCATGACATCCTTTTATGATCTAGTGAATATGAATTAGTCGTGAGTCATTACCTAGTTGGGCCTAAACCTTTAAAACTTGTCTTCGAGAACTCACACATTAAGATGATTGGAATTAGTTTATGACATTGGTCATGAACCAGTGGCTTATTATACTTAATCACATTAATGAGATGATAACACGATAGTTTGAGTAGGCCTTCTTGGGCCCACTCGCTTATGACATCCTGCTCTCATATGAATGTGTAACTTTGTTCGCAATGGGTGCGCACAAGTAAGTAGGAAAGCCGTAGAAGGTCATTTGTTTTGGCGGATTTAGTCCACTATGATATTTGTGACTAGATATGTATAAGGGTATGATAGCTAAGCCTCAATCTCGACACATTTATAGATTACGTACGCATCTGAGTTCAGACTATTTGATCTCCCATAAGTCAAATGTTTTGAGATGATTTTTGACATTGCACATATGAGGTTGAAATCAATTAGATAACAGCTTTTGTGCTTTTAGTTTTGACCAAGGTGGCAAGTATCTATTTGAGTTATTTTAGAAAAAACTCTGTGAAGAGAAATGGATGCTTAGAAAATTGATTATTCCTAATACTCAATAACACAATGATGTAGTAGAGATAAGGAATTAAGTATTGTTAATGTTAGGTGGATAATGGCGCAAAATGTTTCCCAATTGGGAATTGCACTTAAGTTTGTTGCCTATATCCCTAACTAAATGCCCTCCATATCAAATTTTTACACTCCATTTATGTAATGGGTTAGTGGAGAGCCATCTATGGATGATCTGTAACCATTAAGCCGCTTATCTTTATTTTTACTTCTCATAAGGTTGCGAAGTTAAGACCTAGAGTTCTATGGCGCATTATTGTATACTGTCTTGTAAACACATAGGGTCACGAGGTGCATTATTGTATGCTGTCATGCAAACCCTCCGGGTCATGTGCATATAGGTAAGCAGCTTTGTGGGAGTGTAACTAAGTAACATAAAGTTTTCTTAGTAAAGGTGACGTGAATAGAGTTTTTGGAACTCTATAAGATAGAGAATTCTAAGCATAGTACTCTATGTAGCCTAGTTGAGAATAGAAAGAAATTTCCAATATCCTAGGGACAGTGGGAGCGATGTGCCTACTAATGGATTACTCCATTAGAGAAGAATACTCTACATTCTTAGTTGCATGGTAGCGAGTGTGAAAATGTTCCACGTCATCCCTGGGTGATTGAGAGGGAAACATTCATGATCGCTCCGCAAGATGATAAAGAGCCTAGGATAATGCCAAAGGCTCTAGTCCCCTCTTTTTAGAAAGTGGATTAATGTTGCGCAGGTTAAGACAAAGTCTTTGAGGATTAACCATTTCTATAATTTGGTTGACTTTCCATTATGACGCGAAACTGTTCTAAAGTAATGCGTAATTTGGATAGTCATTGTTGAGGCATAAGGCTCGCTAGATACCGAAAAGTCGCAGCATTGAGGAAAGTGTAGACCATGAAAATACTTCCTCCTAGGGAGTGAGGTTATTTTGACTTAGGCTATGATTGACATAAGTTCGGAACATTGATTTGTGCACTTTGTGACCCAACTTTCTCGTTAGAGAATTGGATAAGTAGATCCGTAAAGATTTACCTTCTGCTTTTATGGTGAAAAAATAGGAGCACAAAAAGGTTGCTAATTTCAATAAATCTTTTACAGCCTAAAACAGTTATCCGAATAGTGGTTCTTAGATTTCATCAAGCCATGATAAGCCAACGATGATCGATAAAGACCATTGAGGCATGATCAATGGTTCAAAAGAAGTTTTTCCTTACTTAGTCATTATGAGCCAGGAATTTATAAGGTTGTCGCCACCTAGAGTGGGCAGTCCTCTATTTTAGATATGATGGACATAGGTGATGTAATTTATATGCTCGGATGTATGATCCTTAGAAATTGTTTTGGAAAAATTCTCAGTTTGTCTTCGATGACTTACATAAGGAATATCCTAGAATGATTCTAGATGCAAAATTGCAAACCCATTGACTTACCTATCGGTAAAAGCCAGAGCCTTAGCCATTGAGTGTATCCTCGGATTGTCTTTGGAAGAAACAGATGACCTATATTCCTTGATCTTTTCTTTGTCGTGGAAGCCTAAAGTACGCTATGTGGGCGTATTCGGCATGATAAGTGTTGTTTTTGGTAAATGGTCAACTGAGTTGTTTAGACATTGACCTTGCTCATTAGATTGTGGATAGAATGCTTTACTAAGTAGTATATTAATTTGCTCCTTGTACGATTCAATGCACTAGTTGGGCGCATCTAGAATGAACACAAATTGGTCACCAAAATATCTTTAGAGAGGTTATTGCGCAAGAGGTAGTGATCTTGAATCACTTCATGTGAGGTGCATATGATGGATTCCGTTGTATTTACTTATCGCAAGAGGTGCTGATAAGGCTTATGTTTGGAATCCAGAATTGTGCTAGCTGTGGTCATGTTGTGCATATGGTGGATTCCGTTGTATTTACTTATCGCAAGAGGTGCTGATAAGGCTTATGTTTGGAATCTAGAATTGCGCAAGTTGTGGTCATATTTTTTTTAGATCGATCACTTATTTGTTGTGAGATGATGGGATGTTGACACCATTATGGTTTGTGTCATAATGATTAGCAGATAATGATGTCAGCAGGCAAGATTGGCTCACTCATACGAGCAATCGCCCTTGGCGCTTGGGAGCGAGCAAGGATGAGACTAGTGGTTTATTTTTATTTGGAGCCAAGTGAGGCTTAAATAATCCACTATGTATGTCGCCTTGGTTACAACCAAGATGAGGTCGTGTTAAGAACCAAACATGGATGTTAGTACCCACTTTTCAAGTTGTGCCTGTTATGATTAGCCAGATGCGAGATCTCATTTGGCGCCTAGAAGGCGTGCAAATAGAGAATTCGGGTTAGGCGCTAGAAAGCAACTAGACTAATATCTGTACGATGTATCGAGGATGATGTCACTCTTTTGGAAGAGTTACTCCACCGTAACATGCATTCATACTACATGTGCTTGGTGACTGAGTAATGAGATGAGAGAATGGATCCCTATTTCCTCACTGTGTGAGTCTTACGTGTCATTATTGATATGACTTTCATTTATGTACCCTTTTGTGACTTTTGACTATGTCATAAGGTAAGGGGTTGATGTTCTGCTACTTTGGTATGTTGTCTGCGGTCATGTATGATTCGGCCTTAAGGGACATCACTGGGAAAGCGGTCAATCCTAAATTAAATGGCATGAGGGCAAACGGAAGATCATCTAGTATTACACCACTGTTGTATATTCACTGTCGGCAACTCACATCGCTCTGTATGAGAGGCGGATTGAGAGTGAATATATTGCAAGAATTGAGAGGGTCCAACATGCTCTTTTTGAGGGATTAGAGATGTTTTTTGGACCGGTGTAATTAGATGGGTCTGGGGTATATGAGACACTATTTCTGTTCTTTTTGGGTTGATGTCTCTATGCTGGCTCATTTTGAGTTTCTAGTATAGAGCTCCCACATGCAGGTGTTCTCAGCAGTCGCACGGTGCAGTAGCTAGTATGAGATCATTGTATTTTGGGAGAGAGTCAGTATATGGAAAAAAACATACGACATACGTTGTTTTTCTCTTAATCACCCATATCCCATATCATATCAGATATATAGGATAATATCTCATCTATCCATATCAGTTGATATGATAGATATAGATATCCTGAGTAGTTATCTAAGTAAGTTTTGAATTCAAATTCAAACTTACATGGATAAGGTTCAAAAGGTTCAAAGGGTCATGCCACATAGGCGCCCAATTTCTAACATCTCCCACTTGGACATGAGTTAGATGTTAGAAATTGAGCGCCTATGTGGCAAGACCCTTTGAACCTTTTGAACCTTATCCATGTAAGTTTGAATTTGAATTCAAAACTTACTTGGATAACCAGTTAGGATATCTATATCTATCATATCAACTGATATGGATAGATGAGATATTATCCTATATATCTTATATGATATGGGATATGGGTGATTAAGAGAAAAACAACGTATATCGTATGTTTTTCCCATATACTGACTCTCTCCCAAAATACAACGATCAAGAGCCATTTTGCACTGTGACTTGTGTGGGTGATATTCATTCTGTAATATCACTCCATTGCTGGGTTGATTGATCAGATTCAGGAAACACGTGATTTACCCACGAGATCCTTCAATTCAAACTCTGCATAAAAAGGTATGACCATAATTTTTCATCCGCTGCGTTTACCTTAGATTTACATCATTGAATGCATATATTCATTGTAGTCATGCTGATAACAAACCACATTCCTTTGGTTCAACAACTTCCGTGATTCTAGGTGTGAGGGACCAGCTGAGGTGGCAACTTGCACATACACAGGCTCACAACTTCCACGTTCCTTTGTGAGGTTCTCTCTGCTCGGTACCTCAGTTCTTTAGTTCGGCCCTAGACCAGACTTCTGTTGGAATGAGCCGGTCCATTCGGACATCTTTGTGTGGGCTGGGCCCACTATCTGTTCGGCCCATAGATTCAATCTCACAGCTCGGCCCAGCCCAGCATCACGGCTGGACTAGCCTTTCCACTACGGGTTGGGCCCAAGTATTTGAGGACATGGGTTGACTGTTGATCATGAAGTTGGGCTCAATTGGCTTGCCCATATACTCATCCAACCCATTTAAATTTGGACTTCAGTGGATTGAGCCGGCTCAATATTTGGATCCGACCCATTTCACATTTAACCCGTTCATTATATTTTTGTATCGCTAACATTTTTCATTCTTCCATTTTAATTTTGAAAGGCTCATGATGAGTGAGGCCGCCATGGCAGGTGTGTCCTGTGCAGCTACGCCCATCATATTTTACCAACTTTCATGGACATGGTCACGGTTTAAGTTTCGTTTGGCCAGCAGTGATTTTAGTTAAAAAATTAAGATGTCATTAAAAAAATTGAAAAATCAATAATTTATATTAAAACATTAAAAAATTCTTTATTTTTTGCTCATCTTTTTGTAAAAAATTTAAAAATTATCTTAAATATATTAATTTTTTTTACATCATATTTTAACTAAAAAATTATTAAAAAAATTTGTTGCCAAATGAGATCTTAAGTTCTTTACATAGGTGGAATTTGGGAGATTTACGGTCTTTGGGGTGGAGTGTGATTATTTTAACTGATTTTTTAATTTTTATAAAAAGATATATAAAAAAATAAAACTGATGTAATTGAATGTTTTAATTTTTTAATTATTTTAGTCAAAATGACAACACATCAAACAGAGCCTTACCATGATCAATTTGAGCTAAGTTTGAAATTTTTTAAGTTTGAACAATATGTTTTAAAATTCAGCATGAATTTTGACAAATATTAACAAATTTAAATTAAATTTGATATTAAAAAGTTGAAATTAAATTTGAGTTGGACTTAAGCAAACACCACTACAAGAAAACATAGCAAAAAACACGGATTTTTAGCGACGCCGCACCCCCCGTCGCAAAAAACGGTTTTTTGCGACGGTAACTGCCCCTGTCGCAAATAATACCCTTTAGCGACGGTACTGACCCGTCGGTAATGAAACCAAACAGAGGGGTCGGGAATGCGGAAGTATTAGCGACGGTAAATAAAACCGTCGCAAAAAATCTTTTTTTGGAGACGGCATATATCATTTGCGACGGAAATTTGCCGTCGCAAAAAAGGATTAATTCAAACGGCGCCGTTTTGCCTTCTATTTGCGACGGTCTACATCATACCGTCGCAAAAAGTCCAAAAAAAAAACCCCTTCTTTTTCCTCTTGGCTGCCGCTCGATCCTCCTCCCAAATCCCTAACTTCACCCCCAAATTCCCCAAACGGCCTACGAGGAAGACATCGGTTGAATAATTTTTCTTCATGGAGGTTTATTATTCAAATCAACAAACTTAAAATTGATTGATGCGTCCAGCATGGTATATTAGTCAATAATATACATGTGATACTCAAGTTAATGATTGATTTAAGTACACTTATTAACATATTTTTAAAGGGAGAGCACTTAAAGTCAAGGTAGTGGTCTTTTTGGTCATATATGTATTCTCCTCGTGAAGACAACAAGGACCAAAGTTTAATAATTAAAAATAGTAGCAATTTCAATTAGAAATAGTGCTAAAAAAGTAATAAAGTGTTACAGTGGTTGCTTTCTCTTATCCTAATTAGCTTTTGATTAGGTTTGTAGCTCTTTTATTTATTTATTTTAAATAACCCACAAAAGCAACATATCTCAGCTCATCAAGAAATCTTCCAAAACAAAAAGATTTTAAAAGAGAGAAGAAACCAAACAAAACAAAAGCAAAGGCAAGATTTATGACTTGAGTCGTGAAAGGTATCAATCACATCCAAACTCTGACATTAACTGGTGATACATACTTTCTTAGTGCAAGATTTATGACTTAACATGCAATCATCTTACTTAATATGTAAGATTTGGTGCTAGATCTCTTATTAAAGCAATAGAAAATAAAAAAACGATGATATGACAAAGAAGTTGACATTAATAGGCAAATTAGAGAAAAGACAACCATGAAGGTCATTGACTAATGGATACCATTAATGCATTAGTGCATGACCACATGTATTAGATGGGGAGGTAGAAGTTTAACAAGCACAAACATTTAGAACTACGTGTCTTATTCATGTCAAAACTTGTCGTATTTTTTAGAACTAAGTGTCTTACTCAAAAGTTTTTTAAACTTAAGTAGTCTGAATGAATATGATTTTCATATTCCGTCTCAAATCAATTCATTTTAGATCCTTAAAATTTAATGGATAGCTAAATTCATTGCTATGGAATGGAAGTGTACTACTTGTTTTGAGAGATGAGGGTGTGATTATTTTTGTCTGCATTTTTTTTCCCAGGCCCTTAAAGCCTACGATGTTCTGTGCATCTCTTGATGTTCTAGACATGTTGAATTAGTGATGGAATACCTGGTGTTTGGAAGCATTTTTATGTCCCACGTGTTGTTGTATAAGTATTTTATTTTTTATGTTCTCCCATCAAATCGGTAAATAACTAACTGAGATAAGACCACCTACCTATTTGAGAGAAATTGGACGGATAGCTATCATGGTGCATGAATATGTAGGTATTATATTTAGAGTTACTTTGATAAGATATTTGTGTGGATGTGTGCAGAAGCGATATTTGAGGGAAGTACAAATGATGGATATGAGTTGGATTGATTTGCCAAATAGGATGTCGAGGGAATACATTAATGGGATTGATGAATTCCTTGTGTTTGCCTACACCAATAGGGTTGAAGGTTCGATAATCAGTCGTCCGTGTAGGAAGTGTGAGAATCGATACCATCTTATATGAGAGGGTGTACGGGAGCATCTGATTTTGAATGGTTTTTTAAAAAAGTACAAACATTGGATTAATCATGGGGAATCTTACGTATCTCTGCATGGTAATCGAGAGAATGAAACATTGGCTAATTTAGACATTGGGGATGATATGGTTGGAATGATACAAGGGGCTGTGGGAAATCCACATGCCGGTACAAGTGTTGATGGTAATGAACCACAGGGGCCTGATCCCCATGCATTTGAACCCTAGCTTGTCCCAAATGCAGAAACTGCAAAGTATTTCAAACTTCTTCAAGATGCACAAAGTGAATTGTATCCAGCTTGTCAGAAGTTCACATCTTTGTCATTCATTGTTTGACTTCTACATTTGAAGGTGCTTCATCAGTAGACAGACAAGTCTGTTGACATGTTGCTTGAGTTATTGAATGAGGCATTCCCGTTGGGTGTGAAACTCCCGGACTCATATTATAAAGCTTAAAAGGTCACAACAGATTTGGGCTTCACGTATGAGACGTGGGATGCATGTCCCAACAGTTGCATGTTGTTTCGAAACGAGGACGCCAATCTTGATAAATGTGTCATATGCAACAGTTCTAGATGGAAATCAAATGGTGATGGTGGTTCAAATGGTCCTAACAAAGGTGGCAAACGAATAGCTGCAAAACAGATGAGGTATTTTCCTTTAAAGCCAAGGTTGCAGAGGTTGTTTATGTCATCCAAGACAGCCAAGTTAATAAGATGGCATGTAGAGGAATGAACTGATGACGGTGTCTTTAGGCATCCTGCTGACTCCCCTGCATGAAAAGATTTTGACCATCGGAATATTGACTATAGTAATGATTGCCGAAGTGTAAGGCTTGGCTTAGCATCTGATAGTTTTAAACCATTCAGGACGATGAACATAGTTCATAGCACTTGGCCTGTTGCGCTCATTCCATACAACTTGCCACCATGGATGTGCATGAAGCAACCATTTCTAATTTTATCCGTTCTTATTGATGATCCGAAAGGGCCTGGTGGCAAGATTGATGTGTATATGCAACCATTGATTAAGGAGTTAAAAGAACTATGGAATGAAGATGTCTCCACATTTCATGCATGAACAAACCAAATGTTTCAAATGCATGCAACTTTACTGTGGACAATTAGTGATTTTCCTGCATATGCAAACTTGTCAGGATGGAGCACTAAAGGTGAATATTCATGTCCTTGTTACAATAAGGAAACTACATCATGTTGGTTGAAGCATAGAAGGAAACAATCATACTTGGATCATCGTAGATTTTTACCTAGTGGCCATAAATTCCGAAAGGATAAAGTATCATTTAATGGTAGTTGGGAAGTCAGGCTCAAATCAAAATTGTTGTCTAGAACTGAGATGCTGCTACAATTAGAATCTAAGGGTATTTTAACCCAATACAAGAGGGATGACCTTAAGGAGAGGCATAGGAGCCAAGTAGAGAAGGAGAAAGCTGGACATCACACCCATAGCTAGAAGAAAAAGAGTATCTTTTATGAACTGCCATATTGGGAGCACAATCTAATAAGACACAACCTCGATGCGATGCATATACAGAAGAATGTTTGTGACAATGTGTTGTGGGCAATATTGGGGATTGCAGGAAAATCGAAGGATGGTGTTAATGCTCGGCGTGATTTACAATATATGAATATTAGAAAACCCCTACATTTGCAGTTGAGAGGGTCAAATAAAGCTTATTTACCACCAGCACAATTCACGATGACCAAGGATGAGAAAGATTTGTTCTTGAAAGTGTTGAAGGAAGTAAGAGTTCCCGACGGGTATTCATCCAATATATCACGTCGTGTGCGCTTACATGATAGAAGCATTGGGGGTCTTAAGAGCCACGATAGTCATATTCTGATGCAACAACTTATTCCATTGGCTATTCGCAGATCGTTACCGAAGAATGTAATTGAACCCTTGATTGAATTGAGCAATTTCTTTAGACAATTGTGTTCGAAAGTGAATCGTGCGACAGATTTGCAATATATTAAAGATCGTATCGCTATAACACTTTGTCATCTAGAGAAAATATTTCCTCCGAGTTTTTTTGATATAATGGAGCACTTGCCTATACATCTAGCTGATGAAGCGTTATTGGGTGGAGCGATTCAGTTTCGATGGATGTATCCAATTGAGAGGTATCTTCTTACTTTGAAGCAATACGTGCGTAATAGAGCTCGTCCTGAAGGATCAATTGCTAAAGGATATCTTATGGAAGAATGAATGAATTTTTGTGCACAATATCTCAATGATGTGGAAACCAAATCTAGTCGACCCGTGAGAAACTATAGTGGTGCTGATAATTTGGGTCATGCTACTGGTGAAAACACAAGCTTTTATCTTGATAATACTTCTTGGGTACAAGCTCATCGGTACATCTTATGCAATACAAGCGCGGTTCAACCATTCATAAAGTAGGTTAAGTCACTCACTCAATATTTTATTATGTTTATTGAATTTTCAACTAAAATTTCAATCTACACAGCAAACACCTTGAAGTACTTAAGCTCAAAATGCCTCGTGTCGACGATCATCAACTTCGGCGTGAACATTTTGAAACTTTTCACATTTGGTTCAAAGAACATGTATGCATTTAACTCTATAGATTCTAGTTACTTAAGTCGATCTACATTTTAAATTTTACATTTCGTGTTGATGTCCTCCCAGATGTCCCGTGAACAACCCTATGGTTCAAAATTGGAAACTGTGAAACAGGAGGGACAACAAGCCAATTTTAGGAGGGGGTCAAAAGGGTCAGACAACATTAGTGGCCGGCCACCAACTTTTAAGGTCCTCCCATGTGTGTACATCACAAATATGTGGTTCAAAGTTCAAGAAAGTGGTCCAAGGGTGTTCAACATTGGCTCGGAAGTGGGAAAATTTCATATGATGAAACGCCGGAGGAGCAAAAACTGG
>NW_021025425.1:1219350-1344693 GCF_004153795.1 Camellia sinensis
GTCAATTTTTTTTTTTATATTTTTCTATAATTAAAATATTAACACCATTATATGGTTTTTAATTATTTTTATCTTGTTTTTTTCAGATATTTCCTGAGTAGCAGTTGGCTTTTTCTGGAATGCGGGCGTATCAAGATTATGACTAATTTTTGTTTTTGTAACCCACGAACGAATGAAGACGAAAACTTTTGGTTTTGATTTTGATTTATGTTATTTAAATTTGGGAGCAACATTATGTATGTATTATGCGACGTTATGTAGTTTTGAGGCGTTAACGCCCCAAAATCACCAAATGGCGTCGGTTTAGCACGAAACTTGGCACACACGACCGCGTAGGCACGAGAGACTTGTGGGAGAAGACGGGGCTCGAATCGGGTTCCCGGTTTGGGAGTTAGAGCCGGATTTCGGTTTGTCAAAATTATTTACTAAACTGTCTTTCTAATTATATAGTAGTCAATTTTTTTTTTATATTTTTCTATAATTAAAATATTAACACATTATATGGTTTTTAATTATTTTTATCTTGTTTTTTTCAGATATTTCCTGAGTAGCAGTTGGCTTTTTCTGGAATGCGGGCGTATCAAGATTATGACCAATTTTTGTTTTTGTAACCCACGAACGAATGAAGACGAAAACTTTTGATTTTGGTTTATGTTATTTAAATTTCGGAGCAACATTATGTATGTATTATGCGACGTTATGTAGTGGCATAATTTTTATTGTTATGAATTTTTATTTATGTATTGCTTTGAATGGAACAATATTATTAATTTTCATTATTTGTTAATTTGTATTTATGTACGTATTTATATTATTTTGTAATTTTTTAATTTTTTATACTTATTTTTTATCTAATACAGGTTATTTTAATTTTTTTAATAATTTATCAGCAGGGTTTTTTTTTTTTTTTTTAATTTTTTGAGACGGGAGAAGAACCCGTCGCAAAAACCATTAATAGGCTTTTGCGACGGTACCAACACAGTCGCAAAAGCTGTCTTATTGAATGTACAGGACACCTTTAGCGACGGTAAACCGTGCCGTCGCCAATACTTATATGATGCCAGAGCCTTTAACGACGGTAATGTTCCCGTCTCAAAAACTCACTTTTAGCGACGGTAATTACGTGCCGTCGCGAAAAGTGGTTTTTTCCCCATTATTTGCGACGGGAAAAATGCCGTCGCAAAAAACATACCTTACCGTCGCAGAAAGTAATGGCGACGGTACATACCGTCGCGAAAGGTCTTTTGCAACCCCATCTGTCGCGACCCCCCCTTACCGTCGCAAAAAGCCGTCGCAAAAGGTGTTAGCGACGGCTTCCTGGAGCATTTGCGACGGCCATTTACCGTCGCAAAAAACAAATTTTTTTGTAGTGCACTAACAACCCAAATAATTAAAGATTAAAATTGTATATACATATATATTATTAAGAGCCTAATAAGGTTAAAATCATATAAATTATTAGCCTTCCAAGATTTTTTATTTTTTAACTCAATCTATCCGTTTGCACTCTCGAGCTTTAATGTGTTTCTTTCTTTCTACCTCTTATTCTTCTTCTTCTTTATTTTGGTTCTCTCTCTTCTTTTCTGTTTTCTTCTTTGGTCTTTGCTTTTTTCCTTACTTTTTTATTGTTTCAATTCTATCCTTAACTCAATCTCCATTTTCAATTTTTCCCTCATATTTTTTTCTCTATTTGAAAACTTCTTCTACTTTTAGATCTTATTTTTTCTCTGTTTCACTTTTCTCTCTCTCTCTCACTGATCTTAAATTGAATGGAGGTCGCACTGGTCATCAAAGAGATCACTTAAAATTGAGCATTAGTTTCGGATTAATATTTTATAGTTATATGTGGTACTCAATTGTAAGAATTAAACAACCAATTTAAGAAGGATGTGATAAAGTTGTTTGTTCTTAGTTATCCTTTAGATTCTAAAAATAGTTATAGGTCTTTCAAAATTAAAAATATTAGCTAGTAAAATTTGCATTTTAAATTTCAATTGCAAAATTATGAAATTTTCATCCTTAAGCATCCCAACTTTCAAAAGTTGTTAATAATTTTTTAGTTGTGCTAAGTATTTGTACAAAGTCGACCGTTTATCATCTTATCAATAAATTGATTTGTCTTATCAGCAATAACAAAACACACATTTTTAATAATGAAAATTGCCAAGACTAAACTGCATAAATACTAATTTTTATTTTTATATATTCACTCCCTGAGGTTGGAATCTTACATCCATTCCTGATACAAATTAATAAGAGTACTAGTGCAAATGATCATCTATTTTACGGAAAAAGAGGGATTTGAACTATGGGTAAACAAAAGCTTCTATAGCAATTCCAATGCTATACCTTGAATCACTCAGCCATCTAATCTTTTCTTATTATATATAATGTAACCATTCTATATGTCAATATTACATTAAAAATAAAAATTAATAGTCAAACACATTATATATTAATATTATATTGATGGACAAAAAGATAAATATAACATGGTGTATAGAAGTATTGCATCATTGAATTGACAAAAAAGTAGTCACTGACAACTTAACATGATGCAGTTGTATTTTTGTGCTTGCATGTGCATATTTGTAGATCATAGATGGATAAATAAGTGAGAGAGATCCAGCTATGAAGTCATTGTTTGCTCTTTTTGGTCATTGATAAGTAAACACAAACACCTCTGATGTAGGTAGAAAGGTATTATATTGAGATACTTTAAGTTATATTTATAGTCTTTTAATTTTATTTATTTAATAGAGATGATGTTTTTTTTGTGACAATTGCCTCTTTAATTAAATGAATTAAGTTAATTGATTATGTGTTTATTGCTAATTGTGTAATTATATGTCATGAAGTGTTATTGTGATGCCATGTGATTATTTGAATTGTGTTATTGTGGACAGATAGGTTAAAGTGAATATTAAACCCATCTGATTCATTAATTAGTAACAAGTTAGAATTAAGAAATTGCGTAGTAATTAAAGCTTAATTCACCTTGGTAAAATTTAATTTAGTGTAATGAATATTAGATTGTGGTGAACATTAATTAAATTGGGTGAGTTTAATTTATATTAATTATGTGATATGTTATTAGCCTAGGTTAGAATAAATAATAACAATAATAATAATAATAATAAATAAAATGATCGTGCTCATCAATTGAAGAATAGTGGAGCTTGCTATACATACACATAGAGAGAGTAGATGAGCCTTGAAAAAGGTGAGCTCAATAAACAAAGGAAGAGAAAGAAAGGAGGAAGGAAGAACCTAGGAGGAGGATAGAAATTGTCTTGAGATCTCATAAAACATCAAGTAAGGTAAACATTCTCCCTCTAATTTCTTGAAATTGAGACATGCTCATGCTTTATCTTTAAAGATTTAAGCTGAAATTAGGTTGAATTATGGACTACTTAGAAGGTTTGTTCATGTTCTTAAGGGTGCAATACATGCATGACTTGTTATGGAAGAAGTGACTTAGTTAGCTTCTAAATTCACCATGCATGGCATAGTTGTCATCAAATTCTTAAGCCTACATTGTTGTCTTGCATGAATGTTTAAACTTCAAGGGAAATTCCATGAGAATTAAGACTTGAAGCTCAAGATTTCAATTTTTTAACTTTACATATCTTTTCAAAACTTTGATTTTTTTAAATGGACAATTGAGTTTCTTTCAAAGCCATGGTTTGTAATTGATGTTTAAAGCCCAAATTCTAACATGATTACATGAGGCTTTGGGAGTATAACACATGAAAGTGGGGTTGTTTTTGTACAAGAAATGCATTGCCATAACAGGGCAGGTTTCGGCTTCAAACAAAGCCAGCACTGCACATGCGGCTTGTGGCCCCGCAAGTGCGGAAAACAGGGTAGATTAGTGGCGCACACTAAAATAAATGCAGGTGCGGAGGACACGAGCGACAATGGTCCCGTATGTGCAGCCAAACCCTCCGTACGTGCGGCCCTTTTGGGCAACCCCAGTTTGTTTTTGCTCCCCTTTTTCACCTTTCCAGGCCTCCATTTGCATCGTTTTAAAAGTGTTTTTCATGTGCATTGCATCTCATGAGTAAACAAATGAGAGTTAGAACCGAATTAGTGAACAACGAACAGAAATTGAACGAATGAACAACGAAGTGAATAGAAATAGAAATGATTGAATTCGACATGGATGTAATTGAGTTGTTGTGCCTGAATTTGTTTGTTTAGATTAGACGCTACGTCTTTAGTTCATATTAGCACGTGTTTCACAGAGCCCACTGTGAGTAACAATGTTGTAAAGCTATGTTCAATTATGGTTATTTTCTGAATGATTAACTGTACTGCCTTCTGAAATGAAACTGTTTATTAAATAAATGTTTGTCCTATTTTATGAACTGTACTTGTGGCATCCATAGCAACTGACTGTTACTGTTACTGCTACTGCTACTTGTAGACCGCCCCGAACTCTCTCCGCGCGCCCCCCTTTTGAAGAGACGCGAATTGGGTTCTAGCTACTATAGTTCGGACTCCTGTCATGGTTTTGAATCTAATCTCACAAAGTGCAATGCAAGAATGATAAATTACCAAAGAGTCCAAATTCGGCAAATCGTTTTGGAAATTTAGTCAAAAAAACGCCAAACATAGACTACTTTGCCAGATTTCAGAGTCGCCACCTAAATATTTTGTTTTTGGAAAATTTAGGAAACCCTGACTCGTGCCTAAGGCCACGTGTCCGTCATCACCAAAGTTGCTTCAGTATGGGAACTTGGGTACGAGGGAGGAGGGTCATGAAATGAGCACACCCGCTAGCCCGATCAAAGGATCGGCCTCTACTAAACATTATATGTTATTTTTGAAAACACATGTGTTCTTATTCTGATTATTAGCTAATCTTACTACGTGATGCACATAGCAAGCAAGTATAGACTCAATCACACGGATTGGAACAAAACAACTCATGTTTGTTTTTGAAAATGGTTTAAAAGTGCTACTCGCAAGTAGGCTAAAGCGCGGGTTTGCCACCCTCAAGTGGGCTTTGAAACATGATTTTGCCACTTCGCAAAGTGGGCTTAAAACTCACAATCATCAAGTTGTCCCAATTCAGGCAATCAAGCCTTCACCTACAGGCATTCATGCAGTCCAACACATAAGCACATAGCCTCATGGTAAGCATGCTATCATGGCAATCACTTACACACATGCAAGAATACTAAAGCATAAACACTCACCGAGTACTCCGAGCCAAAACATAAGCTAGTTAGTAATCGATGCATGATCCTAACTATGTCAACAATGCCTAATGCAACACATGCAAAATGCAGCTAAATAGGCTAGGCTATTCTAAGATGGCATATGAGTGCAGCACTCAATAACATGCTTTGAAACAGGTATTCAAGTAAGTATTGAAATTTAATGCAGTTTGAATGATGCACCGAGCCCGGTGCATGCAATACGGATGATTGATGCACGCATGCAAAGCATAAGTATGCTAATTGAAACATGTCCTAAAACTAACCACTGAAAGTGGGAAAATAAAAGGGAGAAAGACACACACACGCATACTTATTACAACATTTCCCTCTCGACGGAGGGTCCAAATAAATAGGCTAAGCTACGCTAATCTAAGCTACTTATTACAAAACAAAACTAATTAACTATTCTAGTTAACTAGTTAGTTATTACAACGCAAATCAATTAGCTAAGTACATTAACTAATTAAGTACAAAACCGACGAATTAACTAGTTAATCAAAGCAATTAAAAGAAGCCTCGAGGCAAGGAACAAGCTTGCTCGGTTGCTTCTTCCCGAAATCCCGTCACCTTGCCACCGGTCGCCTCTGTTTGCGTTCGCTTTGATTCTGAACACCAAACCAATGCCTAGACTGCTTGTGTTGCAGAACCAGAACAACTTTGTACCATCTTCAAGCTGGTGGATAGCCGGCCACCAGGGGAGGCTGTAGGCCACCTGTCAGCCACTTAAGGAGGCTGTAGGCCACTTAAAGTGGCTGGTCAGCCACTTCCTCTGGCCGGTCGGCTAGTTGCTTCTGCACACTTCCATTTTGCTGCAAACAGAGTTCAACAAGGGCAAAGCAAGGCATTTGCAGGGTATGTGTGTACAACCACCCTCCTTATCATTTCTCAAGCTCAAAGGAGTGCGGTACTCGACTCTCGAGCTGCCAACTGAGCATCACAATGCATGATGGCTGAGAAGCCGAGTTTTTACGAGTTAATGAATGCACAACTAACACACAAGACTCGAGAGGCCTCCACCCTATCAAGCACAATCAAGGGGGACAGTGACCAAGAAATAGGGCACATTTCATCACTTCAAGTATAAAACGTCACTCGTTTCTCGTGTTTGGATTAACGTCCGATCCAAACACATCGAATGCATCACACATGCAAACAACATGCTTATCTATCACTGCTAGAGTGGCATGCACGAGGCTCTATCATGTAAGCAATGCATGCAAAACATGTTAAGGGACTAAGAGCACTAAATCAAGTGAAGAACATTACACATGAGGCATGCGCTATCAATCCCAAATAGTCAAACCACACATGGACAGACCTATATCATGCCAAAACAGTGGCAAAATCATGTTGGAAATGAAGCACCAAAACCTATAACAACATACTCATGCATTGGCTCGCAAGCTAGGCATTAAACATATTTCTCAAACACAATGAAAGGGCGATGAATAAGAGAGTATGGCAAGGCTATATGCTCTGAAATAACATGTTAAGTGATGCCACATCACATGAACATCGCAAATAAGGCATGCTAGAAGGCCTAAAGCATAAGGCTAGTAAAGAGCACTACTCAAGAGGTATGCAATGCATGGCACAAATGGCTAAACCGGCTCTAGACAGATTTCAATTACGCCAAAACAAAGACCAAAACATGCTGAGATGGAAGCTCAAAAGCTTAGGCAAGCATGCATACGTATTGGCTTACAAGTGAAGCATGAGGGCTCAACCCTCAAACATACAAAAGGGCGATAAATGCAAGAATATGACCGAGGTATATGGTCTGAAATAACTAGCCAAATGATGCCATGCCATGCAAAAGGCTCAAATATGGCATGCTAGAGGTCTCAAAGTGCAAGACTAGCAAAGCCAAATACACTATAGCTATGCAAAGCAAAGCATGCATGCCCAAAAACACTCAAATCAGATCTAAAGCATGCTAAAACATAGCCAAAAAGGTGTTGGAGTAGAGCATACACATGCTAGATCAATAGTCTAAAACACCAAATACACTAGGCTAGTGAACAAAAATGCACTACAAGTGCAAGAAGCATGCAAGAGGCAACCAAACCAATCCAAAACAGAGTTATGACATGGCAAATCAACGGCAAAAACATGCTGAGATAGAGCTAACATGAGCTAGAATGAGAAGCATAAAGCATGATGCATGTTAGGCCAACAAGGAGGATTGCACTACAAGTGTGTGAAGCATGAAACCAATGATCAAACCAACCGAAAACAGAGTTAGGGTAGGTCCAAAAAGTCACAAAAACATGCTTGGACTAAGCTAGCAAATGAGAGAAACACATGCTCATGTATTAGGCCACCAACACAAGGTGTAAAGGCATAACTCTTAAACACGATGAAAGAGCGATAATCATGAGATTATGACAGAAGTTCATGATCTAAATTTACATGCCAAATGATGCCATATCACACAAATGTCACAAATAAGGCATGCTAGGGGTCCCAAGACACAAGACTAGCAAAGGCCACTACACTATGGCCATACAAGGCAAGCCTCAAAGGGCCAAGATCATTCTAAACAGAGTTTAAGCAAGTCAAAACAAGGCTAAGAACCTTCTGGAGTAGAGCTAGAACAAGCTGAAATAATAGGCCAAAACATCAAGTGAGCAAGGCTAGCATGCAAGATTGTACTACAAGTGTGTGAAGCATGTAAGAGGCAACCAAATCAACCCAAAACAGAGTTATATCATGCTAGAATAAGGCCTAAAACATGCTAAGATAGAGCCTCAAGTGGGTAGAAAAACATGCCAAAGTGTTAAGCCAACAACACATGCAAACAAAGCACAAAAGGGGGGGACCACCCCCATCCATTTTGGGTGTTAAAGGATAGCTCAAAACAAAGCAAAATAAGGCACAAAAAGGGGTAGACCACCCCTAACTCAAACAAGGCCTCAAACAAACATCTTAAACACTTAAAAAAAAAGTTTTTGTAGTTGAAGGCTTGGCCTAAAACAGCATGCAAAGATGGCCAAATGCTTAAACAAAACAAAGCTTTAAAATGGGCTAGGCTCTTGGCCGTGAAGAACTAAGGCAAGACAGCAACTTCAGCAACAATCTTGGACCAAAACCAATGCCAAGACCTCAAAACAAGCTCCAAGGGACCTCTGCTCCAAAATGAAGGTGTTTGTATGCAAAAGTGTGAAGAAACAACACTTGAAAGCTCAATATATAGAGAGAGAGTAAATTTTTGCTCTCCCAAAATTCTGAACCATGGAAAAGGAGAGAGAGCTCCCCTTATAAAAGCAATGCAAGGGCAAGCTTCCTTGACAAGCTTAGAGCTTATTTGAATCCATCCATACACGTGTATGGAGGATGCATTCTGTGCTCACTAGCTGGCATAGCTGGCACCAAAAATATCTGCAAAAATAGAAAAATGGCCGTCGGCCACCCCTACTAGCCTACCGGCCACTTCAAGTGGCCTACAAGAGGAGAAAGTGGCCTACAACTGCCAAAAGTGGCCGATAGGCCCTCCCCTCCCTCCAGGCAAGGGGTAACAAGGTATGGTCCAAAAACAAACCAAAAAGAAGAGAGCTAAGAGGCCCTAAGACAAGGCACTTAGCTAAAAGCTCCTAAAACTTGCCTACCGGCCACAGCAAGTGGCCTACAAGAGGGAAAAGTAGCCTACAGCTACAAAAAGTGGCCTATAGGCCTCTCTCTCCCTCCAGGCAAAGGCACCAAGGTCCGGTCCAAAAACCAGGCCAAAACACAGAGGGATTAGAGGCTCAAAGACAAGGTGCACGGCCGAGATCTTCGGGCACTCAAAACGAGCACAAACATGCATAATCATCGCACACACAAACGATGACGTCAAAGTTTTAAGGTCGGTCAAAAATCGGGTGTCTACAGTTGCCCCTCTTTGACAGAACTCAGAAGTCATGAAATGACGGGAGTGAATGTCAAAACCCAGAGACGACCCATTTTTGACAAGGCCGAAGACTTAGACAAACAAGCAAGGTAACAATGCAGATGCGCCCGCAGGTATGGGGCAAAACGCAAAGGACATGCACAATGCAAGAGCATAACTTATGATTATGTACAGGGAGCTGTAATGAAGCATTTATCCAAATGTTATGCAAAGTAAATACAGCATTTGAAGCAAACCGATAAGGTATGGTAATCTCACACATGAGAAACACAAACGTATAAACACGTTGTGCGCGAGACTTTCAAGTCAAACCACATTTCGTGCAGAAAGGATGTAAGAAAATTATGCAATCTTCACTACGCCTCACGCAGGAAAGGCCAAAAGCAACAATTGGGCACCCCTAAGGTCTCAGACAAGATTCCGACGTGTTGCACGCGAATGGAAAAGAAGTGGTATAAGCATTGGAACGCGTTCCAAATGCTCCCAACCAAAGAGGGAGAAACATAGGGACACGTCCCAGTGTTTCGGAGTGGTATAAACATTGGAACACGTTTCAAATGCTCTTAACCAAAGAGGGAGAAACATAGAGACACGTCCCAGTGTTTCGGAGTGGTATAAGCATAGGAACACGTTCCGAATGCTCTTAACCAAAGAGGGAGAAACATAAGGACATGTTCTGGTGTTTCGGAGTGGTATAAGCATTGAAGCACGTTCCGAATGCTCTTAACCAAAGAAGGAGAAACATAAGGACACGTCCTAGTGTTTAGGAGTGGTATAAGCATTTGAACACGTTCCAAATGCTCTAAACCAAAAAAGGGAGAAACATAGGGACACGTCCTAATGTTTCGAAGTGGTATAACCATAGGAACACGTTCCGAATGCTCTTAACCAAAGAGGGTGAAACATAGGGACACGTCCCAGTGTTTCAGAGTGGTATAAGCATTGAAACACATCCCGAATGCCCTTAACCAAAGAGGGAGAAACATAGGGACACGTCCTAGTGTTTCGAAGTAGTATAAGCATTGGAACACGTTCCGAATGCTCTTAACCAAAAAAGAGAGAAACATAGGGACACGTCCCAGTGTTTTGAAGTGGTATAGGCATAGGAACACGTTTTGAATGCTCTTAACCAAAGAGGGAGAAACATAGGGACACGTCCCAATGTTTCGGAGTGGTATAAGCATTGAAACATGTTCTGAATGCTCTTAACCAGAGAGGGAGAAACATAGGGACACGTCCCAGTGTTTCGGAGCGGTATAAGCAGTGGAACACGTTCCGAATGCTTTTAACCAAAGACAGCCTAACACGCCACGCGCGCGAGGAGAAAGAACAATAATGCCAATGGCACACAAGATTAAATGCGATAGATACACAAAGTAAACATGTGCGGTAGATGCACAAAGTGAACATGTGCGATAGATACATAAAGGTGAACATGTGCGATAAATACACCAAGATGAACATGTGCGGTGGATGCACAAAACATAATCAATCTTAAACAGAACTTCTCTGAATGAACTGCATATCCAATGTTGCCTGGTTGCCCCAGCTTCAAATGAACTATACATACAATATCGTGCATGAATGAAAAAGAAACTTGATAGGTACAATGCAATACAATGCATGATGCTTAAGGAATGTAATAAACAAACATAGCGGCGCTTTAGAAAGCACCTCATGGTGTTAGTGGTGGAACCGCTCTACTCTGACGGGGATCTCCCCTTGTGTTCTTCGAACTCTCACTTTGCGTACTTCGAACTCTTTCCTTCAACTCACAGTATAAAGGTTTTGAAATGCCGACAAGGATTCTTCACGTAGAACACTTTGGATGCAACTTTTCTTCCCAACCATATTCACAACTTTCCCTATTCTCTAACGGGGTGACAGACTAGGTTCGTTCAGTATCCAGAATTGAGGTGCATACACACTATCTCAACCTATGGGGCTTCCATACAGATTTCAAGCCAGGGATACACCCCTGGGTATTTAAACCAGACTTTAGTCTCGTAAATCCTGAACCTTTACGTTCTAGGCATCAGCCATTCGAACTCTAGTTTCCACCGTCGCAGTTGGTCTCCTAGGAACTCATTGCAAACGTAGCCAAGATGCCCTTGGCAGGAAATAGTACTCAGGAAGAGCACTTCTGATCGCCATTCTGACTTTGAAGCAGGCTTGAGCTTGAAGTAGAGGCACACTCATACTTTGGAGCATTAACAAGGCCTGAAGAGCTACATTCGGAGTATAATCCCGGAATTTACTAAAGTTGAAACACACTCAGATGCTCTAGTTTTCCCTCTTTTCTTTTGCTTTGCAGTCTGGAACCTATATAGCTTCAGTTAGGTCCGGGTTTTACTATTTTCACATGACCTGGGTTGAACCCTACGGTTTTATGAAAGAACAATTCCTGTTTTGCACAAATATGGAGAACGACACAGCACTCTGAGCACAAAACGATTTTATTTTCGAATTTGAAATTGAGAAACGAGTTCGTAACCAGGTATTGAGCCTATGACTGACCACAGCAAAAATGACTCAACAACGAAAAACAAATGTAAAACAATCTAAACACATCTATTGACACTCAAAACGACACAAAACAAGAATCGAGACAAGCAAAACAACACACACGACACTCAGATGTGTTCCAATGGCGAGAGACCTCTTAGTTCACGAGGAGCCAGTTTCTTCGGGTATTGTTTCCCACCCGTTCTTATTTGTGATTCTCACATCACTCTGGCACTCAATCTCTATTTCTCTGAAAAGCCCTTTCCTCACTTTTTCTCTCAGCGCACATCTCTCTATTCTTCAATCTCTCTTATTTTTTTATCCCTCCCCGGGCTGGTTGATGGATAAACAAGAAGTTGCAAGCTCTTGCCACTAGTATTCTACTAGATTCTCCTTCTTCTGCTCATGACAGTGAGCTTCTCCCACAAAGGGGTTATGATGCGATTGGACGTGCAACAGATCTACAACTGACATCGGTTGACGATGCCCTTGGCCAGTTTGGATGTGATCAGACCTGTCCAGATAAGGGATTGGAATACCCTGCTCTATTTCAGCACATGCTTCGCACTTGGCTTGATACCTCGCTGCTTGGAGGAGGTGAGAGCTTGTTGCCTTTTTCCTGTTGGCTTCAGTTGTGCCCTTTTCTGGCAAGCAAGGTGCCCTTTCTCGCAAGTATGATGCCCTTTCTGGCAAACATGCTGACAATGGGGAAAAGACAGAAACCTGACTCGACTGTGCCCCTAGTTCATCATTTTGACCATTTTTTATTTTTGGCTTTCTGCTAAAACAATTTTGACCAACATGAGAGTTTGATTAACACGCTTGTTCAATTTTCTAATTTGAAATCATGCAAGTTAGGCTATGAGCACTGAATATTTTCCTTTTTTGGGTACAAGAAATGGTCCAGTTTTGAAAAAATGGAATAATTTTTTAGAGAATTAGTCAACCTCAATAAAAAAATCCTCAAAAATTGTTTTTGCAAATGGCCAGTGCTCGACCAACATAGAATTTACTCTTGAGATGCACAACCTCAGATTCAAAACAATTGAAAATTGTCCCTTGTCTGAAGGGCACTGCACGGCGACGGAAAGTTGCTCCTTGTCTGAATGGCACCACAGCGCACTGTAATCAGTCCTCAAAGTGACGATCATAATCGAACTCTCAGATACAGAGAAGACAAAGATGATCAAAACCATTGCATGGACACAGTCGATTTGGAAGTGTTTATAGCCGGACTTCGGAATGAAGTTGCCTATGTATCCTAAAGATGGGAATCAAACCTGACGTAGTTCCGGGTGGAGGTTCACTCGGGTGTTGACACTCTCCTTTTGGCGCTCTAACTTTTGCCAAGGTTACCCTTCTGGGTTTTCAACCTTGCGAGCTCTGTTTTTCTTTTCTTTTCATTTGTTCTTCTTTTCTTTTCTTTTCATCTTCTTTTCTTTTTTTCTTTTCTTTTCTTTTCTTCTTTCTCTGCATTTTTGTTCTTTTCTTTTTCTTTTTTCATTTGCTCTAACTTTTGCCTGGGTCGCCCTTTTGAGTTTTCGGCCCAACAAGCCTCTCAAGGGTAAAAAAAAGTGTAACTTGTCCATGTTGATCGGTTGTAGGATCTCGAAGCCATCTGTATCCGGGAGAATGGCTGCTGTTCGTTGATGATGTAGGAGTCCATCCAATGGGGCCTGAAACCGCTAGTGCTGCAGATAGGAACTTGATTGTCCTTCAGCAATAAACTTCCTTCTTTTCTCCATTCTGGGATTTAGCTTTCTTCCCAGTCTTCAATGGTTTGCGGAATGACTCATCTTTTGAATCTTCGAGCACAACTGACATTTTTGCCCCTAGTTCAAGGGCTGCTTCTGATCTAGCTTTGCAAGTTTCCTTTGATAACATCTGATCTTCTTGATCTGACTTTCTTGCCCCTAGTTTTAGGGCTGCTTCAAATCTGGCCTGGTGGGCCTCCTTTGATGCCATACGACCTTATGGCCCCTAGTTCAAGGGCTGCTTTAAATCTGGTCATACAAGCCTCATTCTGTGGTTGACCGTTGAACATTTTGAATTAATGTTCAAGGTTTGAAAGAAAAAAGAGGTTGAGTCTTGAGGCTGAGAGCAATCCTATGCTGCACAATCTCAAGAACGATTCCACACAGGTCTTCGCAGAACCACACAAAATATTTTTTGAAATCTTTTAAGAAAGCGACTAATCGCTCAATGCCGAAGACAATGTAGGACCAATCTAGATCAAGCCAGGATCCTTCTCAGTACTCACATTAACAAACATGATCTCATTCATTAAGGGCTTATCATGCCTCTCTTTCTCTTAATTGATCAAATTTTTGCAAATCCTGAGGAATTTCTCCCTCTTTGTTTTCATCACAGTGTTCAAGCAGTTTTGAAAAACTTAGGTCAATGCAATGATTTCAAGGCACAGAAAAGTAGGTGAAAAGCACTGCTGTTTCATTCAAATCTTCTGGCACAACTAGCTCAATAGCAGAAATAGACTCAAAGAAAGAGTGCAAAAGACTATCACAAAACAAGATAGTGATGTCCGAGGTAACACCCCCGAAATCACCCGACTCTAACAAAACAGTATTGACTCAACACAACAAGACAGACTCGACTGACTCAGTACAAAAAGACTGACTCAATACAAAACAACAAGACTGACCCAATACCCAAGTCAGAAAGTAAAATTAACAGCATTTGCAAATTGCTCAAAACAGTGTGTGCCATCTCCAAATCTGGAGTATACTGAGTGCCATCCGCAAGTGGTTCACCCCCCCGATCAAATAATCACATTATCCCCCAAGTTCACTGATCTAGTGCCGATACACTTTGCAGGACCTGGTGCGACAATAACCTCATTGTCAACCAGATCTTGTATTTCGTGGCGAAGACGAAAACACATGTCAGTGCCATGGCCGGTTTGTTAATGGAAAGCACAATACTTGGTCGGATCATGGGAGGGAGGAAGTTTATTCGATAATGGTCGCGGCTCTAGGGGCTTTAGATGCCCTTTTCTGATCAGGACCTTCAAGGCCGCTGACAGAGACATGTACAGTGGGGTGAACATCCTCTAGCCCCGAGGTGGGTATTTGGCAGGTTGTGAACTGGTTATGTTGGATCTACTGGCGAAAGGGTCGACGGGTGTTGACTGGGTTTGTCGGTCTCTTCCGAGCGCGGGATTAGAGCTGAGAGGAACATTCCTAGTATAACGACCCTTCTCCCGGCTTGCCCCTTGATTCAAACTACTCTAATTTTGAGTGGCAAAAGTACCATCCACAATCTTTGCAACAACTGCAATCATTTGCTGTTTGTTCAGCCCTTCGGCTTTCAAAGCCTTAACAGCCCACTAAAGGTGTTCATGGGGACCAATGCCTGCCCTTACCTTGTTCTTTCCATTTGCCTCCTCTTTACCAAAGGATTGGGTTGCTATATCAGAGCAGAGCCTAGTTGTTATTGACATGCCACCATCCAAATCTAAGATGGCTTTAGGTTGGCCTTTCTCAATTACCGCTTGCTCCAAGATTAGAGAGCCTTTTCTGACATGTGATGTGGTCGATGACGGAGCCAATGTCCTAAAGGCCAGATCTACCATTATTCTCTGAAGATCTTCAATCATCCTCATCAACTCAAAAGTAGTGGGTTCACGGGTTTGAGACGATTGGGGTTCGAGTGCATCCATCATACACAAGTCCATGCTGGCTGGAATGAACATCTCAGGCTTGGATAAATGGGCCGGGGTGATGTATATGCTGGGATCGAAGGTAGGTGGTAGTGTATGTATGAAGATAAGGTGTGGATGAGGTAGTTGATCATTGGGGTCTTCAGGTGGAGCTATCGTTCGGTTGTCAATGAGGTTTTGGACCTCATAATGAGGGCGGTAATAACAATCAGTGCCATGACCGCATTACTGATGATACACGCAGTATTTGGTGGGTTGTGTCTGGCCGGGAGTGGGTCAGGCAAAGGTTGAGGATCAAGGGGTTAGAGATACCCTCTTTCCATTAAAACTTTTAGTGTGCTGGTTAGGCTCATATAGAGGAGGGTGAAATTTCTACCCTGAGCTCGGGTTAGGCCAGCTGTTTGTAGGCTTGGTTTGGCAAAAGGGTCAGCTGTGGTGACTATATTGATTTCAATAGGTTTGGGAATAGTGCTACTACCAGCATTGGTACTCCCTGCAAAAACCCTCCTTATCGGTTCACTTGTTCTGGGAATAATCCCCGTGTTGAATGCATTCTCGATCTAAACCCCCAATTCATGCAAACTTTTGAAAGTGGATAGTGGAACGACTATCAACTTTTGCAACATATCAGGCTCAAGGTTGCGCACCATTATCTGCACTTGGTCCCTCTCAGAAGGCCGATCTATCATCTGTGCTGCCTTTGCTCTCTACATTGCAACAAATTCCACAAAAGGCTCTGTTGGGTTCTGGTGGGCTGCTTCAAGGTCTTGGGTGGTTATTTCAGGTTGGGTATTGTAAGAGTACTGATTGACAAAGGCCTCAGCCAACTCTTCCCAGTTCTGCTTCACTTTATCCTCCAACTTGGCGTACCAAGTGGCTGCTACACTTGACAGGGTTCTTCCGTACAGAGAGAGTTTCTGAGGCTTAGTCAGACCCATCGGTTTCAAAACATGCAAGAAAAGCCGGATATGCACCATAGGATCTCCAGACCTATCGAAATGGTCGAGGTATGGCATTTTGAATCTGTCTGGGAGCCATACGGCGGCCTCGGTGTACCCATCCTCAATGTCAGGAATGAAGTTAAGGCCCTGTGCCTTTTTGAATTGCTTCTCAAGGTTAGTAATTTTCACCGCGGTCGGATCGAGATCATTAACATCAAAGGGATAAAGCCTCTCATTGGGCTGCACCAGGGATATGAAAACTTGAGCTTGAGCCAGCCCTTCTCAGGGATCCGGACCATGCAAATCTTCAGCTGGTGGAAGTAGGTCAAAGTTCGGCTGGGGTCTTGAGGCCAGATATGTGGCAAATGCCCCAGATGGGCGTTGCATTTCAGCATTGGTCTCATCCTGCATGGCAGTTCCCTGATTTAATGTCGCTATCATGGCCACAACTTCTTCTGAATCCTGTGCCATCACGAGCTGCTAAATTTGAACAAAGGTGATGTGACTGGTGACTATCGGATCAGTTGAACCGGTGAGCCATGACTGGCCTTTCTTTGCCTTGCCTCAGCGAAGGAAACACTGGTTGTCTCTAAACTGAATCTCTGACCTGACAAAGTTTATCAACACAAGTCCAATGTACTCAGGGGATATTGGAGCCTTTTGAAGCTATAGTTCCAAGACTACCTAGCAAAAGAGAAAACAGACAGCATCTCAGCCTGATTTTACCAAAACAGATATGAGCACAGCTGAATGACTGCACTCTTTATTGAATTCTGCCCAAAATTATGCTTGTAAACTGATACCCTCAGGCCGATACTCAGACTAGCAACTGATACATACATCCTGTAGAGACACACCCTAATAGCACATATCAAGCAAGTGAGAGCCAAAACATCCCTATGGTGGGGTAAGGTTTCCCTGTCCTATTTCGTTAGGAGCTAGGGTTTCACTACGCACGCATGAGGTTTCAAACAACCTACATTCAGGTAAGCAATCTATCCTAGTTTGGAATGGTCTCTATGACTTCCGATATGCACTAGGTCGAATGGTCGAAAAGGGTGCCTCGGTGAAAATCGAGGTTTGTGTTTCCATCGTGGCAGAGCCATAACCGGTCAGCCTTATGGCACGCTTCTCAAAGCAAGCCTCCGACAAACCGTTTAGGAATAGCAGATGGCAAACACTGTGACTTAGGCGTACCTATGCAAATGCAATGCAAACAAACACATAAGTGTAAACAAAACAACATATGATGATGTTCGAGTCAAGTTCTCTAAATCCCCAGTAGAGTCGCTAGAAACTGTAGACCGCCCTGAACTCTCTCCGCGCGCCCCCCTTTCGGAGAAGCGCGAATTGGGTTCTAGCTACTACAGTTTGGACTCCTGTCATGGTTCTGAATCTAATCTCACACAGTGCAATGTAAGACCGATAAATCACCAAAGATTCCAAATCCGGCAAATCGTTTTGGAAAATCGATTTTAGTCAAAAAATGCCAAACATGGACTGCTTTGCCAGATTTCAGAGCTACCACCTAAATATTTTCTTTTTGGGAAATTTAGGAAACCCTGACTTATGCCTAAGGTCACGTGTCCGTCATCACCAAAGTTGCTTCGGCTCGGGAACTTGGGTACGAGGGGGGAAGATCAGGAAATGAGCACCCCCGCTCGCCCGATCAAAGGATCGGCCTCTACTAAACATGATATGTTGTTTTTGAAAACACATGTGTTCTTATTCTAATTATTAGCTAATCTTACTACGTGATGCGCACAGCAAACAAGTATAGACTCAATCACGCGGATTGAGTGTTCCCAATTCAGGCAATTAAGCCTTCACCCACAAGCATTCATCCAATTCAACACATAAGCACATAGCCTCATGGTAAACATGCTATCATGGCAATCACTTACACACATGCAAGGATACTAAAGTATAAACACTCACTGAGTACTCTGACCCAAAATAGAAGCTAGATAGTAATCGATGCATGATCCTAACTATGTCAACAATGTCTAATGCAACACATGCAAAATGCAGCTAAATAGGCTCGGCTATTCTAAGATGGCATATGAGTGCAACACTCAATAACATGCTTTGAAACACGTATTCAAGTAAGTATTGAAATTTAATGCAGTTTGAATGATGCGCTGAGCCCGGTGCATGTAATACGGATGACTGATGTACGCATGCAGAGTATAAGTATGCTAACTGAAACATGACCTAAAACTAACCACTGAAAGCGGGTAAATAAAAGGGAGAAAGACGTGGGGTTGAAAGACATTCACAAACACATGTACACATATTACAACATTTCCCTCTCGACGGAGGGTCCGAATAAATAGGCTAAGCTACGCTAAGCTAAGCTACTTATTACAAAACAAAACTAATTACCTATTCTAGTTAACTAATTAGTTATTACAACACAAATCGATTAGCTAATTACATTAACTAATTAAGTACAAAACCGACGAATTAACTAGTTAATCAAAGTAATTAAAAGGAGCCTTGAGGCGAGGAACATGCATGCTCAGTTGCTTCTTCCCGAAATCCCGTCACCTTGCCACTAGTTGCCTCTGTTTGCGTTCGCTTTGATTCTGAACACCGAACCAATGCCCAGACTGCTTCTGCTCCAAAACTAGAACAACTTTGAAACATCTTCAAGCTGGTGGACTACCGGCCACCAGGGGAGGCTGTAAGCCACCTGTCGGCCACTTAAGGAGGCAATAGGCCACTTAAAGTGGCCGGTCGGCCACTTCCTCTGGCCGGTCGGCTAGTTGCTTCTGCACACTTCCATTTTGCCGCAAACAGAGTTCAACAAGGGCAAAGCAAGGCATTTGCAGGGTATGTGTGTACAACCACCCTCCTTATCATTTCTCAAGCTCAAAAGAGTGCGGTACTCGACTCTCGGGCCACCAACTGAGCATCACAATGTACGATGGCCGAGAAGCTGAGTTTGTACAAGTTAATGAATGCACAAATAATGCATAAGACTCGAGAGGCGTACACCCTATCATGCACAATCAAGGGGGACGGCGACCAAGAAATGAGGCACGTTTCATCACTTCAAGTATGAAACATCCCTCGTTTCTCATGTTTGGATTAACTTCCGATCCAAACACATACAATGCATCACACATGCAAACAACATGCTTATCTATCAATGCTAGAGTGGTATGCACGAGGCTCTATCATGTAAGCAATGCATGCAAAACATGTTAAGGGACTAAGAGCACTAAATCAAGTGAAGAACATTACACATGAGGCATGCGCTATCAATCCCAAATAGTCAAACCACACATGGACAGACCTATATCATGCCAAAACAGTGGCAAAATCATGTTGGAAATGAAGCACCAAAAGTAATAACAACATACTCATGCATTGGCTCGCAAGCTAGGCATTAAACATAATTCTCAAACACAATGAAAAAGCAATGGATAAGAGAGTATGGCAAGGCTATATGCTCTGAAATAACATGTTAAGTGATGCTATATCACATGAAAATCGCAAATAAGGCATGCTAGAAGGCCTAAAGCATAAGGCTAGTAAAGAGCACTACTCAAGAGGCATGCAATGCATGGCACAAATGGCTAAACCAGCTCTGGATAGAGTTCAATTACGCCAAAACAAAGACCAAAACATGCTGAAATGGAAGCTCAAAAGCTTAGGCAAGCATGCATACGTATTGGCTTAAAAGTGAAGCATAAGGGCTCAACCCTCTAACACAGCAAAAGGGCGATAAATGCAAGAATATGGCCAAGGTATATGATCTGAAATACTAGCCCAATGATGCCATGCCATGCAAAAGGCTCAAATATGACATGCTAGAGGTCTCAATGTGCAAGACTAGCAAAGCCAAATACACTATAGCTATGCAAAGCCAAGCATGCATGCCCAAAAACACTCAAATTAGCCTAAAGCATGCTAAAACATAGCCAAAAATGTGCTGGAGTAGAGCATACACATGCTAGATAAATAGGCTAAAACTCCAAATACACTAGGCTAGTGAACAAAATTGCACTACAAGTGCAAGAAGCATGCAAGGGGAAACCAAACCAATCCAAAAAAAAGTTATGACATGTCAAATCAGCAGCAAAACATGCTGAGATAGAGCTAACATGAGCTAGAATCAGAGGCATAAAGCATGATGCATGTTAGGCCAACAAGGAGGATTGCACCACAAGTGTGTGAAGCATGAAACCAATGATCAAACCAATCCAAAATAGAGTTAGGGCAAGTCCAAAAAATCACAAAAACATGCTTGGACTAAGCTAGCAAATGAGAGAAACACATGCTCATGTATTAGGCCACCAACACAAGGCGTAAAGGCATAACTCTTAAACACAATGAAAGAGCGATAATCATGAGATTATGACAAAAGTTTATGCTCTGAATTTACATGACAAATGATGCTATATCACACAAATGTCACCAATAAGGCATGCTAGGGGTCCCAAGACACAAAACTAGCAAAGGCCACTACACTATGGCCATACAAGGCAAGCCTCAAAGGGCCAAGATCATTCCAAATAGAGTTTAAGCAAGTCAAAACAAGGCTAAGAACCTGCTGGAGTAGAGCTAGAACAAGCTAAAATAATAGGCCAAAACATCAAGTGAGCTGGGCTAGCATGCAAGATTGGACTACAAGTGTGTGAAGCATGCAAGAGGCAACCAAACCAACCTAAAACAGAGTTATATCATGCTAGAATAATGCCTAAAACATGCTAAGATAGAGCCTCAAGAGGGTAGAAAAACATGCCAAAGTGATAAGCCAATAACACATGCAAACAAAGCACAAAAGGGGGGGGAGCACCCCCATCCATTTTGGGTCTCAAAACCCACTTTCCACCACTAAAATTCCTTTGGAATTCAGTGGTGAAAAGACCAAATAAAGGTGATCTCAAAGGTCTCAAAGGATAGCTCAAAACAAAGCAAAATAAGGCCCAAAAGGGGATAGACCACCCCTAACTCAAACAAGGCCTCAAACAAACATTTTAAACACTTGAAAACAAAAGTTTTTGTAGTTGAAGGCTTGGCCTAAAATAGCATGCAAAGATGGCCAAATGCTTAAACAAAACACAGCTTTAAAATGGGCTAGTCTCTTATCCTTGAAGAGCTAAGGCAAGACAGCAACTTCAGCAACAATCTTGGACCAAAACCAATGCCAAGACCTCAAAACAAGCTCCAAGGGACCTCAGCTCCAAAATTAAGGTGTTTGAGTAGGTGTTTGTATGCAAAAGTGTGAAGAAACAACATTTTAAGGCTTAATATATATATATATATAGAGAGAGAGAGAGAGACAGAAATATATAGAGAGAGTAAATTTTTGCTCTCCCAAAATTCTGAACCCCAGAAAAATGAGAGAGAGCTCCCCTTATATAAGCAATGTAAGGTCAAGCTTCCTTGACAAGCTTAGAGCTTGTTTGAATCCCTCCATAGTGTATGGAGGATGCATTCTGTGCTCACCAGTTGGCACAGCTGGCACCAAAAATATCTGCAAAAATAGAAAAATGGCCGACCGACCACTTCAAGTGGCCTACAAGAGGAGAAAGTGGCCTACAACTGCCAAAAGTGACCGACAGGCCCTCCCTTCCCTCCAGGCAAGGGGTAACAAGGTATGGTTCAAAAACAAACCAAAAAGAAGAGAGCTAAGAGGCCCTAAGACAAGGCACTCAGCCCAAAGCTCCTGAAACTAGCTTACCGGCCACTGTAAGTGGCCTACAAGAGGAAAAAGTAGCCTACAGCTGCAAAAAGTGGCCTACAGGCCTCTCTCTCCCTCCAGGCAACGGCACCAAGGTCTGGTCCAAAAACCTGGCCAAAACACAGAGGGATTAGAGGCTCAAAGACAAGGCGCACGGCCAAGATCTTCAGGCACTCAAAACGAGCACAAACATGCATAATCATCGCGCGCACAAACGATGACGTCAAAATCTTGAGGTCGGGAAAAAATGGGATGTCTACACTACTGCTACTACTACTGTTACTGTTACTGCTGCTGCTACTGCTACTGTTACTACTATTGTTACAGAGATCTCTGTCAGTTTCAATGTTGGAACTACTGTTTACTGTTTTGATGGCCATCAATTGATTGTTCGGTCTTTTAAGACCTACTGTACTGTTCTGCTATTGGATGTACCACGTATGACTGTTACACTTACTATACAACAAATATGATATGAAATATGAGATATTGATCAAATAAATGATCCATTAATATGATTGACTGCTTCTAAATACTGATAGGACATTATTCATTAAACCCTTTACGCATTTGTTATTCACTAGGTTTTAGTTCATTATATATATATATATAGATATATATGTATGTAGGTGTTCAAGCACCCGAGCAGAGTTAGCAGTGTCAACCCGATGTCGTTTTGTCAAGCCAACCTGTTGTGCCTCTCTATGAGGCTCCAATCCGTTGTTGTCAAGGCTTTTGGGTGATCCAATTTCACTCCTTTTGGCAAGTTATTGATGTCAAAGTAAATGTTTTATACTTTGTTTTGAGCTTGGGATTTAATTCCCAAACATGTCTTGGATGTCTATGACTTAAGTTTTTATGTGTATGTCGGATATGGACTTGGACTTATGTGTGCATATATGTATATATTCATATGGAAGTTGTTTGTTCGTTTACGTCCTCACAGCTCTTTGGACATTATGTTTAATATGTACAGGCTTCCATCGGCCCCCATTTTGGTTAATTGTTATTATTGTTAAGTAGATGTTTGGTAATTATGGATTATTGGCTGGTTACGATGCTAAACCCTTAGGAGTGGGTTTGGGTCGTGATAGTTTTGTGTACTCGTACAGATTTGGCAGGAAATACGCAAATTGTATCAAAAAGGGCACGGAAACAGATTCTTTTTATAAGAAGCGAAAAATCTGAGCCAGCCACCTTACCACTTTTAAACTCACAGTGGTGTGGTTGTGTAAATTAAATAAACAATAAAATAAAATAATTCAGAAAAATAATTATATAAATTATTTTCCGAATTAAATGCTTACAGAAATTAATGTCGAGATTTATGTTGGACACAATCTCCTTAAACTAGATTTCGCCCTCGCTCCGGTGCTTTGAGTTTTACTGGCGTTTACTTCCCAAAATGCAACGACTAACACTTAAATTTGCAGCACTACAAATTTAAGTCTGACGAACCAAAACTCTATTGTAACTCTTTTTTTTCTTCCTAAAAAATAAATGCAGAAACAGATGCAAAAGCATAGGAGAACGAATAGAAGAAGAAAAGGAAGAAATCTGGAAAATTTTCGATGCCAGAAATACTGGAATGACAGGCTTTATATAGGAGGAAAGATAGTTGTTCCGAACAGGTGCCAACAGATAGGCAACTGTTCGGACAGATTTCAACAGATAGAAAATCTATTTGGACTGTTACAGATCTATCTGGGAAAGGATTCAACAGGTTCAAATCAATTCGGGTGGGTTAGAATCTGTTTGGGTGAAGGAAAAAGTTTTGGACCAATTTATTTTGAATTTTGAAACCAAAATTAAAAATAAATAAATAAATTACAAATGTTTTTGGCCCAAAAAGATAAGTATTGGGTCGGACTAGCCTAACCCAACCTCATACCATGCACCCAGGCCCAGCCCAACCAGCTCGACCGATCGGATGGACGGCGGCGGGGCACGTGTGGTTTTTTTTTTGGTCCAATGGGTCTAGCTCACTTCATCCATAACCTCACCCTTTCACAAACTTGGGTAGCCCTTGGGGCCCATCCCAAGTATCCCAAGCTAAGGTATATAAACCCACACAAATCCATAAGCCTTTTCAATGTGGGACAAGAACATTTCACAAATGTGTAAGAAAACCCATCTAAAGCCATTTCCACAAACCCGAAAGCGCACGTTGAATTTTCATTCATCCGAAAATGGTTTTGAGCAACCAAATACACGGTTTTATTCACTACGCGGCATTAAATATGAACCCAATTAGAAACGTTAAAAATAACCCTTGGATCCCACCTTAATTAATGCTCAGAGTTAGCAAAAAATAAGGTTTTTTCAAAAGTTTCTAAAGCCATTTTCCAAAAATCCCCCACATGAATGGAATTCACGATAACGGACATGCAACAAGATGCAAACAAAGAAAGAGTACATTAAGAAGATACACCACATCGAGATAGGTAGCTTTTGGCTTTTAACCTCCTTTAGTGAAAGCCTATCGAACTTACTGGCTAACCAATGGAAGTGATGCCTTGAACTATTTAGCTGTTTGTGTAAGCCAAGACAATAGACTACACATAGTGCATCCGCAGACATAGTTTGGTTCTTATGGTTGTGTTCATTTTGGCCCTGAACAACGCATGGTAATTCATGAGTGCTCTAGAGAATTTAGCCTTCTCAATTCTCACAGAATCGGCCCAGTTCACACTCATATAGGTGATTTCTTATTAAGAGTATCCTGTTATACCCCACTTGGATGTCCAAGCTATAAGAATCATTAAAAGCAAAGCTTATCCTACTAACGTTGCAAGTATCACTCTTCTTATAGAAATAGGTAAGAGAAACCCTCCTTAGTGATACGTGAAGTCATCCATAATTCGATTATCCCTTTGAACCTAGATCTTGGGATCTCCAGTCAACTAGGTTGGGTTGCCATTATGGCGACTTTTAAGTAATAGGTTTTAATCTCATTCCTCTCAATAAATAGTACACTTGCTCTCTGGCTAGCCCTTTAGTCAATGGATCCGCAATATTCTCCTTTGACTTTACATATTCTATGGAAATTATTCCATGTGAGAGAAAATGCCTAACAGTATTATGTCTTTGACGAATGTGTCGAGACTTACAGTTATACATTTGATTATGTGCCCATCCTATTGCTGTTTCACTATCATAATGAATGCATATAGCTGGCACAGGTTTAGGCCACATTGGAATGTCTTCTAAGAAATTACAAAGCCATTCTGCTTCTTCTCCTATTTTATCTAATGCGATAAACTCAAATTCCATTATTGACCTTGCTATGCATGTCTACTTGAAAGATTTCCAAGAGACTGCAGCACCTCCTATGGTAAAGACGTATCCACTAGTGGATTTTGAGTCTTTAGTATCCGATATCCAATTTGCATCATTGTACCCCTTGAGTACTGCTGGATATTTGGTATAATGAAGGTCATAATTCTAGATATGTCTTAGATACCTAAGTACCCTAATTATCGCTTTCCAATGATCAGACCCTGGATTACTTGTGTACCTACTCAATTTGCTTACAGCATAGGCTATATCTGGCCTAGTGCAATTCATTAAGTACATCAAGCTTCTGATTAGCCGAGAGTACTTTAATTATGATATGCCTGCACTTGTATTTTTTGACAAATGAAGACTAATGTCAACAGGTGTTTTAGCAGGACAGTCGTCATGCTTTCCAAATTTCTCTAGAATCTTCTCAATATAGTGAGACTAAGATAAAGCATATCCTTCAGATGTTCTAGTAATTTTTATTCCTAGAATTACATCTATTACTCCCAGATCTTTCATGTCAAACTTTTTGTTCAACATTTTCTTTGTGGATTTAATCATGTCATTATCGCTTCCAATAATGAGGATGTCATCCACATAAAGGCAAACTATGACATAGCCTTTATCTGTGCTTTTAAAATAGACACATTTGTCACATTCGTTTATCTTAAAACCATCTGAAAGCATGGCGTGATCAAATTTTTCATGCCATTGTTTCGGAGCTTGTTTTAATCCATAAAGGGATTTGACTAGTTTACAAATCTTTTTCTCTTGGCAGGGAACTTAAAACCCTTCCGGTTGTTTCATATAGATTTCTTCATCTAACTCGCCATTCAAAAAAGTTGTTTTAACATCCATTTGATGTATTTCCAGATTATATAAAGTTGCAATCACAATCAACATATGAATAGATGTTATTCTTGTCACTGGTGAATATGTGTCAAAATAATCAAGGCCTTCATTCTGCTTGTATCCCTTAATAACAAGCTTAGCCTTGTATTTATCTATTGAACCATCTGCTTTCATTTTTCTCTTGAATATCCACTTATAGTCAAGAGGTTTACACCCTGGTGGAAGATCCACCAGCTTCCAAGTATGATTTTGCAGTATTGATTCAATTTCACTATTCACAGCCTCTCTCCACAATGGAGCTTCAGGACTTGGCATTACTTCTTTGATGTTTTGAGGCTCATTTTCTAACAGGTATGTCAGAAAATCTAGACCAAATGATGTAGAGATCCTAGTCCTCTTGCTACATCTAGGTTCATCTGATTCATTATCATTGTGGTCTTCACTGCTACCTATAGCAATGTCAAAAGTTCTTTTATTTGAACTTGTCACTTTAGTTTCCTTACAAGGAAAAATATGTTCAAAAAACGACACATTTCTTAACTCAATAATAGTGTTTACATGCATATCCGGATTTTCAAATCTATGAACTAAAAATCTATATGCATTACTATTATTTGCATAACCAATGAACACACAATCAACTGTCTTTGGTCCTATCTTAGTCGTTTTGGGACTAAGGACTGCTACCTTGGCCAAACACCCCCCACACTTTGAGGTAATTGTAGGTAGGTCGTCGACCTTTCTATAATTCATAAGGTGTTTGATTTAGTTTCTTGTGGGGTACCTTGTTAAAGATAAAGTTAGCAGACAAAATTGCCTCCCTCCACAAGTTCTGAGGTAACCCTGAACTAATCAACATGGCATTCATCATCTATTTAAGAGTTCGATTCCTTCTCTCAGCAACGCCATTTGACCGAGGAGAATAGGGTGCAGTGGTTTTGTGAATGATACCATGCTCAGAACAAAATTCTTCAAATGGTGCATCATACTCACTACATCTGTCACTCCTCACTATCTTAATAGTTTTGCCAAGTTGACTTTCAACCTCAAGTTTATATTTCCTAAAAACTTCTACAGCTTCATCTTTACTTCTCAATAAGTAAACATAGCAATATCGAGTGCAATCATCAATAAAAGTAATAAAGTACTTTCTACCTCCTCTAGTTTGAACAAATTTTAAATCATAGATATTTGTGTGAATTAAACTTAGAGGTTCAGTACTTCTTTCAACTTTATTAAATGATGCCTTAGGTGAGTTTTGCCTCAACACAAATCTCACATTTATGATTAGGATCAAATTCTAAGTTTGGTAAACATTCTAAAGCAACAAGTCTACGCAAATAATTAAAATTAGCATGTCTTAATCTACCATGCCATAAAAAATAAGACTCAACAATATAAACAGAAAATATATTTTTATTATTAATAGCCAAATTAGGTACAATAGTTATTACGTTAAGCTTAAAAAGCCCATCACTTATGTAACCTCGCCCCCATAGACATTCTACTATTGGAGAGTACAACTTTATCAGACTCAAAGACTAATTTAAACTCATTCTTGATTAACAATTATCCAGAAATCAAATTCTTGCGAATCTCTGGCACATGGAGTACATTGTTAAGAGTGAGTTCTTTCCCTCAGGTCATTTTCAGCACGATCTTTCCTTGTCCTTTTACAGTTGATGTAGAGGAGTTTCCTATAAAAAGTTGTTCCCCACTTTCCACCACTTTGTAGGTTGTGAACATCTTCTTATCTGCACAGATATGGCGGGTTGCTCCAATATCCACCCACCAGTCCTTGGGATTGCCTACCAAATTTGCTTCAGAGACTACTGCAGCAAGATTGATGTCTGCCACTCCATCGGAAAGATAAAAATCCTTAGCTATGTTAGCTTGTGCTGGCTTTTTGCTCGAACTCCCTCCGTCCTTGCGAACGTGACAATCCTTAGCGCGATGCCCATCTTTGCCGCGTACATAAAACACTTGCCTTTGAACCTCTTGTTAAACCCGTTGTTGATCCATTTATTTATCTTACTAATGGATTCTTGTTTGGGACCATGCCATCATGCTTTGGCTTCTTGTTGTTGAACTTTGACCCTTGTTCATGTTCCACAACATTTGATTTAGCCTGCATGACATGGTTTCCTGACTTCTTGTCAGAACCACGGTTGTCCTCCTCAATTCTGAGTCGCACAATCAGTTCCTCCAATTTCATGTCCTTGCGCTTATGCTTTAGATAATTCTTGAATTCTTTCCAGGGTGGTGGCAATTTTTCAATGATTGCAGTTACTTGGAAAGATTCACTGAGAACTATCCCTTCTGCATGTATGCCATGGAGAATTAATTGGAGATCTTGAACATGACTAATAACTGTCTTGAAATCCATCATCTCAAAATCCAAAAAACGGCCGACAACAAATTTCTTTGTACCGGCTTCCTCTGTCTTATACTTATGATCTAGAGATTTCTACGGTTCTTTAGCAGTGCTTTTAACACTATATACATTGTACAGTATATTGTCCAACCCACTGAGGATATAATTCCGACACAGAAAATCACCATGTTTCCATGCATCGACTACGACAACCACTTGTCGGTCAATTTCTCCCTTTTTCAGCGCTAGAGCTTTTCCATAGGTGAAGCGAGCCAAATTCAATGTGGTAAGATAAAACATCATTTTTTGTTGCCATCTTTTAAAATCATTTCCATTGAATTCTTCTAGCTTCTCCCCATGATTTACCAGTACTTCCAGAGTCATCATAGACACAACAGGTGTGGGGTTCAGAGTACTAACAGTCTCAGTACTGTTTATTTCAATTGTCATAATTCTAATGAAATAATAAGATACCAATGACAAATTTATACCCAAAAAAAAAATTATACACAAAATAAACAGAATAATATTTTGTTACAAAATTCCAATGATAAACAGTATATTACTACTATGTTATCAAAGAAACCGTTAAACAGTATATTCCTATTATTTAAGAAATTAAATAGTATATGACTACTATTTAATTTTTTGAAACAAAATATTTGTCTGTCTAACACAGAAATAAATAGAAAAAAGAAATCTACTTTAAGATTGTAAACCCATAGTGGTGTGTGTATGTGTCCGTGTGTAAATTAAATGTATATATTAAATAAACAATAAAATAAAATAATTCAAAAAATAATTATATAAATTATTTTCCGAATTGAACGCTTACAGAAATTAATGTCAAGGCCTGTGTTGGATACAATCTCCTTAAAGTAGATTTCGCCCTCACTCCGGTGCTTCGAGTTTTACCGGCGTCTACTTCCTAGGATGCAACGACTAACACTTAAATTTGCAGCACTACAAATTCAAGTCTGGCAAACCAAAACTCTGTTGTAACTCTTTCTTTTTCTTCCTTAAAAATAAATGCAGAAACAAATGTAAAAACACAAGAGAACGAACAGAAGAAGAAAGGGAAGAAGTCTGAAAAATTTTCGATGCCAAAAATGCTAGAATGACAGGCTTTATATAGGAGGAATGATGGCTGCTCCGAACAGGTGCTAATAGATAGGCAACTGTTCAAACAAATTTCAACAGATAGAAAATCTGTTTGTACTGTTATAGATCTGTTCAAGATAGGATTCAACAGGTTCAAACCTGTTTGGGTGGGTTAGGATTTGTTTGGGTGAAGGAAAAAAATTTGGACCAATTTATTTTGAATTTTGAAACCAAAATTATAAATAAATAAATAAATTACAAATATTTTTGGACCAAAAAGATAAGTATTGGGCCAGACAAGCTAACCTCACACCATGCACCCGCGCCTAAGCCTGCACCCAAGCTAGCCCAGCCCGCCCGACCGATCGAACGATGATGGTGGTGCGGTCGTGTGATTTTTGTTTTGGGTCCAATGAGTCTAACCCACTTCACTCATAACATCACCCTTCCACAAACGTGGGTATCCCTTGGGACCCATCCCAAGTATCCCAAGCTAAGGTATATAAACCTACACAAATCCATAAGTCTTTCTAATGTAGGACAAGCACATTTCACAGATATGTAAGAAACCCACCTAAAGCCATTTCCAGGAATCCAAAAATGCGCGTTAAATTCTCATTCGTCCGGAAATGGTTTTAAGCAATCAAATACACAGTTTTATTCACTACGCAGTGTTAAACATGAACCAAATTAGAAACATTAAAAATAATACTTGGGTCCCACCTTAATTAATGCTCAAAGTTAGTAAAAAAATAAGATTTTTTTTAAAAGTTTCCAAAGCCATTTTCCAACAACCGCACGTGCGGCCCGCCACCGCTCGAGCAGCCCACATGGGCGCTTGAGTGGCCCACCTAGGGTTATGTGCGTAAAAATTTGGGGCTTTTCTGCTAGGAATAAAAAGAAGAAAAAATGGGCTGAAAAGGGTTGGGAAGATATTTCAGAGAATGAGAGAGAGGCTACGGTTTGGAGAAAAATAACTTGAAGCTTGAGAAATGTCTCTCATGGTGGCTTTTTCTTCCTCTAACTCTTCACACTCCTCCATAAGTGACTAAGCTCTTCTTTTCTAAGATTTTGACAAAACCCTAACTACGTAAATAAATTTTCATTTATATAAGGGTTTGAATAATTGTATGATTCTCAAGAGAGATAGACCAACAGGTAAACCATTCAACCGGTACCAGTTGGAGCTAGCCCAGCGGGCTGCTCCTACAAAAAAGTTGGCACAAAAAAAAGCATTGAAAAAGTACATGCCCCAAATTTGAACCAAACCATGAAACTCAAGGCGCCATAGCTTCTCCTTGTAATTATATTGTATAGTAGGGGTGTAAATTTACCCGATGGGTGTATTATTATGGTTTAGTTTGGCAATCTAAAAATAATTTATTTTTTTATCATTTTATCTTTTTTTCATCACATCACTTCTCTATTTTTCTGTACATCTTTTTATAAAAAGACAAAAAGTATACTTATTTAGGTCATGTTAAACAACCTCTAAATGTATAAGATATAAATTTTTATTTTTAACTAAAAACATATATGGTATTTGTTGATTGAGCGGTAAAGTTGTTTTTCAAATCTAAACGGTAAGTTTAAATTTTGTGAACTTTATTTTATTTTATTTTTTTCTTTTTTGATATAAAAAAAAGAAAATATTTGAGGGCCACAATTTTTGTGACTACAATGACTCAAAACTATCAAAACAGACGTCGTTTTGGGTGCAAAACATGCTAAAACGACATTATTTTGGCAGTTTTAAACTATTATGACCACAAAAATTGTGACCCTCTAACATTGTTGTAAGAAAAATCCACTTAGGAGAATGAAAGAGTAAATTTCGAAAGATTAAAGTATTAATATAATATATAGATAATTATGACCTAGCAAAGATAGATAGGTAGATATTATTTATTATTTGTATCTATTTACTCTCAAACACTAACATAACTATCAATTTTAAAAACAATATTAATATAATACGTATTTTTGTTATATATATTTTTTCAAACATCATGTATAATTGATATATTTTAAAAATAATAAATATAAATGTATTTATGTAGTTGTATATGTATTTTAAAATTTAATTAAATATATTTTAATTCTTATATTATTATTAAGTTTTATTTTTAATATATTTATAAAATAATTATGACGTCACAATTTAATTCCGATTCGACTCAATAATTGAATCAATGATCTGCTTATTTAATGTCTTTTTCAATTCACTAATCGATCCAATTTTTAAAACATGATCTATCTGACTCGTCCATTCGATGCCTATATTTATACGTTGATGTTATTTTATTGTTTACAAATCATAGATTTACAGTTAAAAAGGCATAAATCTCATAAAAGTTTAGGCAATTTGGTGCTCAATCACAGGTGTAATCCATCCTCGGCAGGAGAGAACAGAGGGGTTTGAACCCCTAGGCTTTGTCGTGTTTTGTCGGCGGATGCAGTTTCACTTTTACTTCTATAATTTCAATTTGAAAAATCTTGATTAGTTCAATTTTAAATTGATCCTTTTATTTAAATTGAACATTAAAATTTTAGGATAATTAAAAAAAAATCCTATAATTTGAGCACTATAATAAAATAAATTTTTAATTTTCAATTTTCAATTTTATCAATTTAGACTCTAATATTTTTATTTTTATTTTCAATTTAAACTATTTGTTTATTTTTGTTAAGTAAAACTTGTAGAAAAATAATATTTTAGTAACAAATTAAATATAAGTATACATAAAATATCTAAAATATCATTTTTCATTTAGTTTAATGACTAAAATACCATTTTTTTAGTCAATTTTACTTAGCAAAAATAAACAAATGATTACATTGAAAATATATAAAAAAATTTAGATTTTAAATTAGTAAAATTAAAAACTCAAGATTTAATTTATTATAATGGTCAACTCTAGGATTTTATTTTTTGTAATTTTTCCTAAATTTTTTTATTTTTGAACATGCATGAGTCTCATGAGTATAAGTAGAAAAAGTTGATAAAAATTTAGATAAAAAGATTAAATTGAAACTAAACTTAAAATTTAAGGTTAATTTTGTTCAAATTAAAACAATAAAGACCAAAGTAAAAATAATGTCAATTTATAGCAGTGAAAAATATAATTTACCTAAATTTAAAATTAGATTTTTTTTGGGGGGGAGGCGTTTGTTAATGGTGGTGGTGCTGTTATTGAAAAAAATAAAATTAAAAAAAAAAACAAAATCTCAAAATATATGTGGCCATGTTAAATTTGACATATTTTTTCAAGAAATTATAATTTAGTGCAAATTTAGAAGGAAAAAAAATAGACATCGGTAGAAACTTGATAAATATTAGTAATTAAAATTTAAAATTTTTGGATGTATCAATAAATATTTTTTCAAAAAATGTTGAATGTAATTCCCTCTTCTTTTTATCTGTTTAATGTATGGGACTCATAAAAAGTGAGTTTTTTTTTTCAAACATATGAAAATTAGTTTGAAAAATTGTTTTAGTAAAGTAAAATGATAAATTTGACATATTTATTGGTGTTTATTTTTAAAGCTGTGAATTTTTTTTTGGCATAGTCGAAGTTAGAGATGCTCTAAGCGACTAAAATCTCGTTGTGAATGTGACATTTGAAACATTAAACCATCTCAAAATAGGTTCTATTTAGTACCCATCTATAAGAGACGAAAATTGGTGAAGCTAGTTGATAAAAATTATGTTTATAATTTGCAAGGAAAAAAAATATTTATGTAAAATAAAAATAATAATTATTAAAAAAATTTAAAAAATTTACTTTCTAATTATTAATTTTTAATTAGAAAGACATTTTGATTGTGGTGGTGTTGAACTTCACTATTATATTGGATAACATCACACACACACACACACACATATATATATATATATATATATATTAACAACCCATTAAGCCAAATTCATTTATAGATGAATTTAATTTAATTTAATTTAATTTAATTTTTAATTTTTAATTTTTACTTATTTTTCGATCTAAAAAAAGTAGTGTGAGTAATTTGGAAAATAAATGAGTCTGTGTCCAAGTTAACATCCCCTTAAACACGGGCTTTATGCTGAGAAAGACTTTGACCAAGACAGGCTACAAACAAAAAGTCCCACAGTTTTCACTCTTTGACCCTTTGGCCATCAGAAGGGACCAAATGACAGGTCCCGTGGCCTAGTGGGGCTGCCTTAAATTTCTTTAATCTTTTAGAACAGAACCTTCCCCTTAAAATAAATAAAAAGAAAAAAAAAATATTAAAAAAATAGCACACTCTAATTTGAAAATTTTGGTAGAAAATATGCCCGTTTTATCTAAATTAAACGACCAATTATTGTTCAAATTGTGGAATCAAATGATAATGATGATACAGCGTGTTCTAGATGGAAGGGGTCAGATTGATCCATACTTCTCTAACCGAAGCCCAAGGTACCAAGCCCACCAGAAGACCTGCACAAGAGTTCAACGGAGAACGGGGAGTCCCTTAGCGAACCCTCCGACGAGCAAGTTAGCAAGAGAGGTGGAATGTGCAGATAGATTAGAGATAGAAAGCTTAACCTTCTTCTTGTCTTCAACGTCTGCTTATATCCTCTGGTAATCATTTCATTGTCCCTTCCGACCTGTCGCCGTGGCCGAAAGTCTATGCTCTAACTTGCCTTGTTCATAGTGAGGCCGTTCTGTCTTGACGGGGAGGGCTTACCACAATAAATGCTGTAAGGGGTTTCATTAATGGCTGATGTGCAGTGCAATAACTTTGTAGGATCTTTGTCTGCTTATGTGGCCTGTCCTTCACCTGCCACGTGTCTAAGTGTCATTGGTTCTTGACGCTAAGTTGAGCTCCAGCAACGCTGGGCTATAGTATTTGAATTGTGCATTGGACCCTAAGTGGTAGGCTATATCTTTTATGGGCTTACCCATGTCAGTAGTCCCACATTCCTGAGTGCAACTTTAGTCCAACGAAGGGAGTAAGGAAGAAGACGGTGGTTGTGAAAGACTGGCGGGGTGAAGACCGACCGAGAGGTGGGTCGAAGGCGGTGTGTGACGGTGGAGAAGGGCCGGTAAGGGGCCGACTCTGAGGAAGGCCGACCGCAAAGGGTGACCGTGTGGGGGGACCGACTATGAGGAGGGCCGACCGCGAAGGGTGGCCGAGTGGGGGGACCGACCGTAAGGAGGGGCGACCGCAAAGGGTGGCCGAGTGGTGGGACTGACCCTGAGGAGCACCGATCGCGAAGGGTGACCGAGTGGTGGGGCTGACCATGAGGAGGGTCGACCGCGGAGGGTGGCCGAATGAGGGGACCGACCATGAGGAGGGCTAACCGCAAAAGGTGGCCGAGTGGTGGGACTGACCCTGAGGAGGGCCGATCGCGAAGCGTGACCGAGTGGTAGGGCCGACCATGAGGAGGGCTAATCGCGAAGGGTGACCGAGTGGTGGGGCCGACCATGAGGAGGGCCGACCACGGAGGGTGGCCGAGTGATGGGACCGACCGCGAAGGGTGGGTGGTGTGGCGTGGGGCTCGAGGGGCGGCGAGGCACGTGGTGAAGTGAAGTGGAAAAGACATGGAAGGGAAAAGGGGGCAGTGGATCGTGGGCATACACGTGGCGGGATCCCGTGATGGGGAAGGTTAGGCGTTGAGTAAGAAATGAAACGATAGGTCAATATAGGGTGTTGAAAAGACAGTTTTGGCAGATTTTTGAAAATTTTCAAACTGGCAAAATTTAATTGTAACCTTTGGAATATAGGCAGGCCTTGGGCTTTTGGTATTATACGTTTTACCTATCTCTTTGTAAAAAATCAAAACATCCTAGAAGTAAACTCGTTCGTTGCCAGTGATACACCCCTACAACACTTTGTGAACTTTCTTGCACCCGCATCCGAAGCCATTCACAGACACATAAGAGAGATGACCCGAGAGAAAGCAACGACCGCAAGGGTCGATCCGTTAGGTGACGATGATGCAATGGACTTGGCGGAACAATATCGTATGGAGCGTAGAGAGGAGGAGAGAGCAAGTCAAGCTATGCGGGCTCGCCCTAAGACAATAATCTCGGCTGCGAAACCAATTAGCCAGGTGGAGTCGGACCATTGGCACACCAAACCGGACAGCTCTGTACTGACAGCAGAGGAGTTGGAAGGAATAAGGAAGAAGTATCAAATTTCCTCGGAGATAGGGTAAGATTGCCCACAACCAAGGAAAAGGCATCAGATGTGCGGCCGGGAGAATTTAGCTTGCATGAGGAGGCGTTGCAAGGGGGTTTGAAGCTACCTCTCCCCTAAGTAGTGGTGGATGTGCTAAACAAGCTAGAAGTGGCACCAGGGCAACTGATGTCGAACGCCTGGAAGATAGTAATGACGTGCGCGAGTGCTTGGCCGTAGGACACTGGAGGGACGGCAATGACAGTAGAGGAGTTATTCTCCTTCTACAAGGCCTTCGGTCAGCAGGAGACCTGGGTGATGCTGCAAGCAGTGGCGGGGTGAGGTCTGGTGGCGGATCTTCCATCGTCGGTGAAGGGGTGGAGACCGAGGTGGTTCTTTGTGACGGCGAACGGTGAGGCTGGGGTGTGTACAACGTGGAAGGTCCCCACCAAATCAGTCGAGCCGAAGTTGGACAGGGTGGCCAAAGACCGAGTGAAAAAGGTGAGGGAATAGAAGGAAGAGAAAGGGGTGAGGTGGGACGAGCTGGTCCTGCCTTCAACGTTGTTTTCCCTGAACTTGGGGCCGCAACCGTTGGGGGAGGACCCAGCAAGGGAGGAGCTAGAGGCGCAGAGGAAGGCGGAGGAGGAGGAGGAGGAGGAGGAGGAGGAGGAGATGAGATTGTTCGCCCGAGCGGACAAGTATAAAGAGGCAAATTTGGGTCCTGTTCCAAAGTTGGTAATGAGGGAGAGGATTCGACCTCACCCTAAGCCTTTGGGTGACAAGAACCTAAGTGAGTTTGCCCCATTACCACAACCCATAGACCTCCTAAAAGAGAGGGGCAGACGAGAGGTGGAGGTGGGACTGAAGAGGTCAAAGAAGATGAGGGTTGCCACTGAGGGGGCTACAGATGTGCCTGGTGCGAAGAAGATGATGGTTGGTGGGGAGGACACCCCCATGGCAGAGAAAGCAGAGGAGAGGGGGGTGGGGGCTACTCCAGAAGGGGTGGTTGTCCCAGAGGCGCAGGGGGACAAAGGTCAAAGGGCCCAAGAGGAAGAAGAACACATGAGTGCCATGGGCCCCAAGATGCAAGTGGAAAGTGGGTCAGTGGGCCCTGAGGAGAGGGTGGACCAGCAGCCCAAGGGGGGTGTTGCGCCCCAAGGAGAGGGGGTGAAGCTGAAAATTGCTTTCTGCCACGTTGCAGCAATGTCTGGGCGACTGGAGGGAGAAGGAGGCCCAGCCTGGACTGCTGTCGACCGGCTCTTGGGCGTGGTGGAGGATGCGGTAGTGCACTCGATGAAGAGTTTTACTGAGGCCGAACTGCTAAGGGGGTTGTGCTCTGCTCAGATGGAGGTAACTGCCTTAGCAAGAGCCTTGCTGAACAAGGCTGCGGCTGCCAAAGGCGAGGTGAGGCTGTTGAAGGTAAAGTTGGAGGAGGCGGAGGCCCAACTGGAAAGTTTGAGGAGGGAAACTGCGGGATGGAGGAGGACCGCACGGAGCGTATGCGCTAGGGGGCTGGAAGAGGCCCAGAAAGCCAAAAAGATGGAAGTGTTGGCGATGGTGCAAGGCTATTCAGCCGACCGAGCCAATGCTGAGCTGCTCGCAACCAAGTTAGAGCTGGAGATGGAACACCGTAAGGCGGTATCGCTTGAGTTCCAATTGGGGAGCGAGCAGAAGAAGCTGGAAGAGGCGCAAAAGGCCTGCATCGTCGCCAACGAACGGTGGGATGAGGCCATGACTTGCAACGAGGATCTGCGGGCCCAGTCGATCAAGGAAAAAGAAGAAGCAGATTCGAAGATCACTGGGTTGGAGAAGGAGTTGGCAGACGAGCGCGCCAAGGCGGCGGTAGAGAAGGCGGGGCTGGAGAGGTTCTTGGAGGAAGAAAGGAGCAAGCTAGCATCTGAGTGGGCGGCATACCCCGACCTGTGCATTGCAGCAGTAGAACAGTTCAAGGGGTCCGCCGACTTTCAGATGGCTATTGATGCCGCAATCGCTAACAGCTTGGCAAGAGAGGGCTCTAGGGGGGCTAGCCCATCGGGAGTGACCGCTGGGAGCAGGAGTGAAGAAGAAGTGATTCAGAGCTTCCAGTGGTCGGACTTCTACAAACATGAGATGGCTGAGTTCTGAGACAGCGGCTGGAAAACGTTCAAGCGAAAGGCTGAAGAGTTATTCCCAGACTTGGACTTCAACAATGTTAGAGTAGAGGAAGACGATGTGGCCCAGACCCCGTTAGATGAAGGAGTTGACGAAGAAGATCTTGTTTCGAGTGAGGAGGAATGAAGAATATAGAATTTTTGCACTTTGTTTGTAAATAAAATTTTTGTTGTTGTTTCGTTTGTTGTTGTTGTTGTTGTTTTTTTTTTGTAATTACTGTAGTAAACTTATGTATAAGTTTGTGAATGAATAAAATTATGAGTTGGGTTTTTGTTTTTATGCTATTTTCTTTATTGTTTGTGGATCTGCAAAGAATGAATGGTGACTTACATAGGGCTTGTGTATAAATCATAGTGAAGTTTAAAATGTAAGAAAATCACAACGCAAAATGAAGTTTAAAATGTGAGAATGTTAAAAACGTGAAGTTGCGAATCACGACCCAGCAGGGAGCCAGTCTGAATTGAAAACCGTAGAACTTCAAAGGTCCTAAAATGTGAAGTTTTAAATCATGTTGTAAGAGTGTTGATAAATGATATGTTGGGTTGGGAAATGTAAGTTAAAAAATGTAAATAGTGTGAAAAGACGTAAAAACGTGGACCTGGAATTTGACTAAGTATGGCAACTACGCCACAATCATGGAGTTGTAGTAGTGGCCTTGGCCGAGCGCTTTATTCATGCTCAGTTTGGGTCTGGCTGAGTCTTCAAGTAACTCAGTCTGGCCGAGCTCTTCATGTTCATTCTGGCTAAGGCCTTTCATGCTTAGTCTGGCAAAGGCTTTTCATGCTCAGTCTGGCTGAGGCTTTAAGTAACTCAGTCTGGCTGAGCTCTTCATGCTCAGTCTGGCTGAGGCTTTTCATGCTCAGTCTGGCTAAGGCTTTAAGTAACTCAGTCTGGCTGAGCTCTTCATGCTCAGTCTGGCTGAGTGCTGCAATCAGGACGTTACTGAAATACCACACAAAGAACTGAGATATAAAATTGTTGTCATTTAAAGTGTAGCCCATTTGATTAGAAACTTATATCATGTGAGAGAAGAACAAAAACATTCAAGTGCGTAGATTGTCAAAAAGGAAATATAGTAATTGATCAATACAAAAGATACAGCTTTTATTGAAAATAACGCTTCAAGTGCTCGGCGTTCCATGGATGGGGGAGGTCTCGGCCGTCCATGTCCTGAAGTCAGTAAGTACCCAGACGAGGTCTAGCTTTAACAACATAGGGTCCGTCCCACTTGGCTGCCAACTTGCCTTCAGCCGGATTTTTGGTAGCAAGAGTTGTTTTGTGCAGAACAAGGTCTCCCACGGCGAACTCCCTCGGTCGGACTTTGCGGTTGTAGTAAGTTCTCATTTTCTGTTGATATGAGGCCTGCTTGACAGCAGTGGTCTCTCGGAGCTCTTCAATCAGGTCTAGGTCAGCTCGACGCAGTTCTTCAGTGAGTTTTGGATTTGGGTGTAGAACCCTCGGGGTAGGCAGACCGATTCCCACTGGTATGACCGCCTTAGCACCGTATGTTAAGCGAAAGGGGGTCTCCCCAGTGGGGGTTCGGGTTGTAGTACGATACGCCCAGAGTACATTTGGTAATTTCTCAACCCAGAGTCCCTTAGCAGCTTCCAGCTTAGTTTTGATGATCTTCAGAAGAGAACGGTTGGTAATCTCAACTTGGGCATTGGCTTGGGGATGACCTGGGAAGAGAAACATGGTTGGATTTGAAGTTCGGCACAGAATTTCCTGAACCTGGCATTGTCAAATTGTTTGCCGTTGTCAGAGACGATGTCTTGAGGGATGCCAAATCGGCACACGATCGATTGCCAGATGAATCTGGTGGTGTTTTGCTCGGTAATTGTGGCAAGGGGTTCCGCCTCCACCCATTTAGTGAAGTAATCAATGGCAACAATTGCGAATTTGGTTTGGCCTCGGCCAGTGGGCAATGGGCCAACTAGGTCGATCCCCCATTTGGCGAATGGGTAAGGGCCGCAAAGTGTGATCAACTCTGTAGGAGGAGCATGAGGGATGTTGGCGAAGCGTTGGCACTTATCACATTTAAGCACGAATTCAACGGTATCTTGGTTGAGAGTAGGCCAGAAGTAACCAGTGCGGAGTATTTTGTGGGCTAGTGACCTGGCACCCAAATGATTGCCACATGCACCCTCATGGACTTCTCTCATCACGTAGGTCACTTGAGCAGGATTGAGGTATCTCAGATATGGACGTGAAAAACCACGTTTATACAAGAGGCCACTGATAAGAATGTACTTGGACGACCGGGCCCTGACTTTGGTGGCCTGCTGTTTGTCGTCTGACAGTTCCCCCGTTGTCAGAAATAGAAAGATGTCGGCCGCCCATGGTTCATTTTGGAGGAAGTGGACTTGCTGCTGGTTTGGGAAAATGGCGGGGTGGGCCAGGTACTCAAGGCGGACACCGTGGCTGAGGTCTGACTGGTCGGTAGAAGCTAATTGAGCCATCTCATCTGCCTTGGATTTTTCTGCCCGCGGGATGTGCTTAATGTGGAAAGTGTTGAAGAGGCCAGCAAGGGGGAGTGCAGTATCCCTGTAAGCCCGCATTGTGTCTTCCTTGGTATCGAATTCCCCCGTGATTTGTCCGACAATGAGCTGGGAATTGCTGAACACTTGGATATGGCTAACACCAATGTCTTTGGCTAGGCAGAGATCTGTTATCAATGCCTCATATTCAGCCTCATTATTGCTTGCGTCGAACAAGAAACGGAGAGCACATTTGAAGTAACCACCCTCGGGGGCAGTGAGGGTAAGACCAGCCCCACTGCCTTCTTTGCGGGATGATCTGTCGACGTTGAGGGTCCAAAAGTGGGGGTCTTCTGCCTCAGTCTAGGGTCATGGAGGTGGTGGGGCTGTGGTCGGAGTGGGATTAGTGAATTCTAGGATAAAATCAGCGACAGCCTGCCCTTTGATCGCCATTCGAGGTCTGTAGGAGATGTCAAACTGGCTGAGCTCGACTGACCATTGCATAAGTTGGCCAGACAACTCTGGTTATTGTATTATTTTTTTCAACGGTTGGTCAGTGAGGACGACAATGGGATGCGCCTGAAAGTAAGGTCGGAGTTGTCTTGAGGCTATGACCAAGGCTAAGGCCATTTTTTCAAGCAATGGGTAGTTATGTTCTGCTTCCCTAAGAGCCCGACTGATGTAGTAGACCAGTCGTTGGATCGAGCTATCTTCCCTGATGAGTACTGCACTGATTGCGGTGTTTGACACGGCTAAATAGAGGAAAAAGGGTTCACCCGTGATTGCTTGAGAAAGTAGGGGGGGTGGGCCATGCACTGCTTCAACTGCTGAAAGGCCTCTTCGGATTCTGCCGTCCATTCAAAAGTTTGCTGAAGAACTTTGAAGAAGGGGAGGCACTTGTCCGTTGTGCGGGAAATGAAGCGGTTAAGGGCGGTAACTCGACTAGTAAGCCTCTGAACCTCCTTAACTGTTCTGGGTGACTGTATTTCAATTAAGGCCTTAATCTTTTCGGGGTTAGCTTCGATGCCCCGCTGACTGACCATAAAACCCAAGAACTTCCCAGATCCTACGCCGAAGGCGCATTTCTTCGGATTGAGCTTCATTTGATACTTTCGTAGGGTGCTGAAGGTCTCTCGGAGGTCGGCCAGATGATCAGTGGAGAGCTTGCTCTTGACTAGCATGTCGTCGACATATACTTCCATGTTCTGGCCTATCTGATGATGAAAGATGGCATCAACCAACCGTTGGTAAGTGGCCCCAGCATTTTTCAACCCAAACGGCATGACACAATAATGGTAGGTTCCCTGGTCGATGATGAAGGAGGTGTGCTCCTGGTCCAAAATTTGGTTGTATCCAGAGAAGGCGTCCATGAAGCTGAGCATTTGATGGCCGGCCGTGGCGTCAACGAGCAGATCTATGCGAGGAAGGGGATAACTGTCTTTGGGGCAAGCTCGGTTAAGGTCTAAGTAGTCGACACAGAGTCGCCATTTACTGTTGTTTTTACGAACCAAGACCACATTTGACAGCCATCTGGGGTAGTCCACATTTTTAATAAACTGTGCCTCAAGGAGCTTATCTACTTCGGAGGCGATAAGAGTGTTGCACTCCGGGTGAAAGATGCGCTGTTTCTGGCGGAAGGGTCAAAAATGGGGCTCAATGCTGAGACGATAGGTTATGAATAAGGGGTCCATACCCGGCATGTCGGAGTGGGTCCAAGCAAATACGTCGTTGTGCTCAATCAGGAGGGCAATAAGGTCGGCCTTTGCTTGGGAGAATAGTTGGCTGCCGATTTTGGCAGTTTTTATCAGGTTGGTGGGGTCGATGGAGACCTCAACAAGCTCTTCCACTGGTTCCCCTCTAACCAGCTCGTCCTCGTCTCTGACGTCGAGCCCTTCAATGATCATAGTCTCCTTTAGCTTGGCCTCTTTAAGTGAGGCGACGTAACATTCCCTGGCCACGATCTGCTCTCCTCTTACTGTGCCGACTCCCAGATCGGTGGGAAACTTGACGGCAAGATGAAAAGTGGATGTGATAGCTTGGAAAGCATTTAGAGCAGTGCCGTCGAGGATGATGTTGTAGGCAGAGGAATAGTTGACGACAAGGAAGGTGAGTAACCTTGTGGTCTGCCGTGGGTATTCCCCAATTATGATGGGAAGATCGATGAAGCCGATGGAGGTCACTCGATCTCCAGTGAAATCGACTAATGGGGTTTGGAGAGGGGACAGACTTTCTTCCCCGATCTTTAGCTGGCGGAAGCAATTTAGGAAGATGATATTTGAAGAACTGCCGTTGTCGACGAGAACTCGTCTGACCTTGTAATTGAAGAGGAGGGTAGAAATGACGAGTGGGTCGTCTTGGGGGTAACGGATGCCTGTGCAATCGGCGTCCGTAAAGGTGATAGGCTCCATCCACTGCTTGGGCTGTTTTGAGGGTCGGTCCAATGTGACAACTTCTTTGTCTGAGCCCTACCTTATTTTTCTGAGTTCTACCCGCTGAGCCAAGTGGGATGGTCCTCCACAAGCAAGGCAGCTGGAAATAACTCTGATTTCTCCAACAGGTGGGGCGGGGTTACCTTGTGCCCAAGGTTGCTATGGAGGGCGATCATGGTCTTGGTTAGGTTGGGCTAGTTGCCGGGGAGGGGTGCACTGGCGGTTGTTTCTGATGGGTTCAGTCCGTTGCCTCTGCTGAGGGCGAGTTTCCGTGAATTGACTGAGACGTCCCTGACGTATCAAGCCCTTGACCTGATCTTTGAGGTTAACACACTCTTCAGTATTATAGCCGTAGTCCTGGTGAAAACAGCAGTATTTGGACTAGTCTCGCTGATTGGACGGAGACTGTGATAGTTGGGGCCATTTTAGGGGGTAGTCTCGCTGGATTTGATTGAGGACTTGTTCCATGGGAGAATTGAGGGGTGTGTACCGTTCGAACTGGTCGGCGGTCGGGTTGGTGCCAACCGGTCTGCTCAGAGGGGTCGGTCAGTATACTGAGGTGTTTGGTTATTGTACTGGGTGTTTCTGGTTTCTGAGTCCTTTCTCTTCTCTCTGGGGGTTGGGTTTTTGGCTATAGGGTCTTGGCGAGCGGCTAGGGAATCTTCGGTGTTCATGTATTTTTGGACTTTGGAAAGTAGGGTTACCATGGAGGTCGGGGGTTTTTGGAGAGGGAGAAAAGGAAATCAGATGATCGTAGGCTAGCCATGAACGCCGTGAGGATGACCTTGTCATCGTTTTCCGCCACCTGCAGGGTTTCGGTGTTGAAGCAAGTGACAAACCTACGCAGCGACTCCCCCTCAGTCTGACGGATGTTGAGGAGCTAGGTTGTCGGACGCCGCTGGCGCTGGACTCCAATGAAATGGTTGAGAAATGAGTCACTGAGGTGCTGGAAAGTGGAAACAGAGTCTACTGGCAGTTGACTAAACCAAAGTCGAGCCGACCCCTTAAGTGTTACGGGGAAAGCCCGATATATGATTTCATCGGGGAATGCATGGAGCATCATGAGGGTTCTGTAGGTCTCCAAGTGATCGACTGGGTCTGATGTACCGTCGAAAGAGTCGATCATGGGAATTTTAAACTTGGGGGGTAGAGGTTAGTCCCTGATGGAGGCAACAAATGGAGAGTTGGCTGTGGTAGATGGTTTATGTTATATGTTCTGCATGACTCCTTGGAGTTGGAGCTTCATAGCTCGGAGTTCTGCACCCAGAGAGGAATGTTGTCACCACTGGAAGGCAGCGGGGGCTGGACGCTGCTAGCCTCTCCTTCGGGGGTTACTGCCGGGACCGATGGATACGGGGCCCGAGGTGGCTAGTTTACATCTGGGAGAGGGGCTCGCAGGCCTTCCAAGTTGGGTGGATGGGGCTGCTGGATAGTGTGACTCGGGGCTCGTTCTTGGTTGGGTGGGATATCTCGAGGTGGTGGAGGAGGCATGGGAAGGTTTCTTTGGAGTAGAGCATTGATCAATGCTTGGTTTTGCTCGGCCAGGTGGTTAATGCTGTTGGTGAGCTCGGTAAAATACTGCGGTGGGTTGTTTGGATTGGGAGGGTCGGTTTGGTGGTCGGGAACATTGTGGTGAGAAGCCATGGATCTAGTTATGACCATCCACCTTCACAGGTAGTAGGGAAGGGTTATTGGGAAATGGTCTCCGGTGACAATGAGCACAACTGGCGCGCGGAGCAAAAGGTTCCGACAGACGGCGCCAACTGATGATATAGCGTGTTCCAGATGGAAGGGGTTAGATTGATCCACACTTCTCTAACCGGTGCCCAAGGTACCAGGCCCACCAGAAGACCTGCACAAGAGTTCAATAGGGAACGGGGAGTCCCCCAGCGAACCCTCCGACGAACAAGTTAGCAAGAGAGGTGGAATGTGCAGATAGATTAGAGATAGAAAGCTTAACCTTCTTCTTGTCTTCGACGTTTGCTTATATCTTCTGGTAATGATTTCGTTGTCCCTTCTGACCTGTCGCTGTGGCCGAAAGTCTATGCTCTAACTTGCCTTGTTCATGGTGAGGTCGTTCAGTCTCGACGGGGAGGGCTTATCGCAATAAATACTGTAAGGGCCTTCATTAATGGCTGATGTGCAGTGCAATAACTTTGCAGGATCTTTGTCTACTTATGCGGCCTATCCTTCACCTGTCACGTGTCTAAGTGTCATTGGTTCTTGATGCCATGTTGAGCTCCAGCAACGCTGGGCTATAGTATTTGAATTGTGCATTGGGCCTTAAGTGGTGGGTTGTATCTTTTATGGGCTTACCTATGTCAGATAATATCATTACATTTCTTAATTTCGACGTTTGGAGTCTCTAGTTATTTTAAATTTAAAAAATCATCATAAATAAAAATAATAATTAAAATAGCCATTTACATAATTAACTTATTACTCAGGCTTGTCTCAAAATACCTTGAAAATAAAATGAGATTTTTTTTTTTCGCCACAATTTTTAATCTTCTTGTTACATTTTTATGTAAAAAATTTTTTTTCTAGTTTTTTATATTCAAAAATGCTAATTAAATCTTAATATTCAATTTTTGCTACCATATCTTTTTTATTTGATAATAGAAAATTACGAGAGGAAAAAAAAAAAAAACAAACAAAACATAATTTGTACAACGGGTTTTGAACCTTATAACAAATCAAATCTTGAGTTTTTAACATGTTCTTATACAAATTTAGATTCATGGAAAAAAAAAACCTCTTGGGTTTGACCCATTAAAACAAATTCTAATTTTTTATTTTGCCAGTTTAAACCCCTAATCTTTTGTTTGTTTTCACTATTTGCTTAATTTTGTTAAGTAAAACCGATAGAAAAAAGAAGAAGATATTTTAGTTATTAAACTTAACGAAAAATCTATATATACCTACATTAATTTTAATGGCTAAAACACTCTTTTTTTTGCCTATTTTATTTGACAAAAATAGATGAATAGTTTAGATTGAAAATAAATATAAAATTAAGATTTAAATTGATAAAATTAAAACTCACAATTTGTTTTGTTACAAGGGTTATTAAACCCTGATTTTTTTTAAAAAAAAATTTCCCCATGAATCTAATATTTTAATTGGAATTTTTATTGATAAATCTCATTTAGAAATTTGCACAACAATTGGCGTTTGTTTGTTTTTTTATTTATTTATTTTTATTTTTAAACTTTAAACTCTAAAAAAATAATCTAAATTTACACAACCCTACTACTCGTTTATCAGATTATGAAAGTTTTCTTTTTTTTTTCTTTTTCATTGGAAAAAAAAAATTAATATTATTGATGCAATCAGAAGAGAATGAAAGATATCATTTCGACAGGAAAATAAGTCCTACCAAATTGCTAGCTAAACCACCATACAATACTTGAAAAGCCTCAAGTCAAACAAAATGGGCTCATTCAAATTTATGGAGATATCTAAGTCCCATCATCAATTTCCTTGTCTATACAAACCAAAAAATAAAAACTAAATTAAAAATTGGCTTACATTACTAGTATTGTTTCAAGAATTGACAAGATAAAATAAATAAATAAAATAAATGCATTAGCATCACATCATATAAGCTTCTCTCTCGCTCCAATAATACCTTAGTTCTTGGTTTTAACTTTTTAATTTTGGTATGAAAAATGGACTGCTATTAAGGGTGTGTCGGAGCCAGACAATAGAAAGTTTTTTGATTAGGACATGGGCTTGGAGTTGGACCCTTCCCACAACATAATCCTTTCTTTATTTTATTTTCTTTTCTTCGTGGTTTTAATATTTGACTGCATATAAATTCAAAATACCTGAAGAGGAATATGAAAAATGCACGTTTGGTATGAAGAGGAATATGAAAAATACATGTTTGGTAGGATGAAATTGATTGAAATGAAATGTCTATTCTAATTTTGTATTCTCTTTTTCTTATTTGGTACGCTTTATGTAAGTGAAAATAGTTATTCAATTGGAATGATTATTCTAACAAAATGTAGGAATGCCTACTCCTTCCTCTAATCTAAGGAATAATCATTTCATTTGATCATGAAATTATCATAAAAATTTATTATTATTTTTTTTGTTGGCACTTAAAAAAAAATATATTAGTTAATTATTATTCCCATTTCATTCTCTTACTGCCACTGCCACTGCCACTGCCACTGCCACCGCCACCGCCACCCTATTACCACAACAACCACCACTACCACTGCCATAACGGTCGCCGCCATAACCACCACACCACCATACTACCACCTATTGGACAATTTTCACTGTATTTAAGTAGATTAAATTCTGTTGTGTACTAAACAACAAGTAGAATATAAAGAAATAAAGGAAATGAGAGAATTTGTTTGATTACAAAAATCAAACTAGAAATAAAACAAAATAAATAAAAACAGATTTTATTTTGTTACAAACATAAAATTAAAATCTGATTTAAATAAATAAATAAAACAGAATAATAAATTAAACAACTTACTTGATTAATTTCTTTAAATAATTATTTGATCAAGTCCAGTATTTGACACTGTGTCCTTAAGACAGATTCGTCCTCGCCATGGAGCTTTCAGAATTTTGGACGTCTATCTCCCAGGATAAAATGATCTACTACAAACAATAATAGCACTACAAATTGTTTGCCTAACGAACACACTAAGTGTTTATACTCTCTCACAGAAGAAAATAATGCAGCAATATGAAAAGAATATTTGCAGAATTATGAATGACGAAATTAGAGTTCCAAAATCCAAATGAGGGCTGTCCTATTTATAGATGTAATGGTGGCTGTAGGTTTTGAATTGAACAGGTATGAAACCTGTTGGTTTTGAATTCAAACAGATTTGAATCTGTTGGGTTCATAATTTAAACAGATAAAAACGGGAAGGGCCGTGTTTGGATGTACAGTAAAACTAGACTAGTTTATTTCCGGTTTAATTTGAAAACGGGAAGGACCCTGTTTGGATGTACAGTAAAACCAAACCAGTTTAATTTGAATTCTGGATTTTATTTTACCAAAAATAAAATAAAATTCAAATGTTTTTGACCCAAAAGGATTAGTATTGGGCCGAACAAGCCCAACTAAACCTCACACCACGCACCCGCGCCCAGCCTAGCCCGTCCGACCGGACGGCGGCTGCGGCCCGTGCGCGCGTGTGTGGTGATTTTTTGGGTCCAATGGGTCTAGCCCATTTTGCCCATAACCTCTCCCTCTAAAACACTTGGGTACCCCTTGGGGCACACCCCAAGTACCAAACCCAAGCCTTATAAACCCATTCAAAACTTCCCACCAAATCAATGTGGGACAAGCCATTTTACAACCTTAAGGAATTTCCACCAAAACTCTATTTCCATGGAACACACTTTGGCTTCAATTTCCCATTCACTCGGTAATGGTTTTGAGCAACCAAATATACCACGTGAATCACAACGCGGCATAGAACGCGTTACCACTTTGACCCGCGAAAATCGACGCACGGGGCCCACTTAAAAAATAGACCAAACTAAGGAAAAAATTATGATTTTATCCAGAATTTTATAACCATTTCCAACAATCCCTCACATGAATGGAATTTGATGACAATGGAAATGCAACAATATGCAGACTTTATCGAAAGAGTATAAGTCGAAAGTTTCTGGCATCAGGACAGGTAGCTTTTGGCCTTGAACCTTCCCTAGTGATAACCTATCGGAGTTACTAGCTAACCAATGGACGCAATGCCTTGAATTGTTCAGCCATTTGTGTAAGCCAAGACAATAGATTTCACACAAAATATCTTCTAACACATCGTGATTCTCACAGTTGTGTTCATTTTGGCCTTGAACGCGCCTGGTTTTCATGAGTGTTTCTAGAGAATTTAGCTTTTTGCATTCTCATAGAACCGGCCCCAGTTCTTATTGTGAGTATCTCCTTATACTCGTCTTGATTTTATGCCTTAATCAAGATAAAAGTAATCATTAAAAGCAAAGCTTATCCTTATACCCTTACATACAACATATGTTGAAGATATCACTCTCACCATAGGAATGGGTAGGAACTTAATCCTTTGGTGATTTTTGGGGAGCCATACATAACTTAGTTGTCTCTTTGAACTTAGTTCTTGGGATCTCCAGTCATATAAGTAGGGTTACCATTATGACGACTCTTATGTAATAAGCTTTAATCTCATCCCCTTTGATGAACTATACACTAGCTCTTTTGTCAAACCTTTTGTTAACGGATCCGCAATATTCTCTTTAGATTTTATATAATCTATTGAGATTATTCCGTTTGACAACAATTGCCTTACGGTATTATGTAGACGACGAATATGTCGTGACTTACCGTTATACATATGATTCTGTGCCCTGCCTATTGCAGATTAACTATCACAATGAATGCAAATAGCTGGCACAGGTTTTGCCCACATTGGAATGCCTTCTAAGAAGTGACGAAGCCATTCTGCTTCTTCTCCTGCTTTGTCTAAAGCAATGAACTCAGATTCCATTGTGGATCGTGCGATGCATGTTTGTTTCGTGGATTTCCAAGAAACAGCAGCGCCTCCCAGAGTAAAGGCATATCCACTTGTCGATTTTGAATCTTTAGTATCTGATATCCAATTTGCATCACAATAACCTTCAAGTACTGCTGGATATCGAGTAAAGTTCAAACCATGATCACTGGTGAATCTTAGATATCTAAGAACCCGAATGATTGTTTTCCAATGGTCTTATCCGGGGTTACTAGTATCCCTACTCAATTTACTAATAGCATAAGCTATATCAGGACGAGTACAATTCATTAGGTACATTAATTCAAATCATCATTGAAAAATTTATCAAGAATTTTCTCAATATAATGTGATTGAGTTAATGCATATCCATCAGATGTTTTAGTAATTTTCATTCCTAATATAACATCTGCGACCCCTATATCTTTCATATCAAATCTTTTGTTAAGCATTTGCTTAGTTGATTTAATCATGTTTTGACTGCTTCCAATGATAAGCATGTCATCTACATAAAGACAAACTATGACATATCCTTGGTCAGTGTTTTTAACATAGACGCATTTGTCACACTCATTTATCTTAAACCCATTAGTAAGTATTGCATGATCAAATTTTTCATGCCATTGCTTAGGTGCTTGTTTTAATCCATAAAGGGATTTTACAAGTCGATAAACTTTCTTTTCTTGCCCTGATACTACAAACCCTTTGGGTTGCTCCATATAGATCTCTTCATTTAGATCACCATTTAAGAAAGCTGTCTTAACATCCATTTGATGTATTTCTAAATTAAACAACGCTGCTATAGCAATAAGCATGCGAATGGATGTTATTCTTGTCACAGTGGAATATGTGTCAAAACAGTCCAGACCTTCCTTTTGTCTGTAACCTTTAACTACAAGTCTTGCTTTATACTTGTCAATTGAACCATCTGCTTTCATTTTTCTCTCGAATATCCATTTATATCCAAGAGGTTTAGAACCTGGTAGAAGATCCATCAATTCCCAAGTATGATTTTGCATAATGGATTCAATTTCATTATTAACAGCCTCTTTCCATAAAGGTACTTCAGGACCTGTCATTGCTGCCTTAAAGCTTTGAAGTTCATTTTCTAACAGGTATGTCAGAAAATCTGGACCAAAGGATTTTGATGTTCTCGCTCTCTTATTTCGTCTTGGTTCATCATTAGTTAAATCCTATTGGTCGAGACCATTACAAGTCTCTTGTGTTTGATTGTCATTAATCTCTTGACTTTGTGTACAATCATAAGTTCTTTTCTGTGAACTTAATTCCTGTCCTTTCTTGTAAGGAAAGACATGTTCAAAAAACACAGCATTCCTTGACTCTATAATAGTGTTCACATTTATATAAGGTATATCTGATTTATAAGTCAGAAACCGATATGCACTACTATTCTGAGAATAACCAATAAACACACAGTCTATTGTTTTAGAACAGTTCCTCCTATTCCCGCCCCTACACCCGGGAAAGATCAGAAAGCTAAGGTGGCGCCTGCCGATCCTTTCGCTTCTGCAGCTAGTTTTAGGAACATGAACTTCAACTTTTGCCAAACACCCCCACACTTTTAAGTATTTGTAGGAAGGCGGTCGACCTTTTCACAATTCATAAGGAGTGCTGTTGGTTTTCTTATGGGGTATTCTTTTAAGAACATAATTAGCAGACAATATTGCTTTCCCCCACAAGTTCTGTGGTAAGCCTGAACTTAGTAACATGACATTTATCATTTCTTTTAGGGTTTTATTCTTCCTTTCAACAATTCCATTTTGCTGTGGGGAATAAGGGGCTGTAGTTTGGTGAATAATGCCATGTTGTGCACAAAATTCATTTAATGGTACATCATATTCTCCACCCCTATCACTTCTAATATAAACCAAAATATAACATCCATCACTTGTTGTCTATGATGTGCTTGATTCATAAATTTCAAAACATGATTTATAAATTTCAAATGAAAAATCCAAAAATAATTATGACTACACAAATCAGAATTAATGTTTTGACAAAATCATATTCTCATAAAAATTTTGCCTAAGAATCAAATAATTCAAAAAATCCATTCGATTGTATACATTCTTGCAACTCAATTACGAAAAAGTGTCACTGTTATAAAAATATTTGTGACAGAAGAAAATTAAATTATCTCAACTAATGTAAGAGATACACCCCCATATTAATAGAATGGTTTATGGTTTAACAAATTTTACTATGCAAGTAAAATAATTATTAACAACATCTCATGTCACATAATTTAAAATAAAAGATTTCTTAAATTTACTTCTCAATTAAATGGAACGATATAACTACATACATCTTCATGTTTAAATTTCTCTGATGTTTAAACACTCATCAAAAAATTGATTGGAAAAACTCAAATTAATCCGCTTATGTACAAGGTCAACATATCAATTTATCATTCCAAATCACATGAAATTATTTTTTAAGAAATAACTCGAGTTGATATCAATACATGCATGTCAAACACATCAATTAAATATAATGAATTAACAAAATAAATTAATCATGCATGATCCCATAATAGATATTTCTTGCTTGGTCTGATCAATTAAACCAACCTTCAAAACTTTCTCTTTGTCAATTACTTTGATGGCCACACTCTGACCAGATTTAAGGTTTCTCCCAAAATCATACCTTTTCATCAATAGATTCCCTTTATTTTCCATTTCAAAGTACAAAACTCTAGGAGATAATTAAAAAATTATACGCTCCTACTAGTATGAAAGATGATATTTACAGGGCAGAAGTCCTATAAAGTGAAGAACTTAACTCATAAATAAAATTTAACGCGTTTTGAATTTGAAATTTTAAAAATGACAAAATAAACTTTCATTTAAACAGTTTGATTTGTACGTCAATAAATTAATTATATACACATTAAAAAGTTCATGTGAATATATATATTTTCCGAATCATGTGCAAAAACTATTCACAACTACGGATCCACACACAGAAAATAAAGAATGATTCAGAAAACCAATAAAGAAAATAATCTTGTCACAAAGGTTTCTTCGTAATAAAAATGAAATTAGTTGTAAAACTAATATTTTTGAAACAAATTCTTCCATGTATACTCATAATGAACTATGATAAAGTCAAAAGAATTAACATCTTTTCACAAAGGATTCAAAATTAAGTGGTCTACAAAGTTATATGATTGATTAGCAAATTTAATTTACTAAAACCAGAAAATAAATTATAAAACAAAATAATTTTATTTTCTTTGTTACTAAAACTAGAAAATAATATAATTTTATTTTTCTTATTACTAAAACTAGAAAATAAATTACCACAATAATATCTGATTACAAAAATCACAAAAACACACCACAAATTAATTTTCTAGTTACCAAAATCAGAAAATAAATTAAAACACAAAATAATTTTATTTTTCTTGTTACTAAAACTAGAAAAATAAAATACCACAATAATTTTCTGTAATACAAATTAATATTTTGCAATTGTTAACGGCACCAGTATATTACTACTAGTTGTCAAAGAAAAGAGACAATATATTACTACTATTTGTCAAATAGCATAAATCACTATTTATTTTTCCAACCAGAATATGTCTTTAAAAAATTACAAAAAATTAAATACAATGAAGATACCAAAAATAAGCTCTGTCTTAAGATTGTTGGACAATCTTCACTGTATTTAAGTAGATTAAATTCTGTTATGTACTAAACAACAACTAGAATATAAAGAAATAAAGGAAAAGAGAGAATTTGTTTGATTACAAAAATCAAACTAGAAATAAAACAAAATAAATAAAAATAGATTTTATTTTGTTACAAAAACAAAATTAAAATTTGATTTAAATAAATAAATAAAATAGAATAATAAATTAAACAACTTACTTGATTAATTATCTGATCAAGTCCAGTGTTTGACACTGTGCCCTTAAGACAGATTCGTCTTCTCCACGGTGCTTTCAGAATTTGGACGTCTATCTCCTAGGATAAAATGATCTACTACAAACAATAGCAGCACTACAAATTGTTTGCCTAACGAACACACTAAGTGTTTATACTCTCTCACAGCTACAAATTGTTTGCCTAACCAACACACTAAGTGTTTATACTCTCTCACAGAAGAAAATAATGCAGCAATATGAAAAGAATATTTGCAGAATTATGATGGACGAAATTAGAGTTCCAAAATTCAAATGAGGGCTGTCCTATTTATAGATGTAATGGTGGCTTTAGGTTTTAGTATTGGGCTGAACAAGTCCAACCGAACCTCACACCACGCACCCGCGCCCAGCCCGCCCGGGCGGACGGACGGCGATGGCGCGTGCGTGTGTGGTGATTTTTTGAGTCCAATGGGTCTAGCCCATTTTGCCCATAACCTCTCCCTCTAAAACACTTGGGTACCCCTTGGGGCACACCCCAAGTACCAAACCCAAGCCTTGTAAATCCATTCAAAACTTCCCACTAAATCAATGTGGGACAAACCATTTTACAATCTTAAAGAATTTTCACCAAAACTCTATTTCCATGGAGCACACTTTGGCTTCAATTTCTCATTCACTCGATAATGGTTTTGAGCAACCAAATATACCACGTGAATCACAACGCGGCATAGAACGCGTTACCACTTTGACCCGCGAAAATCGATGCACGGGGCCCACCTAAAAAATAGACCAAACTAAGGAAAAAATTCTACTTTTATCCAAAATTTTATAACCATTTGCAACACCACCACCACTACCGTTGGCCTCCGCGACCCCCACTACGACTATTGCAACCACAACACCACCTAACCACCACCACTAAGGTCACAGCAATGTACTACCACCATCTTAGTATCATTGCTATCACCACCACCGATGCCGCCACCGTTATTACGACTCACACCATCACTTTCAGAACTATTAATATTATCATTATCTATATAAAATTTCAATTTATTTGTTACTAACTTGTTAAAAAAAATAATAAATAATAAAATTTACTCCATTCACTACAACATAAAAGTTTTAGAGATCCAATTTTTTGGTCTCTAAAAGAGAATTTTTGTTGCAAAAGACATTTAGGGACAAATTTCTATTGTCGTTAGGATAGTTGCTAAAAAATCATGTCGAAAAGTTAAAAATAAGGCTTTTAGCGACAAAATTTTGAAAATATCACTAATAAATACACTTTTAGGGACAAAATAATTTGGTCTTAAAATAGTTTATTTTTTGAGAAAAAAAAATTTGGTTCCAGAAAGATAATAATTCATCACTAATATCCAATTTTCGTTAAACTTTTCACAACAAAAATATTTGATCTCTAAAAAATAAATTTGTTCCTAAATTTTGGTCACTAAAACCTTAAGTTTTTGTAGTGATTCATTGAGTTTAATTGGCATAACCAAACATAAGAATGTGAATTATCATCTTATTCCTATGTCATTCCCATATTGATAACAAAACAATGTAACGGGAATAGACACTCCATTCTATTCAACATGGTATTTCATTTTTACTCTCATTCTATTCACACTTCATTTTATTCTATCGTATCAAACATGTTTTAAAATTTTACTCTCATTCTATTGTCACTTCATTTTATTCCACTGTACCAAACATGCTCCAAAGAATTGCCGGACCGCAAAAATTGAGAAGCATATGATTTGATTCCGATGCAAAGCGATTTTATATATAATTTTGACCAAGCCATGATGAAAGTCTGAAACGAGATTGAGTTGGGCCATGACTTCTGTGCTGGATGAACCATTTTAGCCCAATAATAATCAAAGCTCAATCAAGATACTGAAATCTGCTTATTGTGTACCTTTTTACCCAAAACAATTCAGCATGTATCTAATAATAAATAACTATCATGTATTTTATTTTAATTTTTTTTGCATATTTCTTTCGACAATTGGTATATAATGTATAGTTTACTATGATGCTAATGCCACCTTTTGACAGAAGAATTACGGATTAATTATGATTAAACTAAATTAACCACAGTCAAAACACTTGAGCACAAATATTAAAAGTAAATAAAGCACCCAAATCAAGTCTGCGCTCGCGCATGCATTAATATATTATACATGTAAAACTTAGATGTGATATTAATGTATCTTTAAGATTTCGGTTGGATAGATGTGGATTTAAAATACATGAATTTGATATTAATTATTCAAAAAAAAAAAAAAAACTCAAATTTATATTTAATAGTTTATCTATAAATTTCAAGATTGAATCAAATAATTTTTTCATAATTTATTTGATATAATTATGCTAAGGATTCACTTTTAGTTAAAAGAAGCTTACTAAATTACAGCTGTTCTATTTCAATTTATCTTCAATATTATTGGGTCAAAGAGATACATGGCATGTCCACCTCCCATTTATTACTATTTATTAGCCAGTATGTGATGTCACGCTGACACTTACTATATTTTGTTTCCATTGACACACACATACTAGTGACAAAGAACTGCACCATGAAATTTTGTAAAACTTTGGTGATTCAACCCATTGATCGTGGTTAGTTGATGCTACAACAATTAGGTACAAATTATATTTTTTTAAATTTAAAAAAAATAAATAAATAAAAATTTAATGTGATCAAACCAACTTAGAAAGCAATCTTTGAGGTGAAAGTTGAATTGTTGCAATACTGTATAATGAAAGTATGATTCTATGATGCATATACTGCATTAGGTGGAGCTAACTATTAGCACTCTCAGTTAATCTAACGAGTTCATCAAGCAAATCTGCACCGAGGTCCTCAAACCCCACCACATCTTCTTGATTTGTAATTTCTTGGTTTTTCTACTTCATCTTGAAAGCTTCTTTATCATCTTGTGTGCCTCTTTCAACACTTCAACTGGGGAGGAACCTGAGCCACACCTATAGCCACAGCCACCATTGTAGTTGCAATTGACGCCGAGAAGTGATTTTTGGACTCTCTCCATTGGAAAGTTGAGGTGAGCCATCGGGCCTATTATTGCCAATGCATCATAGGCCAAAGTAGCCTACTCTGTAGTACTAAATGTTCTGAGCCAAACCCTAATCCCATATCTCGTTGAATCACGTATCTTTACTGTATACTTTCCCCACAGCCGTGAAGAAAACCATGATTCAATCCATTTCCTTTACTGAACTTTCAAACTCGATTACAATGATACAACATCTCTTCTATATATATACAACACTTCATACACTTCATTACATTCTAGATGATTATGCTATATATCTATTTTATACATGTGCTCTAATCAGTTGGTTATAACAGCCTTCTAACTGCTTTGATGAGCTGGATATGGGTTAAGCATATGTTGAGACTTGAGCTATGGTTGATGTTTGAGCTGCGGCTTTAGCATCAGAATCAGTATCCTCAACATCACCCTTCAAGCTGATGGGCTGATTGATGACCATGAGCTTGTTTTTGAGATGCTGAAATCTGGAGATAGCCAAAGGCTTGGTGAATAGATCAGCTAGTTGGTCAATAGTAGGAATATATATGAGGGTAAGGTGTTTGGCAAACACTTTATCACGCACAAAGTGACAATCAATTTCAATATGTTTATAACGAGAGTGAAACACAAGATTTGAGGCCAAGGCTATTGCGGAAAGATTGTCATAACAAAGGATAGGAGTAGTAGGAGAAGAGATACCGAGCTCAGTAAGTAACATAGAAATCCAACTTAACTCTGCAACTGTATGAGCTCAAGCTCGATATTCAGCCTCTGTAGAGGATCATGAGACAGTGGCTAGTTTCTTGGTTGACCAAGACACTAGGTTTGAGCCCAAAAAAATGCAATACCCAAAAGTTGATTTTCGATCATAAATGTCTCCAGCCTAATTAGCATCTGCGAAACCATGAACATCAGAGATACTAGGAGTAAATGTCAAACCATGTGTGAGAGTACCCTGCACAAATCTGAGAAGCCTTTTTACAGCAACAAAATTCCCAATGGTAAAAGCATGCATATGTTGGCATGCTTGATTAACAGCTAGGGTAGATCAGGTCGAGTGATGGTAAGATATTGTAAGGCACCAATAATGCTTCGGTAGAGATTAAGATTATCAAATGGAAGGGAAGCATTAAGAGGAATACTAGGTTTAATAGAAATAGGTGAAGAACATGGTTTACAATTAGACAACCCAATTTTAAGAAGAATTTCTATAGCATGTTTTTGCTGAGACAAAAAATACCTTGATACTGTAGACTGAATTGAAATACCTAGAAAATATGAAATATTCCCCAACTCTTTCATTGAAAACGCACTATGCATTTGAGTAATAAGAGCTTGAATGTGTAAAGAATTACTCCCAATTAGCAAGATATCATTAACATAGATAAGGAGATAAGTCACTTAGTTCTGTGAATGAACAAGGAAGAGTCACACTTGCTATTCTTGAAACCTTGAGAGAGCAAGAAAGTGAAAAAAGTAGAATACCAAGCACTGGGAGCTTATTTCAGGCCATATAAAACTTTTTGAAGTTTGCAAACATGAGTAGGTGAAGAAGAATCCAGAAAAGTAGGAGGTTGAAGCATGAACACCTATTCTTCAAGAAGACCATGAAGAAATGCATTGGAAATGTCCAATTGTTTGAGAGGCCAAGCATGATGAAAAGCATGATAGAGCAAAATCTTGATTGTAGGTTGTTTGGCCACAAGACTAAATGTATCTTGAAAATCTACACCCTCTTGTTCTGGTAACCTTTAGCCTCTAACTGAGCTTTTTATGCCTAGTAATTGTTCTATCAGAATTCTTTTTAACCTTAAAAACTCACTTACATCCAATGGCATTCTTAGTAGGTGGCAGAGGAACTAAAGTCCAAGTGTGTTCCTTCTGAAGAGCACTGAATTCTTCTAACATAACTTTATGCCAGATAGGGGACAATAGAGCTTCTTTATAAGAAGGAGGTCTTGTGTCTGAGTAAAGAGTAGGAGAAAAGGAGACATTAGCTAGACATTGTAAAGAAGTGACAGATTTGAACCTAGTGATCATGGGATGCATATTAGAAGAAATTGGTGGAGGTGGTGGCAAAGGTAAGTGAATAACAATAGACCGAATAGGGACAATAGAACCTGGTGAAGAATGAGTAACAAGAGGTGAAGGAGAGGAACCTGAAGTAATTGAAGAGTTAGAATGGTGATTAAGAAAAGAAGGAGAAGAATTCTGATCTGGAGTAGTTGGAGCAAGAGGAGATAAGGACGGTGCTGAAGGAGATGAAGAATAAAGAGACTGATTAGGAGTTGCAGAAGACCAAAAGAAGGATTGAATGACAGATAGGGTAGAAAAAGTTTTGAGAAGAAGATTGGGCAAAAGGAAAAATACTTTCATTGAATACTACATGTCTAGACAAATAAATCTGACCTGTGAGAGGGTCAAGACATCTATAACCCTTGACAAAATGATGGTACCCCAAAAATACACATGAAATAGCTTTAGGCTAAAATTTGTAGAATTGTAAGGTTTTAGCCAAGGGAAACATTGACACCCAAAGGTTTTAAAGACGGAGTAATTAGGTGGTGAGTGAAATAGAATTTCAAATGGTGACTTATGCTCAAGTTTAGCTGATGGCAGTCTATTGATAAGAAAAGTAGCAACAACTATGGAATCACATTGAGCTAAACCAGTTTGACAAGAAGCTTAGAGTTGAACAAAATATCAACTAAATTTGTTGAGCTAAATCAGCTCGGAAAGAAGCTTGGAGTTGAACAAATCATCAACTCAACTTGCTGAGCTAAATCAACTTGGCAAGAAGCTTGGAGTTAAACAAATCATTAACTCAACTTGCTAAGCTAAATCAGTTCAGCAAGAAACTTTGAGTTGAACAAAACATTAACTAAATTTGTCAAGCAAAAATCAGCTCGACAAGATGCTTAAAGTTGAACAAAACATTAACTCAACTGGCCGAGCAAAATCAACTCGAAAAGAAGCTTGGAGTTGAATAAATCATCAACTCAACATGCCAAGAAGCTTGGAGTTGAATAAATTATTAACTCAATTTGACGAACTAAGTCAGCTTGGCAAGAATCTTTGAGTTAAACAAAACATTAACTCACTTTGCACTTTTTAGCCCGGCCAGCAGCACCTCATATTCAGCCTCGTTATTTGATGCTGGGAATCCAAGTGTGATTGAATGTTCTATGATCAGACCATTTGGTGAGATCAAAACTACGCCTAGTTCGGCACCATGCCTATTGGAAGCGCCATCGATGAAAAGTTTCCAAATTTCTCAGACGAACAGCTTTCAACATTATGAAGGATATTGAGATTTTTGAAGAGCCAAGTGTTCTCTATGTTTATTGCTCGGCTTAAGTGTCTATAGGGCCATGTCTTTGCTTGGTGCCTTAGTTATTTCTACTTTATGCACACCATTGTTGACTACAATTTGCATGACCTCTTCCCCCTCCTGGCAATGCGTTGTTGGGTCCAACAGGTTGTCCTGTTATTTCCAAACTTGCCAGCGCATTCCTAGGTCTTGGTTGATCTTCAATTAGTAAGTTAACGGTTTGACGCACAACTTCTGCGACACCATCCTCACTTTATTCAGCTGGTAGGTTGGGATCGACTGGAGAGAGCATAAGCCTTGTAATTTCCACAATGTCATCTCCACTTAGTTCGGTTGACTTGGTGGGATATGTTGGAAGGATAATAGGCTTTGCAATTTCTGCGGTGCCCAGTTCCCTTTGTCTAGTTGCGTCTATAAGATCCACTTGGCAAACTGGATGAGTCCCTGGTGAGAACTCTGTGACAAAGTTGGCCAATGCTTGGGCATTGATGGTGGTTCTAGGTTGAAACTTGATGTTGAACTGCTCCAATCTGACCAGAGAAGTCTGCTCACTCAAACAAGGCCTTCAATGGGAATTTGGTCAACACTACCATCGTGAGCGTGAAAATAGTATGCTAACTTCTTGGAGGCAATCATTAGTGCTAAGGCAAGATTTTCCAATGGCAAGTATCTTGACTCTCCTGGAAGCAATGTTTTGCTCACATAGAAGATTATGAGGTGTTGTATGCCTTTTGCCCTAACGAGCACCGCACTAATGGCGTGCTAAGAGACGGCCAGATAGAGGAGAAGTTCTTCACCCAGCATTGGCGTTACGAGAAGTGGAGTGGGTGATAGGTATGTCTTCAGGTCTGCCAATGCTCGATCGCATTCCTCATCCCATGAGAACTTCAATTTCAGAGCTTGAATAAAAGGATGTCAACGATCTGATGACTGGCTTATGAATCTATTAAACACAACTGCCATTCCGGCAAGATGTTGCACGTCTTTCGTTGAGTTTGGCTGCTTCAACTCCTGTATGGCCTTGATTTGGGAGGGATTCCCCTCAATTCATCAGTTATTCACCAAGAAGCCCAAAAACTTTCCTAATCCCACACTTAAGGTGCATTTAGACACATTGAGGCGTAACTTGTGCCGCTTAAGGATCGTGAACATCTCAGCTAGATCGTTCGGTTGATCGGCTTCATTCTTGCTCTTGATCACCATGTTGTTAATGTGTGCTTCCATAGTCTGGCCAAGTAGAGGGGCGAACATCATAGTAATCATTCTCTGGAAGGTGGCCCCAGCATTCTTCACCCCAAAGGGCATGACTTTGTAGTAGAACAACCCTTGTGGGGTCGTGAAAGAAGTCATTTCCCGGTCTGGCCCATATATAGCAATCTAGTGGTAGCCGCGGTAAGCATCTAGAAAACTGAGCCTGTTGTGCCTAGCTATAAGATCCACCAGTTGGTTAATGCGAGGCAATGAGAAGCTATCTTTAGGGCAAGCTCTGTTGATCATCTTGGAGTCAACGCAGACTCGCCATTTTCTATTCTTCTTGGGCAGAACTACCGTGTTAGAAATCCATTGAGGGTAATGCACCTCTTGGATTGCCCCTACTGCCAACAAGTTGTTAATTTCTTCTGCCACAACCTCGGTTTGATGAAGTGTTAATCGTTATGTTCTTTATATGGTTGACTGAATGTCTGGGAAGACATTGAGTTGGTGTCAAATGAAGTTTGGATTGACACTGGGCATATTGTAAGGCATCCATACAAACACTTCAATGTTCACCACCAAAAATACTACAATCTCTAATCGCTCGTGGGTGAATAGGGATGACTCGAGCAAAAAGAACTTGGTCGGATCATTTTCATCGATTCTCACTTCTACCAAATCTTCAACGGCCTTGTCTTAAGCTTTCTTGCCGACATCGTCTAGGACGTTCTGATCCTCGGGTCCTTCAATCATTTTTCATGAAGCCTTTGGCTGTTTGGCTTCCGTTCACAACCACAAAACATTGCTTGGCCATCACTTGATCACCTCATATATCTTCTATCATCCCGGTCGCAGTAGGGAACCTTATTACGTTGTGGTAAGTTGATGCCACTGCTTGGATAGTGTAAAGTCATCCTTTACCCAAGATCAGGTTATAAGTTGAGGGCACCTTCAATACCCAAAACTCCACTTGCTTGACAACAAACCCTGCTTTGACTGGTAGGATGATCTTCCCGACCGGCCATTCTAGTTGTGAGTTAAAGCCAACTAGTGGTGAGGTTGCTGGAGCCAAGTCTTTATCTTCCACCTTGAGTTGATTGAAAGCATCATAGTACATTACCTCGACCGAGCTAACTTGGTCGATCAAAATACGTTTGATGTCAAAGTCTTTGATGCACAGCGTAATAGCCAGCGTGTCATTATGTGGGGTTTAGATTTGCTTCAAGTCTTTTCATGAGAAAGTGAGGATATCTTTCACCACAGTCTTCCTCTTCTTCACAGGGGGCTGGACGGATAAAGCCTCCTTCATGTGTTCTGCTTTCTTAATCATCCTTACGAGCTCGCATACCTGTATCAGCTCGATGATCTCATAGATTACATTGATGACACCTTTGGGAGGGGCGTCTGTAGACACCCCATTTTTGACGGCCCTTACGACTTGGACATCCTCGCATGCACACCCGATAATGAGTCTGTTTGCTCGCCAAGTGCTTGAAGTCCTCAGCAGAATGCCACAACTTTGAGCCTTTCAAACCCTACACCCCTTTCGTCTCATTTTTAGACCATGCCTTGGTCTTTCCAGCCTGCAACCTTTGGTGTTAGCCATCCCTAGAGGCTGCCGACAACCAGTGATGGCCGGCCGGCCACCAGTGTATTTTACAGATATTTTATGCTAATTGTGCTAGCTATTTGCACAGATGCATGCATCGTCACCCACATGTAGGGATGGATCTTCTTAAGGAAATTTCATGTTTTCTATATATAGGGAGCCCCTCTCTTTTGTAGCAAGGTTAGAAAATTTTGAACTCAAAAATTTTCTTCTCTCTCTACAATTCTCTTTCTCTCTACAAATTCTCTATACTTTTGACTACAATTCCTTAACCTTTGCCTATACACCCTCAACCAAATTTCACCATCTGTGAGTTGAGGTACTTTGGAGCTTGGTTTGAGCTTTACAGGGTGTTGTTTGCTTGGTTTTGTTGCTTGGAGTTGCTCTTCTCTCAAAGGTATAAGACTTTGCTTGTAACTTTGCTTTATTTTCTATCATTCCTACTATTTTTCCATTGTTCTGGGCTGTCAAAACTTTGTGTTTTTTGGGTTGACGCTTGGGTTTAAGGCCATTAAAGGTTAAGGGGTTGATAGCCTTTCTTGGTACCTTGATTTGGAGGCCTTTGCCCTGGTGTTTCCCACAATTTCTCTATCTTTTTCCAAGCTTTTAAACACTGATTTTTAGAGCTTTTTCAGTGGCCAAAATCATGTTTTGAAGTCCAAATTTGGAGGGGTTATCCCCTCATTGTGTCTTGCTTACTAGCCTAGGTTGTGCCATGTTTTAGCATGTTAATCTAGACTTTTTAGCTCAATTCCAGCATGTTCCAGCACTTGTTTTAGACTGTTTTCCCTCTATTTTGGGCTGGTTGTTGCATTTGAGCTTTGTTTTGCATGCTTCAAGTGTAAGTGTCCTCGCAAGTTTGGTGTTTTAGGCCTTTAGACACCACTTGTTTGAGTTGATTACATTATTTTAGTATTTTTCTCACTTAATTTCAGCAAGCATAATCTCTGCAATCTCCCTCATTTCTTCACTCTTTGTTTGCTTTGAGGGTTGTTCCAACCTTGGGATTGTTTAAGCTTGAGATTGAAGTCCATGCTTAATGGTTTAATCCTCTTTTGGGGGTTCATTACCAATGGCATGACACCTCTCTCTTGCCTTAAACTACCCCTTGTTTGACACTTCCTTCCCTTTTAGAGGACCCAACTCACCAATGGACTTAATTGGTTAAAAAATGGTTGGTAAGTTAAAATCAGTAACTAAAAATTTGGAATTAAAAGTAAGAAAGGTAATAATTTGGTTGTGTTCAAATGGACGTTAATCGAACACATGGAAGCTTGAACCATTTCATACTTGCTAGTGATGAAATGATTCAAAGTCTCCAAGGTCAACTTCTTCCCTTGATCACTCATAAAAGAGAGGAGGCTTGTGTCTTCTTTGGCATTTATTGAACTTGCACACTTGGTTTCACAAGCCATTATGCAATGAAATTGTATCCATTGATGGTTTGTGAAACCAAAGCTTGTTACTCTGATTTGTTCATGAAAAGGAGGGGTAGGTTGTGCAAACAAACCCTTGAAATATACGCTCTGTTTGTCCTCTATTGGAGCAAGATGAACCCATGCATCAGTGGCCAGCAGGCCACTTCCCATGGCTAGCAGACCACCATCTATGGCCAGCAACATTCAACCATGGCCAGCTAATAGCCGGTAACCTTTACTAGTGGCCGACCAGCCATTGATGCAAAATTCAGCAGAGTGTTGGTAAGGCAGAGCAGAGTGAGCAGTAGTTTTGGGGTTTAACTATGTAAATAGAGGCATTCAGAAGCAAAACGGTGGTCTTTTCGGGTGAAAACCGAGCATGCGCATGCACATCCCTCATTTCCCGAGGTGGAGTAGTTAATTGTTTAGTTTAATTGCCTATTTTAATTGCATTTGCGTTGTAATTATTTAACTAGTTGGCTTACTAGTTAGTTATTTCAAGTGTTGTAATAATTAGTTAAGTAGTTTAGCTAGTCATTTATTCGGTTTGTAATAACTAGCTTAATTAGCTTAGCTTAGTTAGCTAGTTAGCATAAGTCATTCAGACTCTCCTTCGTGAGAGCGCAATGCTGTAATAATGTGTATGTCTTCCAACCCCACATCATTCTCCCTTTTATTTAACTGCTTACAATGGTTAAATTAGGGGCATCATGTTTCAATTAGCATTTTTTATGTTTGCATTTAGTTGTATTACATGCACTGAGGCTCGGTTCATCATTCTAACTGCATTGTTAAGTTTAAATACTTCTTTGAATACGTGCTTAGACCGCATGTTATCAAATCGATTCATATGCCATATTAGTCGCCGAGCCTATTTAATTGCATTCTTTGTATGTGCTGCATTAGCTATCTCGCATGGTTAGGAAATCATACATTTTTCTAACTCTTTTGTTTTATCTTAGCTTGGAGTACTAGGTGAGTTTTTAGTGCTTTAGCATACTTGCATGAGTGTGAGTGACTACCATGACTAGCATGCCTTCTATGAGGCTAAGTGAATGCTTATTGAATTGTTTGAGTGCTTATGGATGAAGGCTTGTTGCTTGAATTGGAATGATTCAATGAATGTACGGCAAATTCAAACTTTAAGCCCACTTTGTTAAGTGGCAAAATCAAACCTTTTTCGAAAAACAAACATGAAATTGAATTATTCCAATTCTTGCAAATTAGTCTATACTTGTGTGTGTGCGCATCACATAGTATTGCTAGCCCAATAAACCGGAAGAAGAGCATATAATGTTGATAAAAATCATATCATGATTAGGAGAGGCCGATCTTTGATCGGGCGAGCGGGGGTGCTCAATTCATGACCTTCCCCTCTCGTACCTAACTTCTCGAGCCGAGAAAATCTTGGTGATGGCGGACACAAGGCCTTTGGCACGAGTCATTAGTTTTCTAAATTTTTCAAAAATATTTAGGTGGCGACTCTGTATCTGGCAAAGCAGTCCAATTTTGACATTTTTGATTCAAAATCAATTTTTCAAACGATTTGCCGAATTTGGACTCTTTGGTATTTATCAATTTCACATTGCATTTGTGAGATTAGACTCAGAACCGTGGGAGTCCGAACTGTAGGGCTTCTTTTGAGTTTCCGAAAGGGGGCGCGAAAAAGCTGAGCTACAGTTTTTGGCGACTCTCCTGGGGATTTAGAGAACTTGACTCGAACTTATGATATGAAATTTTATCTACACTTATATGTTTCTTTGCATTGCATTTGCATTGGTGCACTTAAATCACTGTGTTTGCCATCTGCTATTCCTGGACAGTTTGCCGGAGGCTTGCCTAAAAGCTTGCCAAAAGGCTGACCGGTCGTGGGCTCTGCCACGATGGGAACACAACCCTTGGATTTGGACTACCGTTGTACTGTTTGATCCTCCTTTCACTTCTCAATGTTAGGTGTGAGAGATATATTAGGTAGTCTTACTGAGGTACCCTTTTTGACCTTTTGTCCAAGTTGCATATTGAAAGCCATAGAGACTGCTCCAAACTATGACATGATGCTCACCCGAATACAGGATTGTGTGAAACCACTTTGCTTGAATAGCCAACCCTAGTTCCTGATGAAACTAGGACAGGGTAATCCTATCTCCCCTCATAGGGTGTTTTGGCTCTCACTTACTTGGTATGTGCTTTTAGAGTGAAACTTTATAGGAATGTGCGTATCAGTTGCAAGTTTGGGTATCAAATTTGAGGGCAAAAATCAGTGTTAGGTGCAGTTCTGTAGCTTTTGATTACAACTGTGTGTTGTTAACATCTAAGCTGAGGTGTTGTGCAGTTTCTGATTATTATTTTCCATTTTGCTTTATTTATTTTTTGCAAGGTAGTTTATCACAATTGCTTCGGACAGTTCGGATACCCCCTAAGCACTCTAGACTTGTGTAAAGAGACTTTATAGATCCGAGGATCTTGTTAAGGGACAACCTGTGTTTGCTTCGCTCCCACCGGTTACTAGACGTAGGAGAGTTATGCACAATTCACACCAGTTCAGCAATCACCTGCATCTAGTCAGACTCAATCTTCTACATCTAGGCCAACAAGAGATCACTAGCCTATTAAGATGACTAAGTACCCTGTAGTCAGTATAGAGGACTTGATTTGTTATCTCTAACAAAAAGTGGAAACCATGCATGCTTTCCAAGCTGAAGTTATAGCTCATCAAGCCGAAGTAATAAACAGGCTGCAGCAATAGTAACCATAGTCGACAGCAGCTTTTGTTTCCCATGCACCTCTTGCTGGTATCCCAACACCCGAAATTCCTACTAATGCCCAGGCTAAGAATCAAGGCAACCTAGTGGAGCCGATCCCACAACAAACCTCCAAGGCACCAGTGTACCAAACTGAGCCTCCGTTTGAATTCAAGGTTGACCCAACTGTACTCAAGGTCAACAAGTTGGAGAAGCTTTTCAAGCGGCCACAAGGTGTGAACTTAATCCCCGACATCAAAGATGGGTATACCTACAGTGCAGTAACCTTTCCAGACCAGTTTAAAATGCCACACATAGATCGGTTTGATGGCTCTAGAGATCCCATGGTTCATCTGCGGTTGTTCTCAGACATCCTATGGTCGATGGGCCTTACTAGACTTCAAAAGCTGTCACTTTTCGGCTGAACCTTGTCTGGAATAGCAGCTATCTGGTATGCAAAGCTGGAGGATTCAGTAAAGCGGAGCTGGGAGGAAATGGCTGAGGCCTTCATCGCATAATACTCATACAACACTCAAATCAAGGTCACAACCCGTGATCTCGAGGCAACTCGTCAGGAGCCAAAGGAGGGCTTCTCAGACTTTGTAACGAGGTGGAGGGCCAAGGCTTCGATGATGACTACTAGGCCGTCAGAGAAGGATCGGTTGGTGGTCTGCAATCTGCAAGGGAAATTATTGCAGAAGATGATCATCTTATCGTTGTTCACATTCATTGAGCTCTATGAGGTAGGGGTTCAGATTGAAGATGCAATGAAATAGGGGTTGATAACCGATGAGAATGAACAGGCCAAGAGGCCTTTTTCGCACAGTTCCAATGCAACCACCAGTGGAAGCACAACTGTGCAGCCATCTGATGTGAGTGTTGCCACTACCACAGCCAAGACCGCCAACCCTTTTGCCAGCACAACTCCACAAACCCCAAACAACCAGGCCCTGATGCCAAAGGGTCTTTACCCCACTTTACATGGCTTTATCCCAAGCCATGAAGGTGCTGATCAAAAAAGGACATCTTAAGCCATTAGAGCCTCGCCCACTACCTGATCCCCTTCCACTTAAACATAACCCAACCAAATATTGTGCTTTTCACCAACAGCACGGTCACAACACCGACCAATGCTTCAGGCAGCGTCATGAGATTCAAGATCTCATCGACAACAAGGTGATAGCACCACCCCAAAAGCCAAATGTAACCACCAACCCTCTCCCAATCCAATATCAAGTTCCCCTACCCTAGAACCTATACCTGATACATACACTGGCCATCCTCTATGACCCCAATGTATATATTACCCTTTCTTACCTACCCAGACCAATGTTGTTCATCCTTGAAAGCATGGAGTTATGCATGATGGGCACGTTCACACTTCAACCTGAACCCATGGTAGTGACAATCGTAGAAGAAGAAAGGCTGGCCTTAAAGGAGAGTACAAGTCCGCTGCCTAAGTGCTCTAAGGATTTGACTAACGGGGAATATGACCTGTGCTATTACATTGTGCTAGTTGATCAAGCCAAGCCCGAAGTGGTATTGCCACCAGTAGTGAAGATCAATGTGGTTCGGGAGGATGGCCCGAGCCAAGGTCTGGATGATCTGGTAGAGCTAGAAGAGGACTTAGACAATCTGCAGTTCTATGACGAACAAGATCAGGGAGACGTGCAGATTGACTGGTTTAATTTGAATGGGTTGACGGATAACTCGGGGTGGTTAAGTGATGAACCTGACAGAGAGGAAGCAACTGAACCAAAACCCGAAGAAAAGGAAGCAAGAATAACTGTAGTGGCCAGAATGGTTGAGGAAAAGGGGAAACTTCCGGAGAGCATCGGCATCAAGAATTTAGCTTAGGAACTGGGCGCCGTGAGTACTACGGATACAGAACAAGAAGCCGCGTTGAAGCGGTTTGTGCAAGAAAGGGATCAAAACAAACGGGAAGTTGGAAAAGCCCAACAAGCTGTGGGGGATATTTCTGATGTGAGAATGATCAGACTGAAGCTGGACAATTGTTTGTCGGTTGCTGGAGGGGTATGATGGAAGGACAACGATCTACTTTTGGCTCACACCAATGAAGATTGGGGACAATACCTAGTACATTGAAATTGAAAAGCAAAAGGAAAAACAGTTAGAAGAAGAGGCGATGTTGAAATAACTGAAGAAGATCCAAGCAGATATTTCAATCTGGGGTCTGCTTATGGCTTCTCGAGTGAATCGACAGGCCGTACTATCAACTATTGACAAAGCAAAATTGTCCATTGACACGACTCCTGAACAGCTTGTGGGATTCGTTTTCCTAGGTGGTGCCAGTCCAACCCTAACCTTTTCCAAGAAAGAACTATCGCTAGAAGGCTCAGCACACAATAAACCTCTGTACATATCTGTTGAGTGCAGAGAAAAGTGGGTACTTGTGGTATTAGCTGACACTGGGTCAACTATCAATGTCTGTCCGTCGTACAAAGCTTATGCCATCGGTCTGAAACCAACAGATTTTGTGCCTACAGCCCATGTGATTCGGGCGTATGACAATACAAGCAGAGAGGTTATGGGTACAGTACAGATCCAAGTTCAGGTCAGCCCAACGCAACAGGATGTTGAGTTTCATGTCCTAGACATCCCGGCCACCTTCAACTTACTGCTAGGAAGGCCCTAGCTGCACCTTGTGAAAGCAGTCTCTTCTACCCTCCATCAAATGCTGAAATACCCTCACGGAAAGGGGGTGGCTATTGTGTTTAGGAATTTATCCATACATCCTCCGCCAGAGGTAACTATACTTGTGCTGGAAATTATTCGTGGCGAGGAGGGTGTATTCCATTTAGGGTTTACTCTGGTCGAGGCCCGGGCAGTGCAGAATATCTTGGCAGCTGATAAGGGCTTGTATGTTAATGCCCGATCAATCTATTTCATGAACAAACTCCAACATGTGCCAGGAATGGGGTTGGGAAGAAGTGGCAAGAAAGGCGTCACAACATTGGCCGATGTGCCAGATAATCCACATGCCTTTGGTCTTGGCTATACGCCCACCAAAGAGGATTGGGCCAGGAAAAGGGAAGAGATGGTAGGCAGAGTTAAAGCCAAATAGGCCGGGAAACGCTATGAACTTGTTCACAGGCTAATCCAGGGAACGCTAAATGGTTATTTTGATCGGGAGGGTGAAGACTTCCCATTTTGTGGCTTTCTCGAGCCCTGGTTGAATTCTGAGAAGCAACGTGTTCCTGGCTTTGAAATTTTCTTTGACTTGCAGCTACAAGACAGTGATGCAGAAGAAAAGGCTGAGCCAACTACTGAAGTTGAACAAAGCATAGAAAGTGATTCAGACAACATCAATCTTGGAGTAGGGGCAGCACTGGCATGTCTCCTTTCAGATCCTTCGGCTAACTCAGAGAGCTTGGGGGATAACCTGACTATCTCTATGATCGAGGACTAATCGGGTGTGAACCCATCTAGTAGCATTTTGGATGCATCTGAAGCGCCATCTCTCATTTGGTATTTGGAGGAGGGCTACCTGTGTGATAATCCTGCTCCGTATTATGCTAATTGATCTTAATTACGAATGTGATTGTGTTTGATATGATTTTGAGTGCCATTTGTATGAATATATGTGGTTTTGAATTTCTATCTATTCACCGTAGGAAAATCTATTTGATTATCTGCTTTAGAATTTAAATTGAAGGCCCTATCGGCCATAGAAACCGAAATTGACTACGCCATTGTGATTGGCGTAATTTTTAGAGCCTACGGTGAAATTTAATTGAAAATTGATTTGGATCAAATTAAATAGATTAAATTGATGAAATAGTGCTCAATTAATTAGTGTTAATGGAATTTGATTAAGAGGGGCTATATAAGGGCCATTATACACCCAGACCCCTTAAGTTTTGAGCTCAAAATCAGATTTTATACTTTAGTGAGAGAGTGAGACCGGCTCTAGAGACAGAAAGGGGAAGAATTGTGCAATTTTGGCTCAAGGCTTGAAAATTGGAAGTTAAACTCAAAGAACTTGAGTGTTTGAAGCTCCTAGGTGAGTAATCAACCCCTAATTCATGAGTTTGAGTTGTAATTTTGTGAATTAAAGATTAAATGGTAAGTTAGATCATGAATTGAATTGATTAAGTTGAGATTGAAGTCCATGTGTTCATGCATGAAGAGAATTGCTATGAAATTACATAATCTAGCATGCAATATGTGAATTATGAAAGATTGAGCATTGAAGTACACATGCAAGCATGGTTTTGTTGAATTTCATGGTTATAAGCATCATTGGTGCTATTTGTAATGGAATTGGGGACAAAGACTAACATGCATGTTGAAATTGATAGAGATATGAATTTGGTATGAAGTTTGAATGCGTGGGTTTTGATCATACAAAAGAAATGAGGATTATTTGAGAATGGGATGATGATTTTGAACAATTTGGTGTCATACTCTTATATTCTCATGTAATGTAATGTGTTTACATGTTTTTGAACTGAAATTGTGAGTTTTGGACCTTTGGAGGTCGAGTTTGAACTTAAAGAACAGTTCTGGAAAACCCAGAATTCAGCATGTCCGCTCGAGCGGGGAAAGCGCCGCTCGAGCGTGAAATGCGAGCTCCCAGATCTTTTTGCAGACATGGATGTCCACTCGAGCAGAGAGATTCACGCTCGAGTGGAGAGCCATGTAGTGTGACCTTCAGCTTGAGCGTCCGTATTCACACTTGAGCGTAAATATGAGGCAACCAGCACTTTTGCAGACCAAGGGGGTCCGCTCGAGCGGGGAAACCTGCACTTGAGCGGGGAACCCTATTTCTGAAATTTTGTAAAGTTGAATTGAGTTTCATTTTCCGTTCTCTTCCATCTCTAAGCGCTCTTAGGCATGCATTAAGTATTGTAAATGAGTTAAAATGATAAGAATGAAGCCTAAGAGGAATATATGAATTAAGAACGGAATGAATCGTTTGTGACCCATATGTGTTATGTAATATGTATGGTCGACCTCAAGGGTGAATCCATCAGCAGAACACTGTGAGTAATATCTTAATAAAGATATTTTGAAGTATGTTATTTGTCCAATTACTTATTTCCCTATAAGTCTTATAAGTTTGTTAATTTGAATTGTGGACAAATGTTTGCTATGCCATATGGTTGGGCCTAAGGCCATCTGCCATGAATGAAAGAATGAATAGGCCGAAGGCTGTCTGACATAAATGATAGTCTGACATATGAATGAATGGGCCGAAGGCCGTCTAACATGAATGATAGTCTGACATGAATGATCATCTGACATATGAATGATTGGGCCAAAGGCCGTCTGACATGAATGGTAGTTTGGTATGAATGAGTGGGCCAAAGGCCGTCGGATATGAACGATTGGGCCGAAGGCCGTCAGATCTAAACGATTGGGCTAAAGGCCGTTGGATATGAACGATTGGGCCAAAAAGGCCGTTAGACATGAATGGATGGGCCAAAGGCCGTCCGGTATGAATTAATTGGGCCCGAGGCCGTTTGATACGTCTAGAACTTTAGTCGATTGATACATTAAATAGAAACATGAATTGGGCCCAAGGCCGTCCGATGTAACTGTTTCAAAGATTATTCATGTATCTTCCTTATTTGATATTATTCACTGGGCTTTCGCTCATGCTCATTCATGTCTATGTAGGTGAGCCAAGGGATGTCCAAACCCAGCCTCGGTGAAATATGTGAGAAACAGTCAAGGTTTTGGAGAGTCAGCCCAAACGTCTCACGCACGAGACTTGTCTTTGCCTCTTTTGTTCTTTTGATATAGTTTTGTTATATTGGCGAAAATATCGGATTATCTTTGTATATAAATCTTGGGTTTGACTGACTTAGACTTGAATGATCCTGTGTATGTACAGAACTTTGTGTTATTATCCCTTTGATGTGAGTTATTAACAGGTATATATATATATGGACTGTTATGATGTGCCACATAAGCACAGCTCTATGGACAAAAGTTTTGAATTTGCTTCCATTTGGCCCTTTTACTCTGATGAGTTATATCTTGTTTGGTTTGAGGCCGTAGGTAATCCCTTGATTATTGGCCGGTTATGTCCTTAACCCACAGGGGCGGGTTCGGGCCATGACAACCTGCCTAGTACTTCTGAGTCGGGTTGTGAACCAGAATCTAATTCCACAGAGTTTGTGGAGTCGGAATCAGATTCCGGTTCTTCTGAGTCTGAGTCCAGTATTCTTAGGGGTGATAGCTAGGATGCCAAGGTTTTGTCTAGGTCGTCGTTTTCTTTTGCTTTTGAGTCGGTTGTAACCGAAGAGCTGGATAAGCTAGACCTTATGAATGAGAATGCTGTTGTAGATTCTAAGTATTTCTCTATGCCGCTTTTTTATTGCATTGATTAGGATTTTCAAACTTTTAATGAAAACGAAGACGAAGGAATTCCTTTGGTTTTAAAAAACTTGAATAATTGAGAGGAGGAGAGGTTTGCCAAACCCCTTGCTAATGAAATCATTGCTTTTAATGTGGGTACTGAGAAAGATCTGTGTCTGGTCCAGATCAGGTCCATGTTGTCTTCAGAGGAGCACGAGTGCTTAGTCGCTTTATTAAAAGATTTCAAAGATGTTTTTGCATAGGCCTACGAAAGACATGCCAGGAATCAATCATGAGATTGTATAGCATCGGATCCCTCTCGACCTCGAGGCCTGACCCGTCAAACAAAAGTTGCAGAGAATACGCTCTGATTGGGCTTTGAAGATTAATGAAGAAGTTACCAAACAAATTGAGGTAGGGTTCTTGTTTGTCTGAGTATCCAACATGGTTGGCCAACATTGTTCCAGTCCCAAAGAAGGATGACAGAATCAGAGTCAGTGTCGACTTCAGGGATCTGAATAAGGCTAGTCTGAAGGATGATTTTCCCCTGCCACATATTGATGACTTGGTAGACTTCACCGCGAGCTATGCATTGCTCTCCTTTATGGATGGGTTTTCCAGGTATAACCAGATTTTGATGGCGCTTGAGAATAGAGAGAAAACTGCCTTGACTATGCCATGGGGAACCTACTGCTATCGGGTGATGCCGTTTGGGCTGAAGAATGCCGAGGCTACCTATCAAAGGGCTGTAACCACAATTCTGCATGATATGATCCATAAAGAGGTCGAGGTATACGTGGATGACATGATTGTTAAGTCCAAAGAAAGAGAGGGCCACTACACCGCCTTGGAGAAATTCTTTCAACAGATCAGAGAATTCAGACTGAGGTTGAATCCACAGAAGTGTACTTTTGGTGTAACAGCAGGGAAAATGCTGGGTTTCTTGATCACACAGAGGGGCATCGAAGTAGATCTTTCCAAAATCAAGGCCATCCTAGAAATGCCACCACCAAGGACTAAAAAGGAGGTGCATGGCTTTCTAGGTAAAGTGAGATTCATAAGACGGTTTATTTTCAAATAAATCTTGACTAGTGAACCACTATTTGGTCTCCTAAAGAAATGAAAGAAATTTCGATGGGATGATCGATGTCAAATCGCTTTTGAGCAGATCAAGCAGTATCTTCAAAATCCACCTGTGTTGTCGCTGCCAGAACTGGGGAAGCCTTTGATTCTGTATCTGTCAGTCATGGACAACACAATGGGATGCATGCTTGCTCAAGAATCTGAGGATAAGGTGGAGAAAGCCATCTATTATTTGAGCAAGAAAATGCTAGAATATGAAACCCGCTACACTCCACTGGAGAAAACTTGCTTAGCCTTGGTATGGGCTACCAGGAAGTTGAGGCACTACTTGTCAACTCACTCTGTAATTTTGGTTTCGAGATTAGATCCCATCAAATATCTCTTTGAGAAACCAGCGCTTACGGGTAGGCTAGCCTATTGGTTGCTTCTTCTCTCCGAATTTGATCTGAAGTATGTTACTCACAAATTGTTCAAGGGGAGAGCTGTAGCAGAGTTCCTGGCAAATCACCCAATAGAAGGGGATGAAGTGGTAGAATACCTGTTCCCAAATGAAGCTATTCTGCAAGTCGAGGAAGAGATTTGGACAATGTACTTTGATGGAGTGTCTAATTAGTACGGTTATGGAATAGGTGTGTTGCTGATAACACCCGACAATTCCTATATACCTTTAGCCTTCAAACTATGGTTCAAGGTGTCCAACAACGAAGCAGAATACGAGGTGTGTATCGCTGGTTAGGAAGCCGCCCTGGAACTAGGGGCAAAAAGGTTGGATGTCATTGTGGACTCAAACATAGTTGTGTCTCAAGCAAATGGAGACTGTAAGGTCAAAGAAGAAAAGATGAAGATGCATCACCAGACCTTAGACGTTCTGATTCCTAGGTTTGAAAAGATAACTTTCACGCATCTACTAAGAGAGAACAGGTTCGCTGACGCCTTATCAACCCTATTTTCTATGATAGACATCCCGCTTGGAGTTTGGATGCGTTCGATCATCATTGAGCAGAGATACATGCCAGCCTATGAGACTATCGTCGCAATAGATGAAGCTCAAGATCAAAACCCTTAGTACTATGATATCTTGAACTTCTTGGAAAAGGAGATTTATCCACCAGGGGCAAATGCCAAAGACAAGAGGGAAATACGGTAGATGGTCGATCAATTTATCATTTGCAGAGGTAAACTGAATAAGAAAGGTCATCTGGGAATGCCCAAGTTGTGTGTCGAAGAGAGAAGTCAAGGCGCCTGATGGAGGCCATCCATAGAGGGGAGTGCGGGGCATATATGAACAGAGTAATGTTAGCCTGGAAGATTCTTAGGCAAGGTTATTACTGGTCCACCATGGAGGAGGACTGTATTGGTTTTGTTCGGCGATGCCACAAATGCCAAATTCATGCTAATCGCATGAACATCCCGCCGTCAAAACTGTATAACATGACTTTGCCATGGCCTTTCTTAGTTTGGGGAATCGACGTCATCGACGCAGTCACACCCAAAGGGTCAAATGGGCATGAATAATTTATGGTGGCAATTGACTACTTTACGAAGTGAGTGGAAGCTCAGTCCTCTACAGTGTTGAAAGCAACGCATGTGGTTAAGTTCATCTGAAACAATATCATTTGCTGTTATGGAGTCCCAAATGAGATTATATCAGATAATGGCTCCCACTTCAAGAAATAAGTGATCGAATTGTTAGAGAAATACAATGTGGCTTTTCACAAGTCATCTACATACAGGCCACAATCCAACAGAGCTGTTGAGGCTGCCAACAAGAACATCCAACATATTTTGCAGAAGATGGTTGAGACCCACAGGGACTGGCCAGACAAATTGCCATTCGCACTCTGGGGCTATAGAACTTTAATCTGGACGTCAACAGGGGCAACTCCTCATTCTCTTGTCTATGGGATGGAAGTTGTTTTGCTAATTGAAATAGAAGTCCCGTCGCTACGAGTTATGGTTGAGTCTCAAATAGTAGAGACGGACTGGCAACAAAGCAGGTTCGAAGAACTGATGCTGTTTGATGAGAGATGGTTGAAAGCCTTGTACTGTGTTCAGGGTTATCAACGTAGGATTGTCAGGGCTTTTAACAAGAAGGTTAAGTCCTAGAATCTTAAAGAGGGGGATTTGGTGCTGAAAGACAACCGAGCTCCCATCCACGACCCTAGAGGCAAGTTCAGACCCAATTGGACTGGTCCTTACATCATCGAAACTATCTATTCGGGTGGAGCTATTATTCTCATGGACTTGGATGGCCTAGAATTTTCCCAATCGATCATCATGGACAAGTTGAAGAAATATTATCCCTGAGAGGCTCGCTAGGCTGAAAACCCAAAAGGGCAACCTAAGCAAAAGTTAGAGGATACAAAAATTAGAAATAAAGAAAAATTGAGCTCGCAAGGTTGAAAACCCTAAGGGGCTGCCTTGGCAAAAGTTAGAGTGTAAAAGGAGAGAGTTAATACTCGAGTGAACCTGAACCGAACTACGTAAGGCTTGGTTCCCATCTTCGGGATACGTAGGCAACTTCATCCTGAAGTTTGGCCGTAAACACCTCCAGATCAACTGTCCTGTCCATGTGTCTGATGAGGTCATCTTTGTCTGTTCTTTATTTGAGAGTTCGGTTGTGATATTTACTCTAAGAGAAGAGCTGGTTACAATGCTGAACGATGGTGTTCAATCAAGGGGTGTGATCTTTGGATTCAGGGTTGTACATCTCGAGGATTGATTCCATGAGTGTCAAGTGATGATCCTTTTTGAATATGGTTTTGGAAAGGTTTGATAAAATTTCATTTTGTTCAAATTTTACCTTTTACAATTTAGACCATTTTTGGACCAAAAGGGAAAATTTTTAGTGCTCACAACTTTAATTCCATTGATTTCAATACAAAGTTCTCCAACTCTCAATACAAATCAATGTTGCTGTGGAGAAGTGGTTTAGGAATACTCTTCTGATCCCGGGAGACGCTAGTTATCCTCTTCTAGTCACTTGAAAATGAATAAACACTCCAGTCGGGGGTGCCGGAATTAGCACTCCGACGGGCAAGTCAGTCTCTAATCTCTGAATTGCTTGTATTTTAAGTAAAGTGTAATGATTCTCACAAACCTCTTACTGGCTGATATTCTTCTATTTATATCCTTTCTCTCTTGGGCCTCGGGATTAGGCCCACTTTCTGTTCGTCATTCGGCTTCCTTTTTAGCAAATTGCTTTTTACTTGGCCCTTGCCCTATTCGGCTATTTGACTGAATAGGGTAGGATTTGGATGTGGGATGAAGCTGAATACTATACATACATTCTAGTTCCCCAAGTTCATATACTCGGCCTATTTACGACCCCCATTGTTTGGTCCCCACAATTGCCCCCCAAACATTCCACTAATGACGGTTGGAATGTTTGGTTTCAAACTCGAAAAGTCAGAGCCGAAATTCGGCAGCTGTTCCCATTCCAATACAGATGTCTGAACATACGCTTCTCGGTCATCATTTCAACTTCCCGCCCCTTCATACTCTCCTACTTATTATGATTTAAAATTTTGACGTCTTTTCAAATACGCACGCTTTCAGATACTTGCCGCTGGACTGTCTTCCGCGTTATCTCTGCAACTTCCTTTCCTTCATTATCCTCTTCATCTCTCGTAAGTTCTCTCCCTCTCTGTTCTAAGTCCTGTTGACTGGTTTGTTTTTGGTTTCAAGCATTCGTGTAGACTGTAGGAAATGGCGAAACACCTGAAAGATCTCCTCTCTTTGGATCGAATTTCTAGCTTCCGACGCCATTTTTCCATCCCTGATGACGTCCGTCTATCATTCGTGACAGACGGCACCCTCAATATTGAGAGAGCTGATGAATCCATGATTGTCTTCCCTCTCATATCAATCGTAGAGGGTGGAGTCCGCTTCCCACTTCATCCACTCCTTAGGGCTGTGCTCTGCCATTGGGGTTTAATCCCTTCCCAACCCAATGTTAATTTTTTTAGAATCGTAATGGGAATTATCACACTAAACCATCGCCTTAGGATTAACCTCAATTCCTGCTATTCGGTATTGTTATGCCTTGGCGAAGTCTCCTGGTCGGCATGGGCGTTACTTCTTTAGGGCCAAGGACACCGACCATCAACTAGTGACTATGCTTTCCAGCTCTGGGAAGCGAGTCGATGATGTTATGGTCGTTGTCCAAGGTAATTGGGAATTCGGCAAAGGAGAGGATCGCCTCAATCCTATTCCTAGACAGAGGGGCGAACCAGGTGGCCGTGTAGCTTCTTTTATTTATTTTTTGTTATATTCGTAATGCTTCATTTTCGAGACCTCATGGCTTTGCTCGTGCAGGGAACGATTTGAAGAAAGTCCTGAATTTAACCAACAACGCCGTTCTTTCGAAAATCAAGGTTGTGCTCAGATATTTCAGCCGGCCGAGTCTTCAAAAATAGGGGAGGGCGGCCCACGTTCTTCTCCGCTACGACCCGACCTATACGACCTTCTCGGCGGCAGAGAACATCCCAGTTCCGAAGGGTGAGGAGTTTCTTACCGCTCTTATCCTGACCAATTTCAAGAATTTGAGGCAAGTCGGTCTTGAGGGGTCTGATTCGGAATGACCAAAAGTAGCTGAGGTTTCTGAGTCCGATCAGTCCGAAACCGAAGTCGACGAGGCTTTGCAGTTAGCCTTTAAAGAAGCCGGCCTCAACTCAGCCGACCCTCCGTCCACTTCGGGCCGAGAGGAACTTCCACTCAACGACATTTTTCACGGTCTGGGGGACTTTCCCGGCGCTTACCCCGAAGATATGGCTGGGTTAAGCCTCACACAACTTGCCAAAAAGGCGAACGCAGAAAGTATGGCAGCACGACGAAGGGCAGAGGCTATTCGAACCGGAGTGCCTTTTACTACCGAAACTCAACCCTCCCTGCTTGTTATTGAGAGGACATCAGAAAACCGAAGTGCCGAGGCCGAGTTGGTTGTGCAGATCGATCGAGAGGCTGTACTAAGGGCAGGGAAGTGCTCTGCCGAGGTTGAGGCCGGCTCAGAAGATAACCACGCCGACAAACAACCTCGTTCAGAGGAATCAGATGTGATCGTGCCTTTCGTTATTCAACTGAAGATAAAAAACACACCGATTCCTTCTGATGCTTTGGTAATTAAAGATCCAGCGGTCGCACTTAGCATGGCTACATCCGTTTCACTGCTGGCTGACAAGGAGGCTTTCCGGGCGGAGCCGGATCTGGTTTCAATAGCATTGGCCGCGCAATCGGCATTTTTGGTATGAATCTTGACTTTGTCTTTTCACTTTGTTCAAATACTATTTTGGTCTTAGCTTCCTATTTTGCAGACCGTCGGAAGGATAGCGGAGATGGGCCGTCGCCATCATGACGCCATCGAACAGCTCGGCCGTCTTCAAATGGAAGTTGAGGGCCAAAGGAGCAGGGTCAAGTTTGAGGCTTTAAAGGCGAAGGTGGAAGGCGCACGGGCGCACGGGCTGAAGCTGAGATGGAGAGGGCACAGAATGTAGAGGAACTGAGATTAGCCACTGAGAGGAGGGCGGACGTGAGTGAGGGGGCTCTAAAATTGGCCCAGGAGGCGGTCTCCAACATGGAGGCTGAGTTGGAGGAAGTAAAGAAGGCGAAGGAAGCGGCCGACTTGGAGGCTTCTAAGGCATTAGAGGCCCAAAAAAGTGCTGCCCTTGCCGAATATGTAGACGAAGTCTCCAAATTTGAAAATCGGGAATTCAAACACGGCTGGCTCAAAGCCTTTGCTATTGCTGATGTGACATAGGCTATGTCAATTCCATACGAACAAATGGATATTGAGCCGCTGGAGTCTGACTCCGAGGATTAATTTGGGCCATACCTTTTTTGCTTGTTGTTTTAGGAGTTTTCGAGAATATTTTTACAGCTTTTTGTTTGGTAATTTTCATGTGTAAAATGGCTACAATTTGTGCCCAATTTCCTAATGAAAATTTCCTTTTTTTCCATGATGTTATTTGTGCTAGCTTTTGTTATTGATGAATGATATTGCTGTTGATTGCAAGATGGCTACACTTTGTTTTTAATACCAAGTATCGATCGGCATTAGGCATCAACACTTGGCCGATCAGATTAATAAATCTGCCCTTGCCCTAGCCAGTGCACGAGCTTCGTTAGTCGAATAGGCCTAGTTCGTGGAATGGCTGTGCCACAAATCTATCGGCATCGAGCATAAATACTTGGTCGATCAGATTAATAAATCTGCCCTTGCCCCAGCCAGTTCACAAGCTTCGTTAGCCGAATAGGCCTAGTTCGTGGAATGGCTGCGGCATAAATCTATCGACATCGGGCTTAAATATTGGCCGATCAGATTAATCAACCTGCCCTTGCCCCAGCCAGTGCACGAGCTTCGTTAACCGAATGGGCCTGGTTTGTGGAATGGCTGCGACATAAATTTATCGGCATCGGGCTTAAATATTTGGCCGATCAGATTAATCAATCTGCCCTTGCCGCAGCCAGTGCACGAGCTTCGTTAGCCGAATAGGCCTAGTTCATGGAATGACTGCGGCATAAATCTATCGGCATTGGGCTTAAATATTTGATCGATCAGATTAATAAATCTGCCCTTGCCCCAGCCAGTGCACGAGCTTCGTTAGCCGAATAGGCCTAGTTCGTGGAATGGCTACGGCATAAATCTATCAGCATCGGGCTTAAATATTTGGCCGATCAGATTAATCAATCTGCCATTGCCCCAGCCAGTGCACGAGCTTCGTTAGCCGAATAGGCCTAGTTCGTGGAATGGCTGCGGCATAAATCTATCGGCATCAGGCTTAAATATTTGGCCGATCAGATTAATCAATCTGTCCTTGTCCCGGCCAGTGCACAAGCGTCATTAGCCGAATAGGCCTAGTTCGTGGAATGTCTGCGACATAAATTTATCGGCAGTAGGCTTCGAGCGTTTGGCATTAATGACGTCGCCTCGGGGGCGCTGCATACATATGAATAAATGGGGTGAGTTCGCGCTAGTGAGCCTAGTTATTTTTATTCAGGCTCGATTTGAACTAGCTTGGGGCGAGGGCGAATGTCAAACAGACTGTTTTTCATCAGCAGAAGAGAAGAACGAACACTGGCTGAGCTAGATACTGCCATGAATCGCAGCAGCGAGCCTGTACGCACGGGAGGAAGGACGTCCAAGGAAAGGGAAAAACATCAACCTCCAAGCCGTCGAAGCAGATCACCCCGAAGAGAGAAGCAACAACGGGGAAGTTCCCCGTGACCATGACCGAGGAATGAGCCAGATGTGACGCCATGACCATTGAGTTTTGCGGTGTTCGTAGGGAATAAACCAATGACTGAGGCAGATTCCATTGTTAATGATCTAGGTGTAGCGGTCGAGTTCGCTAGACAGATTTTCCACCGGAAGTCCAACAATCGATGGTTGGACGACAAGATTTCGTAGTGTTTCGAGAAGGTATCCATGGGGCGGTGAAGGGGCTGTACACCGCCTACGAAGTTGGCATGCGCCTGCGCGCCGCACGGTAGGAGATGGAGAAAATGGATGAACGGATCCGTAGTTCGGAGGCTCGTGCGGAGAAAGCCGAGCGTGAGCTTATGGAGCTTACGAAGGCCAAAGCCGCCAAGCCGCATGCGGCGGGTCAATCTAACCCGATTGTGGAGGAGAGGGTGACCCAACGGCTATTGAGTCATGCCATCACCGACCGAGATACGACAAGCATGTTCGCCATAGAAAATGCGAGGGCCAAGGGTTATGAGCAAGGCTTCCATGCTGGCCGGAAGGTTGGGATCGACAAAACGAAAGAGAAACTTGCAGAGGAGGTCTGCCGATGTGAGAATCGGGGCTTTAAGCATGGTTGGATCATGACACTTTAGGCCGCGGAGGCTCTCCGAGCAAAAGGTGTCGATTCGGCGTTGCCGCTGTACCATCGTGATCATTTGCCCTTTTCCGCATTTGAAGTCAAAAAGAGCGATGATGAGGGAGACACCACATAAAAATATTCGTTGTAATGTTCAAACGCAGATTGCGTCTAAAATTATGTAATTATTGGTTGGTCGAATAAAAAGATTTTATTTTCAATGTCTTTTTATAATTTTTGTTCAGCACACACATGCTTGCATGCGTTTTATTGTATAAATGTTTGAATAAACGTATTTCAGATGATTGAATGGACAATGATCGGCCAAATTTATTAAGTATTTAATCAACATCATTATGTTACGCACAGCTCGAACATCCATGAAGGGCACTCCGAATCCGGAGGTTTACTCGGCCTAATGACGTCATGCGCCGATGGGGCTCCAAACTCAGAGTCTTTTTCAACAATCATGATATCCACGAAGGGCGCTCCGAATCCGGAGGCTTACTCGGCCCAAAGATGTCATGCATCGATGGGGCTCCGAATCCGGAGACTTTGTTCGGCCAATCGTGATATTCACGAAGGGCACTCCGAATCCGGAGATTTTCTAGCTAATCGTGATATCCACAAAGGGTACTCCGAATCCGGAGGCATTTTCGGCCCAAAGACGCCATGCGCCGATGGGGCTCCGAATCCGGAGACTTTGTTCAGCCAATCATGATATCCACGAAGGGCGCTCTGAATCCGGAGTCTTTCTGGCCAATCGTGATATCCACAAAGGGCGCTCCGAATCCGAAGGCTTTTTAGGCCCAAAGGCGTCATGCGCTGATAGGGCTCCGAATACGGAGACTGTGTTCGGCCAATCGTGATATCCATGAAGGGCGCTTCGAATCCGGAGGCTTTTTCGCCAATCGTGATATCCACGAAGGGCGCTCCGAATCTAGAGACGTTTTTGGCCCAAAGACGTCATGTGCCGATGGGGCTCCGAATCCGGAGACTTTGTTCGGCCAATCGTGATATCCACGAAGGGCGCTCCGAATCCGGAGGCTTACTCGGCCGAAAGATGTCATGCATCGATGGGGCTCTGAATCCGGAGACTTTGTTCGGCCAATCGTGATATCTACGAAGGGCGCTCCGAATCTGGAGTCTTTCTGGCCAATCGTGATATCCACGACGGGGGCTCCGAATCCGGTGGCTTTTTCGACCCAAAGACGTCATGCACCGATTGGGCTCCGAATTTGGAAACTTTGTTCGACCTAAAGCAGCAAGCTGTAATGAAGCGCACACGCAACAGTTTTAAGCAAGAATGCAAAGTAACAACTATATAACATGCAGAAAGGATATAAGAAGATTATGCAATCTTAGCGAGCATGTGCGATAGATACACAAAAGTGGACGAGGTGTGATAGATACACAGAGTGAGTAAGCATGTGCGATAGACATACAAAGCGAGTGCAATGATAGATATACTAAAGTGAACATGTAATGGATACACAGAGCGTGCGTGTGATGGATACACAAAGTGAACGTGTGTGATGGATACATGAAGTGAACGTGTGATAGATACACAAAGTGAGCATGTGTGATGGATACACAAAGTGAACGTGTGACAGATACACAAAGTGTGATAGATGCACTGAGTGAACAAGTATGATAGATATACTGAAGGTGAACACAAAGTGTGATAGATGCACTGAGTGAACAAGTGTGATAGATACACTAAAGGTGAACACAAAGTGTGATAGATGCACTTAGTAAACAGAGTATGATTGATATACTAAACGTGAACACGAAGTGTGATAGATGCACTAAGTGAACAGAGTATGATTGATATACTAAATGTGAACACGAAGTGTGATAGATGCACCAAGTGAACATAGTATGATTGATATACTAAATGTGAACACGAAGTGTGATAGATGCACTAAGTGAACATGTGTGATGGATACACAAAAGGTGGACATAAAGTGTGATAGATGCACTTAGTGAATAAGTGTGATGGATACACTAAAGGTGAACACAAAGTGTGATAGATGCACTATGTGAATAGAGTATGATAGATACACTAAAAATGAACACAAAGTGTGATAGATGCACTATGTGAACAAATGTGATGGATACACAAAAGGTAATGAAATGTGATGGATACACTAAAGTAAATGAAGTGAATATGTGCATGATAGATACACAAAATGAGGATGTGTGTGATAGATATAGAAAACGAGAATGTGTGTGATAGATACAGAAAATGAAAGAAGTGTGATTGATACACTAAGTGAACAGAGTGTGATTGATACACTAAATAAATGAAGAGTGATTGATACACTAAGCGAACGAAGAAAGTGTGATAGATACACTAAGGGTGAATGAGGTGTGATTGATACACTAAAGAAATGAAGTGCGATTGATACACTAAATAAAGAATCTCAGACGGAACTTCTTTGAATGAACCGTACATACAATGTCGTGCATGAATGAGAAAGAAACTTGATAGGTACAATACAATACAATGCATGATGTTTAAGGAACGTAATAAACAAGTGCAGCGGCGCTTTAAAAAAGCACCTCAAGGGGTGAGTGGCGATGAACCACTTTACTGTGACGGGGATCTCCCCTCGTGCTCTTCGAACACTTACCTCCAACTCACAGTACAAAGGCTCTGAAATACTGACAAGGGTTCTTCACGTAGAACACTTTGGATGCTGCCTTTCTTCCTGATCATATTCACAACTTTCCCTATTCTTCAACGGGGTGACAGACTAGGTTGGTTCAGTATCCAGAATTAAGGTGCATACATGCTATCTCAACCTATGGGGCTTCCATACAGATTTCAAGTCAGAGATACACCCCTGGGTATTTAAACCAGACTTTAGTCTCGGAAATCCCGAACCTTTGCGTTTTAGGCAACAGCCATTTGAACTCTAGTTTCCACCGTCGCAGTTGGTCTCCTAGGAACTCATTGCAAACACGGCCAAGATGTCCCTGGCACGAAACGGTACTCGAGGAGAGCACTTCTGATCGCCATTCTAGCTTGAAGTAGATTTGATCTTGAGCTTGAGGTAGAGGCACACTCATACTTCGGAGCATTGGCAAGACCTGAAGAGGTACACACGGAATGTAGTCTCGGAACTTACTGAAGTTGAAACAAACTCAGATACCCGACATTTTCCCTCTTTTCTTTTGCTTTGTAGTCTGGAACCCATATAGCTTCAAATAGGTCCTGGTTTTACTATTATGACATGACCTGGGTTGAACCCTGCGATTTTATGAAAGAACCAATCCTGTTTTGCACAGATGTGGAGAACGGCACGGCACTCTGAGTGCAAAACAATTTTATTTTTGAAATTGAGAGATGAGTTTTTGATCGGGGTATCGAGCCAACGACTGACCACAGCGCACCACGATTCAACAAAGGAAAACAAAGGCAAAACAACCTAAATACAAACACAGACACTCAAAAACGACTCAAGACAAGAATCGAGGTAAAACAAAAAGACACGACACTCAGACGTGCACAGGAGCCTATTTTTTTTTTTTTTTTGGGTATTGTTTCCCACCCTTTCTCATTTGTGATTCTCACATCACTCGGCCTTCAAGCTCGGTTTTTCAAAACCCTTTCCTCACTTTTCCTCTCAGCGCACATCTCTCTATTCTTTAATATCTCATTTTTCATCCCTCCCCAGGGTGGTTAATGGATAAACAAAAAGTTGTGGGCTCTTGCCCCTAGCACTCAGCTAGATTCTTGTTTTTTGCGCGCAGCTAGTGAGTTCCTCCCATAGAGGCGCTGCGCTGCAACTAAGCGTGTAGCGAATCTACAGCTGACATCGGCTGTCGATGCTCTGTCGGGGAGTTTGGACGTGGTTAGATTTGTCCGGATGAGGGAGTGGAATACCTTGATCCATTCCAGTTCATGCTTCGCACTTAGCTTGATACCTCGTTGCTTGGAGGATGAAAGAGCTTTCAGCTCCTTTGTTGACAGTTTTAGCTGTGCCCTTTTCTGGCAGGGAGAGTGCCCTTCTTGGCAAGTATGGTGCCCTTCTTGGCAAGTATGGTGCCCTTTCTGGCAAATGCATTGGCAACGAGGAAAAGACAGGAAGCCTGACTCAACTGTGCCCCTAGTTCATCATTTTGACCAATTTTTTTGTTTTGGTTTTCGATTAAAACAATTTTGACCAACATGAGAGTTAGATTAACATGCTTGTTTGATTTTCTGATTTGAAATCATGCAAGTTAGGTTATGAGCACTGAAAATTTTCCTTTCTTGGTCTAAGAAACGGTCCAGTTTTAAAAGAATGGAATAATTTTCAAGAGAATTAGTCAACCTCATTAAAAAATTCTCAAAAACTATTGTTGCAGATGGTCACTGCTCAACGAGCACAGAACCTACTCTTGAGATGCACAACTTCAGATCCGAAGGAAAATTGCCCCTTGCTTGAAGAGAGCTACATGGAAACGGAAAGTTGCCCCTTGTTTGAATGGCACCGCGGCGCATTGAATGGCAACGGAAAGTTGCCCCTTGTTTGAATGGCACCGCAGCGTATTGTAGTCAGTCCTCAGAGTGACGAACACAACCAAATTCTGAGATACAGAGAAAGCGAAGATGATCAAAACCATTACATGGGCACATTCAATTTGAAGTGTTTTACGGTTGGACTTCAGGATGAAGTTGCCTACGTATCCCAAAGATGGGAATCAAGCCTTACGTAGTTCGGGGTTAAGGTACACTCGGGTATTAACCTCTCCTTTTGCGCTCTAACTTTTGCCAAGGCCGCCCTTCCGGGTTTTCAACCTTGCGAGCTTTGTTCTTTTCTTTTCAATTCTTTTCAATTCTTTTCATTTCTTTTCTTTCTTTTTTTCTTCTTTTTTTGTTATTTTCTTCATTTTTCTTCTTTTCTTTTCTTTTTTTTTTTTTTGTTCTTTTCTTTCTTTTCTTGATCTAATTTTTGCCTGGGTCGCCCTTCCTGGTTTTCGGCCTAGCGAGCCTCTCAAGGGTAAAAGTGTAGCTTTTGTCCATATGGAATGGTTTGAGATCTCGAAGCCATCTGAATCCAGGAGAATGGCTGTTGTTCGCTGATGATGTAGGAGTCCATCCAATGGGGGCCTGAATTTGCCCCTAGTGTTGTGGATAGGAACTTGGTTGTCTTTCACCAATACTTTCTTCTTTTCTCCCTTCTGGGATTTGGCATTCTCGCTGATCTTCATCTTTGACTCTTCGAGCACATTTGAAATTCTTTTGCCCCTAGTTCGAGGGCTTTTGATCTAGCTTCGCAAGCTTTCTTTGACTTTCTTGCACCTGGTTCGTGGGTTGCTTCAAATCTGGCCACACAGGCCTCGCATTGTGGTTGACCGTTGAACATTCTGAATCCAAGTTCAGGGTTTGAAAGTAAAGGGGTCGAGTCTCAAGGCTGAGAGCGATCCTAAGCTACACAATCTCAAGAGCAATTCCACACAGGTCTTCGCAGGACCGCACAAAACATTTTTTTTTGAAATCTTTTAAGAAAGCGACTAGTCGCTCGCATTGAAGACAATGTAGAACCAATCTGGATCAAGCCAGGATCCTTCTCATTACTCACATTAAAAAGCATGATCTCATTCATTAAGGGCTTAGCATATCTCTCTTTCTCTCAATTGATCAAATTTTTGCAAAACCCGAGGAATTCCTTCATCTTCATTTTCACCGCAGTGTACGAAAAAGTTTTGAAAAACTTAGGTCAATATAATGATTTCAAGGCACAGACGAGCAGGCAAAAAGTACTGTCGTTTCCTTCAAACTTTCTGGCACGACTGGCGCAAGGCAGAAGCAAACACAAGAGTGTGAAAATCACTGCTGTTTCATTCAAATCTTTTGGTGTCACTGGCTCCACGGCAGAAGCAGACTCAAAAGAAAACAAAAAGACCAACACAAAACAAGCAAGTGATGTTCGAGATAACACCCCCGAAATCACCCGACTCTAACAAAACAGGACTGAGTCGATATAACAAGATAGACCCAACTAACTCAGTACAAAAAGACTAACTATATACAAAACAACAGGACTGACCCAATACCCAAGTCAGAAAGTACAAAAACTGGCATTCACAAATGCTCGAAATAGTGCGTGCCATACGCCACATCGGGAGTAAACTGAGCGCCGCCTGCAGGTGGTTCATCCCTTGATCACATCACATTATCCCCACAAGTTCACTGATCAAGTGTCGATAGACTTTGCTGACCTGGTGCGACGATGACCTTGTTATCAAACAGATCTTGTACATCGTGGCGAAGATGAAAGCAACTGTCAGTATCATGACCAGTTTGTTGATGGTACGCATAGTACCTAGTTTGGTCATGCTTTGGAGGGAGAGGATCAGGTAAAGGCCGTTGTTCCAATGGTTTCAGATGTCCTTTTCGGATTAAGACCTCTAGAGCCTTTGACAAAGGCATATGAAGTGGCGTGAAAACCCTCTTGACTCGAGGTGGATATTTGATTTTTTGTGAGCTACTTCCAGACGCACCGGTGAATAGGGTAGCTGTTTTTGATGCGGTGGTGGTAACCATGCCCACTTCAGAAGATCTTGCAGCTGTATCACCACTGGTGGTCGCATTCGAACTGTGGGAAAACGCCCTCCTGGGCTGCTCTTTCTCCTGGTCAAGAAGGCCCTGCTTCATAGCTTCCTCGATCTATACTCCCATCTCATGTAAGTCAGAAAAGGTGGGGAAGGGGAGAACGATCATTTTCTGCATAAGCTTGGGCTGGAGATTGCGCACAATCATCCGAATTTGATCTTTGTCAGTGGGCCTAAGGGTCATCATCGAGGCCTTGGCGCTCCAGCGGGCTACGAAATCAGAAAAACTCTCTTTAGGCTCTTACCTTGTTGTCTCAAGATCACAGGTTGTGACCTCAATTTACGTGTTATAGGAGTACTACGCAACGAAGGCCTAGACCATCTCATCCCAGTTTCATTTGACATTGTCTTCTAATTTTACATACCAGATAGCGGCCACACCGGACAGGGTCCAGCCGAATAAAGAAAGCTTCTGTAGTCTGGTGAGGCCCATCGGCCTTAATATGTCTGAAAACAGCCGTAAGTGCACCATGGGATCCCCGGACCCGTCAAAACGGTCAATATGTGGCATTTTAAAGCGGTCTGGTAGCGTCACAGCCGCATCGGTATACTCATTCTCAATGCCCGGGATGGACTTAATGCCCTGAGATTTTTTGAACAGCTTTTCAAACTTGCTCACCTTCAATGCTGTGGGGTCCACCTCAGACTCAAAGAGAGAATCCAGCAGGTTGGTGGGTGTTTTGGATAATTGGGGTAGGATTAGGGCCGGAGCCGGTCCTGTCGGAATGTTTGCATCTCCCTGGACATTTGGTGCCTCCTCGGGTGCTGGAACTCCTGGTGGGGGAGGGGCTTGGTGTGAAGTAGATGCTCCATTTTGCTGTTGTAGCCTGGTGATTAGCTCAGCCTGTTGGGCCATGACCGTAGCCTGCTGTTTGGCAAATTCCGTCTGCCGGACAGCGTCTTGCTGCATGAGTTTCATACTTTCTTGGAGTTAACGCATCATTTCCTCCATCCTTGCCATGTTCTGCTATTCCGGCTGATTGACTGGTATATTTATCTCTGTGATAAAAGCTGAGGCCTCAGCCTGACTATTCACTGGTGGGGTGGATAAGGGCCACTAATCTGGTAACTGCTGAATTGGTGATCTGTGCCTGACTGGCCCCTTTTACCCTGCCTCTAGCAAAGGAACACTGATTGCCTTTGAATTGAATCTCTGACCCAACAAAGTCTATCAACACAAGTCCGATGAATCTGGGGGATCTCAGAGCCTTTTGAAGCTATGGTTCCAAGACTACCTTGCAAAAGAGAAAACATGCAGCATCTCAGCCTGATTTCACCAAAACAGATATGGGCAGCCGAATAATTGTGCTCTCTACTGAATTCTGCCCAAAATTCTACCTGTAAACTGATACCCTCAGGTAAAACTGATTCTCCAAATACTGATCCTGATGCCCATAGGCCTGATACTCAAACTTGCAAACTGATACATGCATTCCTTGTAAAGACGCACTCTAAAAGCACATAGCAAGCAAAGAGAGCCAAAACACCCCTATATTGGGGGTAGGGTTTCTCTGTCCTATTTTTTCAGGAGCTAGGGTTTCACTACGCACGCAGCGGTTTCAAACAACCTATCATTAGGTAAGCAACCTGTCCTAGTTTGGAATGGTCACTATGTATTTCGAATATGCACTAGGTCAAATGGTCAAAAGGGTGCCTCCGTAAAAACCAGGGTTTGTGTTCCCACACTGGCAGAGCCCGCAACCGGTCAGCCTTATGGCATGCTTTGACAAAGCAAGCCTCCGGCAAACCGTTCAGGAATAGCAGATGGCAAACACGGTGTCCTGGGCACACCAATGCACATGCAATGCAACGAAACACATAAGTGTAATCAAAACAAGATATCATGAGTTCGAGTCAAGTTCTCTAAATCCCCAACGGAGTCGCCAGAAACTGTAGACGCACCCCCGAGGGGGGCCTCATGCTACAGTTCAGACTCAAATTGTCATAGTTTTTAATCTGAACCAAAACGTGCTGATGGTACACACAGTACTTGGAGGGGTTATGTCTGGCTGGGAGTGGGTATGCACAAAAAAGTGTGATACGCAAAACAGCGTGATTGATTTGAAATGCACAAAACAGTGCGATACGCTAAACAGCGCGATTGATATGCAATGCACAAAATAGTGCGATTGAGATACAACCACTAGATGCACAAGACAGTGCTAGTGAGATACAAAGTGAAAGTGCACAAGATAGTGCGAGTGAATGCATGTTCTATGCAAATGAGCCTTGGCTCGGGAACTTGGGTATGATTGGGGAAGGTCACTTCGTGAGCACCCCCGCTCGCCCGATCAAAGATCGGCCTCTACTAACCATGATATCTATTTTTGAAAACATTATGCGTTCTTATTCCGGTTATTAGCCTAGATTTACTATGTGATGCGCACAGCATACAAGTATAGACTGGATCGCCTGAATTGGAACAAAACATCTCATGTTTGTTTATTTGAAAATGGTTTGATGGTGCTGCTCTTAAGTAGGCTAAGACGTGGATTTGCCACCCTCGGGTGGGCTTAGAAAACATGATTTTGCCATTATCTAGTGGGCTTAAAACTCACAATTTGATGAATTGTTCCAATCCAAATAACCCAACCTTCACCCATAGGCACTCAGGCAGTTATATCACATAAGCAATTAGCTTCATGGTAAGCATGCTATCATGGCAGTCACTCATACACATGCAAGGATGCTAAAGCATAAGTACTTACCGAGTACTCCAAGCCAAAACAAAAGCTGATTAGTAATCATGTATGGTCCTAAATATACAGAAATGCCTAATGCAACACATGCAAAATGCAGCTGAGATAGGCTCGGTTATTCTAAAGATGGCATATGAAATGCTACAACTAACAAGTATTCAATTTGGAATTGAAATACAATGCAGTTAGTATGATGTGCCGAGCTCGGTGCATGCAAGACAGATGAATGAATGCAAACATGCTATCATACTGTATGCTAATTGAAACATGCCTTAAACTAACCATCATAAGCGGGTAATAAAAGGGAGAAAGACGTGGGGTTGGAAGACATACATCACACGCACGCACACTTATTATAGTTGTGCCATCGCTCGGAGGGTCCGAAAGAATAATACAGTCCGAATGATAATACAGTCCGAAATGAATAATTAAATATTACAAAATCCTAATTAATTAACAAATTAATCTAGGAAAATGAGTTAATTGGCATGTAAGCCTATGGACTGCCACAGCTCTGTTCCAAATGACAAATGATGCATGCTCGAGTTGCCTGGCGCGGAAATCCATTACGATGCCCCGATTCGCCTCTGTTTGCAATTAATCCCGGAATGCTGTGCAAGGCTCTGGAAGGCTGATTTCTGGTTTATTGCAACAGAGAGCAAGAATGGGGCATGGCAAAGTATTTCACATATGTATGCATGACTACTCTTCAGGGAGTGTAGTCCTCGATTCTCATGCCACCAATCACGAATATCGATGCATGATGGCCAAGGAGTCGAATTGCACGGCTCAATATGAAATGAATGCACATGAAAACACAACAAGACCTAAACTCCATCATGGGTAATCCGGAGTGTCGGTGACAGGGAATTGAGACATGTTCCGTCACTCGGAGTACGAAACGTCCCTCGTTTCCCGTGCTCGGGCTAACTCCTATCCCAAACACAATGCAAATGAGATGGCATACACAATGTGACTAACATACAACCTAGCATACGCAATGCTATGAAATGGCATACACAATGCTCTAACATGCGACCTAGCATACGCAATGCTATGAATTGAAAAGGCATACACAATGTATAATGGACTTACACCAACATGAGTGGACCTCAGCCACACTCACATCAGTGGCCATGAGACGAAAATAAGACGACCGAAATGCGTGCACACGTGCACGCACACCGAGGACCGAACCTAAGGCATAAAATATCACTCTACCAAAGCATCACAAGGATGAAGCATGGCATTCAAACATGTGATTTTCAGCACTGAAACATAATGCTAAAGGGTCCTGAATCATGCAAACATGGCATCCGATGCATGGAGTAAGCCCCGAAACTCAAAACTAGGCACATGTATTGACTTGTAGCTATACAAAGCATGCATTATTTGACCATGAAGCACAAAGACAGAGCCAAGGTAGTCCCAAAATATGAACATTTCTACTTCAAAGCATGACCAAAAGATGCTAGCATGATGGACTAAAATAGCATGCAACTTTGACTAGCAAACATGGTTTACATGGCATGCATATGTAGCATATGAAATCTCACCAAACCAGCAAAAATCAGTGAATAAAACATGCCAAGATATGTCCAAATAATCACTGAAATGCAGCCGACATGTGCAAAAATGAGGGGCTTCTTTGGAGGGGCATACAAGGGGTAATTAAGCACGTGCATCAAGGACACTTAGCATGGCACAACCAACCCTGGAAATCAAATATGAAAGCCCTAAAACTCATCAAACTGACCTTGAAATTGGTCTAGGGAACATGCAAAGAAAGGCCTCTTTGAAGGGCCTTGAATGGGATTGGTCTACACATGCAACATAGACCTAAAATATGGCGAAATGGGCCTCGGACAGAGCCAAGGCAGACCTCAAAACCCTCATAATGAGGCCTGGAAAGTGACTTCATTCATGCAAAATAGGGTCCCTTTGGAAGGCCTAAAAGATCCCCAAACAAGACAAGGAGAGAGGGGGTCACCCCCCTATAATTTTGGCCCTCAAAAATGCGTCAAAGCCACTGAAAATCCACTAGATTTTGGTGGCTAAGAGGCCAAACCATGGCCAATGCAAGTGCTCTAATGCATAGCCTTAATCATGAAGGAATGAAGCATGCATAGGGGAAGATGACCCCAAATAGAGAATAGACCTTAATCAAACATAAAGATGATATCAAAGCAAGATTTTTTTCAGTTTAGGTTGAGGTCTAAAATGGCTCACAAGTAAGGCTAATGTATCATGCAAAACCAGCCCTAAAAGAGAGATTGAACAAACAGGGCAGTAAAAGACCTCAAACAGCAAAGAGCCCTTCAACAAAGTTGAAGAGGGGCTCAAAACAAGATACTTTGTAGTTTATGGAAAATCTCTAATATGCTCACAAATAAGGCTAAAATATGATGCAAAATAAGCCCCAAAAGAGGGATAAAGCACAAAGGGGGAGTACAAGACTTCAAACAGAGAAAATTCCTTAATCAAACATGAAGATGAACTCAAAATAAGACTTTTTTTAGTTCATTCTGAAGCCCAAAAATGTAAGCAAAAGAGGGCTAAGATATAGAACAAAATAGTGCAAAAATGGGGAGAATATGAGCTTACCCTTGTAGCCCAACTTTCCAGCAGCCTTTGGTCCAAGAAAATGAGCTTTAAACCTCTACAAATGAATTCCAAGGGGCTGGAATGGATGATGGTGGTGTGGTGCTATGGGTTGTAGTGTAAATGGACCAAGGAAGTTAGGGTTTTGGAGCTTGGAATAGTAACAATGGAGGTGGGAGGTGATGAGCCTTTAGCAAAAGTGTCTAACGCTTGCAAAATGAGGTGGGGGTTTGGTTATATAGAGGGAGAGAAGTAAGGCTTCTTGGAAAAGCAAAGAGAGGGGGTCAAAGCTTCTCAAAGAAGCTTTAACCAAAAAGGTCAAGCTTCTTGAGGAAGCTAGACCAAAATGGTCAAGCTTCCTCAAAAAGCTTGACAAAAGAGTCAAGCTTCTCCAAGAATTTAAGCAAGGGGTTCAAAACCAATTAAAAAGGATCAAAAAGAGGCTCAAAATCTCGGACAGTGGGTCAAGTGCTTCAGAGCTGGCACAGCTCTGTTGCACTTGAGAAGAGCAAAAAGCAGAAAGTTGGCCAACCAGCTAAGGTGGCCGGCCGGCCACTCCCTATGGTCGGCCGACCAGGGGTCAAAAGGGTCAAGCAAAATTGCTGGTCGGCCTACCCAGAAAAGTGGCCTCCCAGATGAGTAGATCACGAAGGTGGTATGAAAAGCCAGAAAATGTGGCTCAAAAGTAGGAAAAACCAGCTTTCTATCAGAAAAACCGACTTTTAGAGAGAGAAAATGAGAAAAATGGCTTTTTAGGGGAATAGGTGGCCGACCACCAACCTATCACCTCCCTAACAATGAAAATAGGGTCCCTACCAAAAATGGACCAAAACGGATGCAAAACGAAGGTTCGGGGGCCAAAACACGCAGTTCGGGGCCCCGAAAACAGGCTGTTAGGCACCAGAAGCGACGTATGACCACGAAGGTAGTCTCCCAGGCCACAGTGTTCCTCTAAAGGGAGGAAATAAGATATGTGCCAAAAACCAGAGTAAATGGAGGTAGTTAAGCAATCCCGAACCGAGGCACACGGCCGACGGCTCCGAAAATCGAAAACCGGGCTCCAAACGGGAAAAATGGCCTACGACCACGAAACGTAGCCTACGGCCACTGAGAGATGGTCTAGAAGACCTCTCCCTCCCTTTAGGAAGGGAAAATAGAGAAAACGGAACCTGGTTCGCAAACCGAGACAAAGCACAAAAGAGCCCCAAAGTCCGGAGGCAAGGCTCGCGGCCGAAACTCTAAAACCTTAGAACGAGCACAATATGCAACATCACCGAGCGCTCAACTGGTGACGTCTGAGTCTAAAGGTCGGTCAAAAATGGGGTGTCTACAGACGCACACTCGCAAAGTCCCATTTTTTTTCTTTACCACCATTGTATTAGAGAGCCATGTCGGGTAGGTCACTTCCCCAATTGCCTCGACGTCAAGCAGCTTGTCAACCTCCTCTACAACAGTGACAGTGTGCTCTGCGGCTGACTACCGACTTTTTTGAATGATCAGCTTGCACTTAGGATTGACATTCAAATGGTGCTGTGAAACTGACGGATCTATACCCTGTATCTCATACGGAGTCCATGTAAAGACATTGAGGTTGCTGAGCAGGAAAGAGATTAGCTGCTGTCTGGTGGCCTGGTTCAGGGAGGCGCCGACCATGAAGAACTTGCCTCGGCTTCCATTGATTTCAACTCGGTCTAAGCCTTCTGTGGCCTTTTCATTTGGGAGCCGCCCAACATCGTCGAGGCTCTCTCGATCCGGCACCTCAATAGAATTCACTTGTAGTTCCTTTGACCTTTTTTCAGCAAGGAGATAACATGCTTGTGCCGATTTATGGGAGCCACAGATTTGGTCAATATAGCATTCTGTCGGGAAGCGTAGCAGCTGATGATAGGTGCTCGGCACGGCCCACATAGCATGCAACCAGGATCACCCTATGATGAGATTATACGACGATGGCAGCTTGACGACCAAGAATTCAACATCCACTGTTCGGGAGCCTGCTTGAATGGGTAGTCTGATTTTCCTCTACGGGTACTCTGGATTGGCATTGAAGCCGAATAGTGGATAAGGGGCCAGAGAGAGATCCGATTCGGAGAAGCCGAGTTTGGTAAATTTCTTATAGTACATAATCTCCGATGTGCTCCCCGGATCAATGAGTACGCACTCAACTGTGAATCAGTTTACGCGTAACTCAATTATCAAGGGATCAATGTGGGGCAGTGTTACTCCGGCCAAATCCGAATCATCAAAAGTAATAACCTCGGCTTCATGGGGCCGTTTAGCTGGAGTGAGTCGGTCTTGAGGGTTAGACTTTGACTGAATCGCATGCACCACCGACGACATTGGCGGGCTGTATATCATGTGCATTACGCCGAGCAGGGTTTTGCTTTGGTTGGGTTTCCTTTTCGAACGTACTGTTGTAGCCGGCCATCTTGTACCAATTCTTCCAGGAGGTCCTTCAGTGCATAACATCTATCAGTATCATGGCCATGGTCCTTGTGGTACTCACACCGTCTATCCCGTCTTCTCGTGTCGGGTGGTCTCAGACTGCTTGAAAATATTTTGCACATCAAAGCCTCATCATCCGCATGCAGTGTCATGGCTTGCGTGTAACGGCGGATGTGATCGGTGGGGTCTAATTTACTATCGTACAAGGTGAATGGCGGTGCTTTGAATTTCTTGGGTAGCACTACCTTTGCAATCCGTCGCATAGAAGGATCGTGTTGATCTTCATTTGAACTATTTCTTCTTCGCTTATGCCTTATACAAGGACTCTCTTCAGAAGAATTGAAAGTTTCAGATTGCCCCTTCTTCCTGGGCTCCGAGGATAACGAGTCGGAGTCGCTATTAGTGTCGTCTTGTCTTGCTCGAGGTCATCGACCACCTGCCTTCGGAGATCGTTATGGATTTAGGTGTACAGCTTGTTTGGACTTCGCCACTTCCAAGGCCAAATCTTCACGATGACGTTCGTTCTTAGCGATCATGTTCTCCAACCTCTGTTCATTTTGCTTTGCTTGTTCCATGATCGCCTGCATTGTCTCACGCTCCGAAGTCGAGGGTGAGGCAAAGTTCAAGGCACGTCTTGCGGCAATAGTTTCCGGTCCAAGCATGTTTATTGGAGTGAGGTCGTCTCTTTGCGTGGTTTCATCAGTGACTATTGGAGGATCTTCTGTTACGCCTGCCATGGATATATTTGAGTATTCCCACAGACGGCGCCAATTGTGGAGAAGTGGTTTAGGAATACTCTTCTGATCTCGGGAGACGCTAGTTATCCTCTTCTAGTCGCCTGAAAATGAATAACACTTCGGTCGGGGGTGCCAGAATTAGCACTCCGACGGGCAAGTCAGTCTCTAATCTCTGAATTGCTTATATTTTAAGTAAAGTGTAATAATTCTCACATACCTCTTACTGGCTGATATTATTCTATTTATACCCTTTATCTCCTGGGCCTCGGGATTAGGCCCACTTTCTGTTCGTCATTCGGCTTCCTTTTTAGCAAATTGCATTTTACTCGGCCCTTGCCCTATTCGGCTATTTGACTGAATAGGGTAGGATTTGGATGTGGGATGAAGCCGAATACTATACATACATTCTAGTTCCCCAAGTTCATATACTCGGCCTATTTACGACCCCCATTATTCGGCCCCCACAGTTGCTTTTATTACACTCAAAAAACTTGAAAAGAATGATCAACGCAAGAAACTAGGGGTATAGACGATTCAAGTACTCCTGCGTCTCTCACTCGTGCTTGTGGAAGCTTCTGATGCCAAAGTGGGCCCGGTTTATACCTCATCCTCGAGCCAAACCAGGCATTCGCTAGAAATGGCGCAATTGAAACTAGGGGCAGGGGCCATAAGCTCTCTCATCCTGCAAGCAGTAAGGTTCCTAGCCAAATGTAAACCTCGGATAGGAAATGAAACTGGGTACTCTACCTCCTCCTCTGAGTGAGTCTGATCATGTCCAAACTGACGTTTGAACCAGAAAGGGAAGTAGAATACACGGTACGTCAGGCCAATCAACTAAATACCAGGTTGTCGAGTCATGCTGCAACTCATCTCGGTCAGATTAAGCCAGCGGTAACGCCAGGCAATGTCAGTAGCAGATCTGCTACACATCCATTGGCACCACCACTCATCATTCGGGAAATCCACAAGTTGGTGATGAAAGAAATAGCCTTGAGCTGAGTATGCAGGGCAAGAGTCCACTATCTTCAACTTGTCCATTAACCAAACCTGGGAAGGAATGAAAGAAAATAGAGATTAACGAATAGAGAGATGTACATTAAGAGAAAAGTGAGAAAAGGGCTTTGAGAGAAAAATAGAGCATGAGTGCCAAGTGAGAAATACATATAAGAAAGGACGGGAAACAATACCTGCAGAAGTAGTGAACTTCCTGCGAATTTGGTAGTCTCTCGCCAATGGGAGGCGTCTAAGCCCATCAAAGTCTCGGCCAGCACCAAGCCAATACAACTCTTGCTTTTTTTCAAACCTTGGGCCACTTCGACTAATCGAACACTAGATCTGCCAAAGTTAGGGGCAAGAAGAAAATGTGCATGCATACCTAAGCAAAGGGCATGTTGTCAAAAATCCCGCCAAAAAAGGTTACCTCGATCACCGACGTCAGAAAATCGATGAATCAGACTGAGAATATCCAACTCTCCATTGTGGACCAAAGATCGAGCCTCATGTAGAGTGAGCCCAGACATCCGTCCCAAAGCTTGGATGTGGCCGAAACGAGGCTGAGGTATGATTTCCTTATCGTGTCGAGATTCCGTTAGCGCCAGAAATTCTTCGATTGTCGGGCATATCTCTTGTCCCTTGAAAGTAAAGACATGTGTAATTGGGTTCTAGCATCTAGCCGCAGTATAAAGGAACGAAAAACAAAGCAGAGAACAGCTTAGCGGGAAAAGTGTATTTATGCCAAAACCCTAGAAATTCACCTTTTCCTAGCCGTCTAGAGTCACAATCCAATCCGAGTGTTTTTGGGTGAAAAATGGCTCCATTTGTGAAGAATTTGCAGTTGAAATGAAAAAATCATGAGCTCAACCTTTTGTAGAAGATAAGGCAATGAGTGGATGCCAGGTGTCAACAATCTGGAGGTCTTTCACATTGATGGTCGACAGGTAGCCGACAAGCTGCATTGGTGGCCGGCAACACCTCTCATGGTCGGCATGTGGCCGGCAACCCCTATTTGTGGTCGGCAGTCTCTCACTCTGACCTGCTGTCCACCTGTGTGTTGGGCAATGCTGGAAGCATATGATTTGTTTTGATTTTCGAGCATTTCAAGGTCTTGTTTTGTGTCTTTTCGGCTTTAGCAAGTTTGTTATTTTGTATTTAAGTTATTGTTGCGTTGTTTTTTCTTTATCAATTTGTATGTTGTTTTGTTTATTGAGTTATATATTGCTTTTTGTATTTCAATTGTTGGTCAGTTCCTTACCTGATTAAGATTTTGTTTCAATCAAGAGTGCTCTTGGCCAATTCGATTCCATGTCCATTTCATGCTATATGGTGCTCATGACGTAAAATACAACACTTTTTATTTTTTATTTTTTTTATTTATAAAAATTACTTTTTATTTCGATCATGTTTTTTACAAAAGAGGAGTACAAGTTTAAAGCAAACAAACCTGTCTAAAGCTATACAATGTGTTAATGCTATAAACAAAAATAAACTAGGCAAAATACAAAAAATCAGTGCTGGACGCCTCAGGCTTGAGAAGCCCTCTTCGTTCTCTTCCTCGGAGGAGAAGACTCTGGGGCACTATCCCCGTCAGCACCACTGTCTGAACCTGAACCGAAACCTGAGCCGATGTTATCTCCGCTCTCCGCCTTAGAGCTCGCCTCGGCCTCACCTTCACTCTCGGAACCCGAGCCGACATCGTTCCCACTCTCAGATGACTCTGAATGCTGACTTACTGTCTTCTCAGAGTCGCTCGTCTCACCATCATTATCACTTAGAATGGGCTTTGAAGGACCACTCTTATCTCGGGTGCCCCTAGCTCTACCTCGGCCGTATGTTGGAGCTTGTCTCTCTTCCCTTCCTGCTACTGGAGAAGGTACCACTGGTGCAGGTGCTGCAGCTGCCATTGGTCCCATCGGTATGGGTGGGATCTAAAAAGACAGTTTTTAACATATCAGTTACAACATGTATATCAGATGCTAGCATGATGTGCAAAATGAGTGTATGCAGAAATCATATACAGTATGAGTACAGAATGAATACATGTGTAAATGCAGTGTATCGAATGCAGTGTATAAGATCAGTGCAGTTTGGAACAGACTAGAAATGCTAGTGCATTAGTAGAAAATTGATAGCATGAAATGTAAACTGAAGAAATTATCTGAATATCGTAGAGATTGAGCAGCACCTCTCTCATCTGTACCATGCCCATCAGGAAGTCTATCAGCTCAAGAGCGCCACCTGTGTACTCGATGGAGGCCGGCAAATGCATTTGGGTGATTAGTATTTGCAATGAACATATCTGACATGAAATGTGGGGTGCAAACGTAAAGAATGGTCCATACTTGAGTCAGGCCTTAGACCCCGACAAGCTCGTGACCAGTCGCTGCAGGCTCAATTGGAACCTGGTAAGTATCTCCGGTATGCTGCCAGCATGTTAGCACAGTCAGAATCTCTGGCTAACCGGTCCTCTGCCTCGCCCGAGAAACCCTTTTACTACGGGCCCTAGTTGTCATGGTCACTCGGGTCACTCTGGCATCTCTCTCGCAGCATGAACTCTCGCCTCCTCACCTCTACGAACACCGGTCAGGGGTGGCATCAGACGTGTTTGGATGAAGGCTGCATAGTCACCCTCTGCTCAGAAGTAGTCGGCATTCAGGCCCACCATAAACTAAATGACCTTTTCAACAGATAGGCTATGTGTTGATTGCATGGACTCTAGCGGCACCATCAGGACGATCAGGTCAGACAGGCCCACAATTTGGCATACGAATTGCTCGTCCAGGAACTAGGCCCGGTAGATTGGGCCTTCGAGTAGAATGTGGATGCGGGAAGTGGCCCAAGCCCCAGTATACTGGTCCTAAATCCCCGCTGGCATCATGGCCCTTGGTTGCCACATGATCTGTGAATAGAAGTTATACGGATGATTAATTGCTGTCAGTTGTAATGTGAATCAGAATAGTGTTAAAGCAAAAATGACTGTGCTTTGGGTTACCTCATGGGTAGCTACTGTTGAAGTAGTGCAGGAAAAATATGCAGGTCTCACGGGTCCCACGCTGGAGCCGGCCGTCATACCTCTATGAGAAGGGAACTGCTAGTGGGAGCTTTTCTATGGGCTCCATGGCTAGAGTCGGAAAATATGCATAGCAGATGTAGAAAGTGCAAAGCAGAAAACACAATGTATGAGCAGATGCAGAAAGTATAAAGCAGAAAGCATAAGTGTTGAACATATGTGAAGCAGAAACTGCAATGCAGAAAATGTAAAGTGCTAAGAGGGAACTAAGATGCGTATCTCCCAAGCTCGCCAGTAGCCTCGGATCAAGTCTTCTCTTAGATGGGAGGTCAAGCTCATGTAGCCATAAAAGGTGGCGAGGCCAGCTCTGCCCCAGCTATAAAAACGAACCCGAGGAAGGATCACTAGGGCGCTCAGCAAATGCAGGCCTACGGTGTTCCACCTGTTTGAGAACAAGGTGGTACCGAAGACGAACATCAGAAAGCCCCTGGCGTACTGCTCTATCTCCTCTATCGTCTCGGGCTCAGTCCCTTTGAATCGTTCGACAAACTAGGTGTATCTGACCATGCCTGTCTGATATATGGGTGGATGTGCTCCCAGTAGCTCGAACTAGGTTGCCTGCCACTCCTCCAAGTCTGTATCGAGAGGGATTGGATCGCCCCCTACGTCTAAGCCGGTGATAATGGCAAAGTCATAGGGAGTCATTGTCATCTCCCCTGTAGTAGAAAAGTGAAAGGAGTTGGTGGTGTCCCACCACCTCTCCACAAGAACTCCCAAGAGAGGATAGCTCAGGATGACCCGTGTCAGGCCAGAGCAGAAAAGGCCAAAGCCAGCCTCATCTATAATGTTGCGAAGTCCAGCGGGGAGCTCGTCATACCAGTCTCGGGCGGTCGTAGCACCGTATCCTCTGAAGGCACGAGACTCACCCTGTGGCAGAGAACAGATGCAATAGGTAAAGGGATGGATTAGATAAAGCAGTGATGATAGTATAGTTGAATAGAAGGCAGTGCAAGAAATGCAAGTAACGAAAGGCAAAAATGCATGAAAACGGAGTTCATACCTCAACGACAATGGCTGACAGGTGAGAAGCTGGCTCCCTCAGTAGGAGGCCCTCCAGTGCACCACGAACAAACTAAATGAAGCGTTTGATGCCTCCGATAGGCAATATATGTGTATGGGGATGGTATCTCTCTGGATCGAAAGGCTGTACCCTCAGCAGTAGCGGCTCCGGCTTTGGCTCTGCCTCAGGCTTGAACTTTGCCTCAAGGTTGGCCTCAAGGTTAGCTGCTGGTTCTACTACCGTAGGAATAGGTGGAAATACTGAAGGAGTCTCTAGAGGAGCCCCGTTATATGGTACATCATCTGCCATCTGGAAAATGGGTGGAAAGTAGGTGAAAAGTGAAGAAAAATAGTGAAAAGAGGGTAAAACTTGGAAAAAGTCGACCCTAGAGAGAAAAACTGGAAGAAAAAGTTAAAGTCGGGAAAAACGCACAGAACTCGAGGGAAACTTGAGGGGAACAAGCCCAGAAGGTGAAAATAAAGGAAAAAGGACCGAAATCAAATTTCAATTGATTTAAAGTGAAGAGAATCAAGAGGGTTTAGTGAATAAAGTTTGCGTGGGTCATTAGAAAATGCGTAGAAAGCGTAAATCTAGAGAGAAGGAATGTCTAGAGGGAGGGGGAGAAGAATTTTAGCCCTAGAGAAGTGAGGAAATGAAGTGTTGTGCTGTATACTTAATGACCCGAACCAAAAAGGCGAGTTTGCCCCCGAGCTGCCATCGTTAGCAGCAGGTGGCCAACAAGGCTCACCCGTGGCCGACACATGGCCGGCGGCCTCCTTTTGAAGCCGCCAAGTGGCCGGTGGCCTCCTTTGGGGTCCTGATGCTATTTTGTGTCCTTGGTTTTCAAGATATATAGGGGTGGTTCACTATTGGGTTCAAATTGTCTCTACAGAAGCTCAAAATTATATTTTCGGTGCACGATGTTCGTCACTTGTCAAACATGAATAAGGTGTATCCTTTAAACATATTGTAATTCTTCCGAGAGGTAAATTGGAAGTTGCCATTGAATTTGTTTTTGTCAAATTACGCTTTTGTTTCTTGTATAGAATGTACATTTTGCGTAAAATATGAATTTCATATATATGCTGCATGCACGTCTTGCATCCATTATGAATCATGTATAAAATATGCTTCTGCTCTTGTTTTATGCATAGAATATGCTTTTGTTTCTCACATGGAACATGCCTTCAATTGACATTGCATTTCGGTTGTTTGTATTGCGTAGAACATGCATTCTTACTGTATTGCACTTATTAAGTTTCTTTCTTATACAGGCAAACAATATTGTATGTATGGTTCATTCAGAGGAGTTCCAGATAAAGTCATTTGTCTCTCGGTAGGAGAAACGCATTCATTTTGTGCACCTATCGCACTTGTTCATTTTGTGCATCTATTGCACTTATTAACTTTCTGGGACGCGTGAAGTGCGGGCCCAAGCGATTTTTGTTCTTGTTTCTCGAGACGTGTGAAACATGAGCCCGAGTGGTTTTTTCGTTTTCTCAGGATGCATAAAACACAACCCTGAGCGGTGTTTTCTTTCCTCGTCCAGTGTCTTGGCGTGGTTAGAGTGTGTTTTGGATCTTTTTGTTTGTATGCTTGAAGTTTCTCATTCATGTGTAACTAGCATATTCTTGCTTATTATACTTGTTATTAGCTTATTGCATCATTTCACATGATCATAAGATTTCAAAATAGTTGGCTTCGCGTGGCGTGTAAGTACAGCTTTCAAAGTTACATTGTGCATATAATTTGCATCTTGCCCCAGAACTACGCTGGTTTTATTCTTTGCAAAGGGATATGTAGGCAGCTTGCAGGCAAAACCATTTATTTTTGTTTTGATTGTTTGTCCAAGTCTTACAGCCTAGTCAAACTGGGTCGTCTCTGGGCTTTGACATTCACTCACATCATTTCATGACTCTGGGTTCTGTCAAAGAGGGGCAACTGTAGACACCCCATTTTTTACGGCCTTTACGACTTGGACGTCCTCGCATGCACACCTGATAATCAGTCTGTTTGCTCGTCAAGTGTTCGAAGTTCTCAGTAGAATGCCACAACTTTGAGCCTTTCAAACCCTGCACCCCTTTTGTCTCATTTTTTGGACCATGCCTCGGTCTTTCTAACCTGCAACCTCTGGTGGCTTGCCGACCATCCTTAGAGGCTGTCGGCCATCATTTTTGGGCTGCCAGCCATCATTTTTGGGCCGCCAGACACGAGTGATGGCCGACCAACCACCAGTGCATTTTGTAGATATGTTATACCAGTTGTGCTAGCTGTTTGCACAGACGTATGCATCTTCACCCACGTGTAGGGCTGGATCTTCTTGAGGGAATTTCATGTTTTCTATATATAGGGACCCCCTCTCTCTTGTAGCAAGGCTAGAAAATTTTTGAACTCAAAAATTTTCCGATCTCTACAATTCTCTCTCTCTCTTTCTCTACAAATTCTCTACACTTTTGACTACAATTCCTTAACTTTTGCCTATACACCCTTAACCAAATCTCACCATCTTTGAGCTGAGGTACTTTTGAGGTTGGTTTAAGCTTTAGAGGGTGTTGTTTGCTTGGTTTTGTTGCTTGCAGTTGCTCTTCTCTTCAAAGGTATAAGACTTTGCTTGTAACTTTGTTTTATTTGCTTCTATTTCTACTGTTTTTCCATTGTCTTGGGTTATCAAAACTTCGTGTTTTTTGGGCTAAAGCTTGGGTTTAAGGCCATTAAAGGTTGAGGGGTTGATAGCCCATCTTGGTACCTTGATTTGGAGGCCTTTGCCCTTGTGTTTCCCACCCTTTCTCTATCTTTTTCCAAGCTTTTAAACACTGATTTTCAGAGCTTTTTCAATGGCCAAAATCATGTTTTGAAGTCCAAATTTGGAGGGGTTAGCCTCCCCTCCCTGTGTCTTCCTTACTAGCCTAGGTTGTGCCATGTTTTAGACTTTTTTAGCTCAATTCCAGCATGTTCTAGGACTTGTTTTAGACTATTTTGCCTCTGTTTTGGGCTGGTTACTACATTTGAGCTTTGTTTTGCATGCTTCAAGTGTTAGTGTCCTTACAAGCTTGGTGTTTTAGGTCTTTAGACACCCCTTGTTTGAGTTGATTGCATTGTTTTAGTGTTTTTCTCACATAATTTCAGCAAGCATAATCTCTACAACCTCCCTCATTTCTTCACTCTTTGTTTGCTTTGAGGGTTGTTCCAACCTTGGGATATTTTAAGCTTGAGATTAAGGTCCATACTTAATGGTTTAAATCCTCTTTTGGGCGTTCATTATCAACGGCATGACATCTCTCTCTTGCCTTAAACTACCCCTTGTTTGACACTTCCTTCCCTTTTAGAGGACCCAACCTTCAACCATGGTTGGCTAATGGCCAGTAACCTTTACTAGTGGCTGACTAGCCACTGATGCAAAATTCAGCAGAGTGTTGGTATGACAGAGAAGAGTGAGCAGTAGTGTTGGTGTTCAACTGTGCAAATAGAGGCATTCGAAAGCAAAATGGTGGTCTTTTCGTGTGGAAACTGAGCATGCGCATTGTAGACACCCCATTTTTGACCGACCTTAAGACTCGACGTCATCGATTGAGCGCTCGGTGATTGCGCATGTTGTGCTCGTTCTGAGGTTACGGAGTCTTGGCTGAGAGCCTTGCCTCCGTACTTCGGGACTCTTTTGTGCTTTGCCTCGGTTTGCAAACCAAATCTTGTTTTCTCTTCCTGAAGGGAGGGAGAGGTCTTGTAGACCATCTCTCAGTGGCCGTAGGCTACTTTTCATGGTCGTAGGCCACTGTTCCCGTTTGGAGACCAGTTTTTGATTTTCAGAGCCGTCGGCCGTGCGCCTCGGTTCGGGACCACTTAACTTTCTACGTTTGCTCTGGTTTTTAGCACACACATTGTTTCCTCTCTCTAGAGGGACACTGTGGCCCGAGAGACCACCTTCATGGTCGCACGCCACTTTCGATGCTTAACAGTTAGTTTTCGGGGTACCCGGCTGCGCGTTTTGGCCCCCGAACCCTCGTTTTGCATCCGTCTTGGTTCATTTTTTGCATGGACCTTGTTTTCATTATTTGGAAGGTGGTACAAGGGTGGGAGACCACCTTTTCTCCTTGGAGACCACTTTTCTCCAGTTGGCCAGTTTTCTTGTCAAGTAGCTGGTCTCCCTCACTTTTGAGCCACAATTACTGCTCTCCCACCATACCAGTAGCTTGCATTGAGTTGGAAGACCACCCCTAGAGGCTGCCGAGTAGCTTTCGAAGCTTGAACCTTTTGACTCTGGTCGGCCGACCAGGGCAGGTGGTCGGCCGACCACTTGAATTGGTTGGCCAGTTTCCCCTTTTTTTGTCTCTGTGAGTGTGTGCCAGCTGTGCCAGTTGGAAGGCATAGACTGCATCCTCCATACATGGAGGATTGGCAACCTTGTTTTGGCTTCTTAAAGAAGCTTGGCCCTTTGCTCTAAGCTTCTAAGAGAAGCTTGAACCCTTTTTAGCTTCTTGAAGAAACTTGACCCTTTGGCTCTAGCTTCCTCAAGAAGCTTGACCCTTTTTGCTCTAGCTTCCTCAAGAAGCTTGGACCTTTGCACAAGCTTCTTGAAGAAGCTTGGACCTTTGTTTCTCTATAAGAGAGACCCTCTCCCTCATTTGCAAAGGTTCAGAAAATTTGGTTAAGGCATATACATGCACCCCTCTCTATCTCTCTATTTCAAGCTCCAAAGTCCCTTGTTCTTGCACCTTTACACTACACCTCTTAGCCTAACACCTCCAACACCAACCTAAGCTTCTTTGAAAGTCATGAGAGGTCCTAAGGTCTGAGTTTTGGCCTCAAAGCTGCTGGAGTTGCTGAGCTTCAAAGGTAACACTTCTTTCCATCTTTTGGCCTTTATTTTGCTCCATCTTTTAGCTATACTTGCAAGCATATTTGGGTTTTGTCATAAACTGAAAAAAGTCTTATTTTGAGGTCATTTACATGTTTGTTTGAGGTCATTTTTCTGTTGGGGGTCATCTACCCCCTTGCATGCTTATTTTCACCTTGTTTTGAGCCATGCACTTAGACCTTTGCATCGAGCTTTGGTTGGCCTTCTAGCCACTGAAATCCAGTGGATTTTCAGTGGCTAGCATACTATTTTGAGAGCCAAAATCAGAGAGGGGTGACCCTCTCACCCCTTGTTTTGTTTTCTAGCATATTTGGCCTAACAAGGGAGCCCATGTGTGCATGCTTCCAAGCCATGTTTTAGGTCATTTTTGGTGAGTTTTAGGACCTGCATGAGCTCTGTCTAGAGCTTTTTTTTTCCATATTAGGTGTCCCTCTTGTATGTGCAGAATAACCCTCTTCATAGCATATCAAAGAAGCCTATACTTGCATGCTTCCTAACCTCATTTCAGGCCCTTTTTAGTGAGTTTTAGGGCCTGAATAACCTCTGTCCAGAGTTGGTTTTGTCATATTGGGTGTCCATCTTGCATGTGTAGAACAACCCTCTTCATGGCCTATCAAAGGAGCATCTCATTCTTGCATGCATAGACCATGTCTCAGTGAGTTTTTGGGCTTTATTTGGCATGTCATACCTTTGAATTTTGCTGGTTTAGTGGCCTCTTGAATGGTTAATATACTTGTAGTGTAAACCCTCTTCACTAGCTTATATCTCATGTTGTTTTGGACCTTGATTCTAGCACTTTTTGGCCATGCCTTAAACTAATTTTATGCATATTTTGGACTGCCTTAGCTCTATTTGTATGCCTCATGGTTGTGGTTCAATACCCTTGCCTAGCTTTGAGTTTTGGAGCCTATTGCATGCTTATGTTGAGGTGTTTCCATGTTTTGGGGCCATCACGCATCATATTTCAGAGCTTACATGTATGCCATATTCCCACGTTTCCCACTCTTTAAATGTGTTTGAGAATCGTGCTTTTATGCCTCGTTTTTGGACCATTGGATGAGCTTCATTTCGATGCATTTCGAGCCATCATTTTAGACCATTTTCCCACTGTCTTGGACTTGCCTAAGGTCTATTAGAAGTGGGTTTGGTCATTTGAGCATTGCTTTGCATATCTTTAGTGTAATGCGCTTCACTAGTTTCGATACTTGAGCCTTCCAACGTGCATTGTGCATGCTTATGTGTGTCTTGTTGCTTTGATTTCATCATCCATTGGCCACTGAGTTGGACATGGCTGAGGCCTATCCATCTTGGTTTAAGTCCATTTAGCATTGCGCATGCCATGTAGTTCGTCGCATTAAATATGCTATTCGACATTCGCATTGTGTATGCTAGTCTTATTCTGTCATGTTGTTGCATGCTTATGATTGTCTCGCATTAAGTATGCGTACATTAGCATTGTGCACTGTGTATGCCATTATCCTTGCTAGGTTGTTCATCTTGCGTTCAATATTGACATTGTGAATGCTAGGTACATGTTTGCATGTTCCACCCCTTGCATGTTTGTATGACCAAGTTGCATTGCATTTAGCTTGCATGCTAGAGTCGCATTATGCATGCCATTCTTGTTGCATTGTGTTTGGAATAGGAGTTAGTCCAAACACGGGAAACTAGGAACGTTTTGTACTCAAAGTGACGAAACGTATCTCAATTCCCGGTCGTCGACCCTCTTGACTAACAAATGATGGAGTTTAGGCATTTATGTGTTCACATGTGTATTCATTCCATATCAAGTTGTGCAATTCGACTCCTCGGCCATCGTGCATCGATATGCGTGATTGGTGGCCTGAGAGTCGAGGACTACACTCCCTTGAGCTTGTGCAATGATGAGAGAGTGGTCATGCACACATTTGTTGAAAATACCTTGCTGTGCCTCTCTTTTGCTTTGTGTTGCAGAAAACCAGGAGCAGGAGGCAGAAACTGGTCGGCCGACCAGCTTTTCTGGTCGGTCGACCACCTCTTTTGGTCTCCACCACAAAAGGTGGTCGGCAGGTGGTCTCTAAGGCCAAGGACTGGTCGGCAGCCTTCCCACAGCTTCCCAGGATGGAGTTTCAGCCTTCTGGAGCCTTGTGCAGTGTTCTGAGGTCAATTGCGAACAAAGGCAAGTCGGAGCATCGCGATGGATTTCCCGACAAAGCGATTCAAGCATGCATGCATTCATTGCCATCCAAGGCAGAGCTGAGGTAGTCCATTTCATGTACCTTGCATGATAGTTTTATTGCTTGCTTAGTTAAATTTGTTAATTAGTTAGCGTTGTGTAATAATTAGTTGTAGTTAGTTATTCCTTTCGTTGTGTATTATTTATTCAGACCCTCCAAGGAGGGCAATGTTGTAATAAGTGTACGTGTGGGTGATGTATGTCTTCCAACCCCACGTTTTTCTCCCCTTTTATTTACCTGCTTATGATGGTTAGTTTTAGGGCATGTTTCAATTAACATCTATATGCTCGCATGCTTGCATTCATTCATTCGTATTGCATGCACCGGGCTCGACGCATCATGCTAACTGCATTGTATTTCAATTCCAAGTTGAATACATGTTATCTATAGCATTTCATATGCCATGTTTAGAATAGCTGAGCCTATCCTAGTTGCATTTTTGCTTGTGTTACATTAGCCATCTTAACATGAACTAGGATCATGCATTGATTACTAACTAGTTTTTGTTTTGGCTTGGAGTACACGGTAAGTATTTATGCTTTAGCATCCTTGCATGTGTGTGAGTGACTGCCATGATAGCATGCTTACCATGAGGTTATGTGCTTATGTGATATAACTGCCTGAATGCCTGTGGGTGAAGGTTGGGTTGCTTGAGTTGGAATAATTTGTCGAAACCCGTGTTTTAGCCTACTTGCGAGTAGCAAACTTCAATCCATTTTCAAAACAAACGGATATGTGATGCTTTGTTCCAACTTAGGCAATCTAGTCTATACTTGTTTTGCTGTGTGCATCACATAGTAATTCTAGGGTAAATAACCGGAATAAGAGCACATGTGTTTTCAAAAACTCGATATCATGGTTAGTAGAGGCCGATCTTTGATCGGGCGAGCGGGGGTGCTCACGAAGTGACCTTCCTCAGTCGTACCCAAGTTCCTGAGCCGAGGCAACTTTGGTGATGACGGACACGTGGCCTTAGGCATGAGCCAGGGTTTCGTAAATTCCCCCAAAATAAAATATTTAGGTGGCGACTCTGTATCTGGCAAAGCAGTCCATGTTTGGCACTTCTTTCTAGAAATCAATTTTTCAAAACGATTTGCCAGATTTGGACTCTTTGATGATTCATCGGTCTTGCATTGCACTATGCGAGATGAGATACAGGACCGTGACATTAAGTCCGAACTGTAGTATGCCCAAATGAACAAAACGGGATTTTTCCTGGGACGTTCGGGACGTCTACACGCATGCACATCCCTCATTTCCCGAGGTGGAGTAGTTAATTGTTTAGTTTAATTACTTATTTTAATTGCACTTGCGTTGTAATTATTTAACTAATTGGCTTGCTAGTTAGTTACTTCAAGTGTTGTAATAATTAGTTAAGTAGTTTAGCTAGTCATTTATTCGATTTGTAATAATTAGCTTAATTAGCTTAGCTTAGCTTAGTTAGCTAGTTAGCTTAAGTCATTCGAACTCTCCTTCGTGAGAGTACAATGTTGTGATAATGTGTGTATCTTCCAACCCCACGTCATTTTCCCTTTTATTTAACTGCTTACAATGGTTAGATTAGGGGCACCATGTTTCAATTAGCATTCTTTATGTTTGCATTCACTTGTATTACATGCACCGAGGCTCGGTTCATCATTCTAACTGCATTGTTAAGTTTAAATACTTCTTTGAATACGTGCTTAGACCGCATTTTATCAAATCGATTCATATGCCATATTAGTAGCTGAGCCTATTTAATTGCATTCTTTGTATGTGTTGCATTAGCTATCTCGCATAGTTTGGAATCATGCATTTTTCTAACTCTTTTGTTTTATCTTAGCTTGGAGTACTAGGTGAGTTTTTAGTACTTTAGCATACTTGCATGTGTGAGTGACTATCATGACTAGCGTGCTTGCCATGAGAGTAAGTGATTACTTGTTGAACTGTTTGAGTGCCTGTAGATGAAGGCTTGTTGCTTGAATTGGAATGATTCAATGAATGAATGTTTAAGCCCACTTTGTCAAGTGGCAAATTCAAACTTTAAGCCCACTTTGTTAAGTGGCAAAATCAAACTCTTTTTGAAAAACAAACATGAAATTGAATTATTCCAACTCTTGCAAATTAGTCTATACTTGTGTGTGTGCGCATCACATAGTAATACTAGCCTAATAAACTGGAACAAAAACATATAATGTTGATAAAAATCATATAATAATTAGTAGAGGATGATTTGATCGGGCGAGTGGGGGTGCTCAATTGATGACCTTTCCCTCTCGTACCTAAGTTTCCGAGTCGAGACAATCTTGGTGATGACGGACACATGGCCTTTGGCACGAGTCATGGGTTTCCTAAATTTCCCAAAAATATTTAGGTGGCAACTCTGTACCTGGCAAAGCAGTCCAATTTTGGCATTTTTGACTCAAAATCAATTTTCAAAATGATTTGCCGGATTTGGACTCTTTGGTGTTTATCAATTTCACATTACACTCGTGAGATTAGATTCAGAACCACTGGAGTCCGAATTGTAGGGCTTCTTTCGAGTTTCCGAAAGGATGTGTGAAAAAGCCGAGCTACAGCATCTAAAGTGACTAACCTGTTAGATTTAGCTTGGCCCTAAGCTGCGGCTTTGATGCCTCCATCGATGTACCAGTCCAAATGCCAAGCTGTCATCAATTTTTTTAAGTGTTGTTTCAAAGGTACACAGTCTTCTGTGTAGTACCCTCACGCATCATGATTGGTGTAGCGGTACCTCAAATTAAAGCCTCTTTGGGCATCTTCCAGCTTAGTTGGCCACCAGACGTATGCCTCGTCACGGATCTCGCTAAGAATGTGGCAAATTAAAAGTTTGAAGATCGTGGTGATGCTTGTTCAGGCGTTCAACTTTCTCTTAACATCCTCTGCGGCATCACAGGGGTAGTATGCCCAGTCAAAGTTGCGATTCTTACTATTGCGATTGTTTTTGCAGCTTTACTCTCTTACGCGGTTGTTAAGATGGTTTTCTTTATGTCTGACTGTGTAAACTTTCCCTGCAACTCTTTTGTCCACCAATACCGGATTTGCCTTCATGGTAGCTATGGTCGCATCATCCTCAACTCGAATGTGTTCATTGATACGTTGCATGAGCAACTACATGGTTGATGGTTGGTTTAGGGTAAGCTATGGTCGCATCATCCTCACCAATAACGTGCTTATATTGAGTGATCGCTAGGTTTGCCAAGCAACCAAGGGTCTCGTTGAATGTTTCTCAATACTTGGCGTTTTACGCCTTTAAAGAGTCACCTGGTTCCATCTTGCTTTCCAAAAGATAGTCAACTTCCTCGGGCGTTTTGGTGTTTGTCTTAAATCTTGTGACAAACGACTCCACCAACTACTGCCACCTCTTGATACTCTTATTCGATAGCCTCTTGAACCATTTTAGGCCCAATTTGCTTAAACTCGATAGGAAAATAAGGCACATTAATGCATCGTTTCGCCCGTGCCCAGCCATAACTTACCGGAACTGGCTCACGTGCATGTACAGACAAGTTTTTCCATCATAGAGGGTGAATTTTGGCTGGTGGAAATTAGTAGAGAGCGATGTGTTTTCCATTTAAAAGGAAAAAATGATGGTGCTTAGCCTCGCCAAATCCCTATCTAGTGGTATGGGCATCGCCAGGCGTGGCGATGGCATTATGACCTCCTCCCCGGCATGACCTCCGAGGGCCAACCGTTGTAGTGCTGGCACCCTCTGTGCTTCTACCGACACGCTCGCTCCTCTAATACATCCTTCAGACTCGATCCATATCGGAATATAAGTATTTCGACGTTGTTGAGGGATGTGAATGACGATAGCTGTTATATCGAGTGTGAGACACCTCCGTAGGTGTGACAGAGTCATCTGCTTTGAAACTTCTCGAAATGAAAAGTGAAAGAGTTGGTCGCTTACTTCGACTACCAGAATGATAGGACCGGGCGCGCTCATTGTGGTTTCCCGTTCCAGCTATGCCCTTTTTCTTTAGCTGGCGTTTCATGGCCTCCATCTTCGTCGCTATCTTTCTAATGATGGCGTCTTGATCACCTAACTTGCTCTCTAGGTGATGAGTATGTGATTCTCACCATCGGCGATGCTTGTAGACACCCCATTTTGACTGCCCTTAAGACTCGGGCGCCTCTCGCTGAACACTCAATGATGAACTATTACACTATGTAATCGTTCAATTTCTTCAGCAAAAGGCTTCAGTTTTGAGTTTCAGAACCTAAACCTTGCACCCCCTTTGGACCAAAACCTAATTTTTTTTTTTAACCTAACCACTTAGAGAAGAGTTGGCCAGCAAGTGGCCGGCAGGCCATTTTTGATTGGCCGGCCGTCCCCCTTCATGGTTGACTGGCCATGTTCAACGACAGCAGATATTTTGAGACAGCCAGTTGTCCCCATGCCCATGCATTGCACCAGCTGTCTCATTACAAATATTTCCGACGTGAGAATGCCTTTTTCTATAAATACATGACCCCTCCATCATGGTTTGGGGTTAGAAAATTTCGCCAAGAGCCATAACTTGTCAAACACTTTTCCCTCCTCTCTTGCAATATACATACACTATACATACACCTCCTAAGCTAAAACTTGAGGCCTTTTCATTATAACAAAAAGCATATTTGGCGATCAAAAAATTGGTCGCCAAAAGCACAAATTTCATCGCTAAACGAATCGGCGACAAGTACCCAATTGGTCGCCAAAGGCTTGTCACTAAATGTAGTAACAACTAAATCAGAAATCGTAATTGTATAGAGACATTTAGCGACAAGCAAAATTGGTCGCAAAAAAATCGTATATTTTGTCACTATAAAATTATAATTTGTCGCTAAAAGGTTAAGATTTTGATAGGCTATGTAGTTTTAGTGACAAATAAATTCGTCGCCAAAAGTACTATTTAACGACAAAATTAATTTGGTTGCTAAAAATCAACTTTTTAGTGACAACTAAGTTTTGGTTGCTAAAAGTTCTTGGAATGGCCACTAACTTTTAGCGACAAAAATAATATGTTGTCGCAAAATATATTAACAGCGACCAAAATATCATCTGTCACTAAAAATTCATTGCACAAATTTTGATTTTAATAATTTTTCTGTTCAAAATAATCCAAAACACTTGTTTTCTTTACACAATATATACACAAATGCAATAATTTTCCTGTTCAAAATAATCCAAAACACTTGTTTTCGGTACACAATATATACACAAATGCAATGTCAATAGTAATACACCTATGCAAGACATTCATAATAATTCAAAATTAATAGCTATTAAATATCCCAATAAACATAATTATAATTCTCTAACAATCTAAAACATTCATACTAAAGTACTTACAAAATATTAACATCAAACCCACAAATCCATTACCAAATCCTATGCCAAAATATTTTCAAAAACACAAAACCAAATATTTTGATGCTAAACATCTAATCCATAAGTCATTTACCAAAATCCTATCTCAAAATATTTGCAAAAACAGAAAACCAAATATTTTGATGCTAAACATCTAACCCATAAGTCATTTACCAAAATCATATGTCAAAATATTTTCAAAAACAGAAAATAAAATCTTCTGATACAGCCCAAACTATTTTCCACCATTGCTAATCAGTCACATTAAAAAGAAAAAAACAATATTAGATTGACAAAAAAATAAAAAAAACTCGGTATGAATTTCACAATTTTGATTTTAATTTTGAAACCGGAAGTCTAATCGGGGTGTCGTTTGCTCATACAAGTTTATTTTGTCTTGAGCAAGTTGCTCGTGCTAAGTTTCGGCGGTTTCGGGGGTCATTTTGCAATTTTGCCCTTCGAACAGGCCTTTTAAGTCTTGTGTTTTACAATTTTCCTTCTGATTTTCTAACCAGCAATTCAATTGAGGTCTCGTTTGTTCCTACAAGTCTATTTAGGCTTGAGCAAGTTGCCCGTGCTAAGTTTCAGCAGTTTCAGTGGTCATTTCGCAATTTCGGCCTCTGAACGGGCCTTATAAGTCTTGTGTTTTACAATTTTCTGTCTAATTTTCTAATTGGAAATTCAATCGAGGTCCTGTTTGTTCCTACAAGTCTATTTAGGCTTGAGCAAGTTGGCCGTGCCAAGTTTCGGCAATTTCAATGGTCATTTCTCAATTTCGACCTTTGAATGGGATTTTTTAAGTCTTGTGTTTTACAATTTCCTTCTAATTTTCTAACCGAAAATCCCATCGAGGTCCCGTTTGACCCTACAGGTCTATTTAGGCTTGAGCAAGCTGCCCGTGATAAGTTTCGATGGTTTTAGTGGTCATTTCGCAATTTCGGCCCTTGAACGGGCCTTTTAAGTCTTGTGTTTTACAATTTTCCTTCTAATTTTCTAATCAGAAATCCAATCGAGGTCTCGTTTATTCTTACAAGTCGATTTAGGCTTGATCAAGCTATTCGTGCTAAGTTTCGGCAGTTTTGGTGGTCATTTTGCAATTCCATTCTCCAAACGGGCTTTTTAAGTCTTGTGTTTTACAATTTTTCTTCTAATTTTCTAACCGGAAATCCAATTGAGGTCCCGTTTGTTCCTAAAAGTCTATTTAGGCTTAAGCAAGCGGCCCGTGCCAGGTTTCGACGGTTTCAGTGGTCAGTTAAGTCTTCTAAACCAAGCTATTTTATAATTTGTTCAACACAACCAAACATATTAAGTGAAATGCTTGTAGTGATTTGAAAATTAAATTATGAAAAATATACTTATAAAATTGCTTGTCAATAAGATTCCTCTGATGGATAATCATCTTCATCAACCTGCATGCCTGCCTGATCCTTGCGCATCCTCATAAACCTCTCAATCTTTTCAAATTTTTTGTTTTGCATTTTAATCATTTTAGCTTGCTCTTGTGCTATCAGGTTCTGGGCCGCAATTTGTTCTTGCAGGCCCTCGGACAAATTCTTCAATGACTCTAGTTGTTTTTGTAGGCTCCAAACCACCTTAATATGTGCATGTGTAGTAACAGAACATCTGGATGAGGATGGTTTTGGACCAACTTCGAAGCCTTTTAAGTATCTCGATTTCTTTCCAAGAACCTCAATTGATAGCTGGTCCTGAGTTAAAGATACTACTCCAAGCTCTAAAGACTCTTTATGTCCCTTTTTCAAAGTTTCCTATCAATTTGTAAACAACTTCAACAAATACAACCATTTACATAAATATGTAACTCTATTAATTGGCATACTTACATATAATTGACCACGTATTGGGGCTACCCAATCCGACTTTCTCTTGTTCTAATAGGAATCTTTATAGAAGTCTACAATGTTAGTCTTCTCGATGTCCTAATTCCATGTAAAAGTAAGCATACATAATTAATTTTAACTTAATCACACTTTTAAATATAATAAATGCATCACCTATTTATACATTGTAGCTTGAAATGACTTGGAGCCCATTGTATGATTATATGGTAACCTTGATCGACTATCCCTTGCTTTTTCAGCTAAGTTCTACAAAATTAATTGATTAGTAAAATTAAATTAAAATTACAACAGGATTGTTTAAATTAGGAAATTTTACTTGGTGATCGCCATTAAGCCATACATGATTGATCATGTATACCCAAGCCTCATAATCGACCCCTTTGTATGGTTTACTGTAAGGTTCAACAACAGTGTCTACTAACTTCGAGTAATGAGTCTTCATCTTATTACGCCAACTTTTGTAAAGAGTTTTACACTTTTTATTGACTCCTTTCTGAACCTCTTCATCCTCATCATAATCAACAATCTCAAATTTATCCTGCAAATATAATGAATACTTTTATTAATATCAAAATGCAAGTAATGGTGATAATCTAATTATTTTAAAAATAACAAATACAAGTACCTGAACTACTTGAATGATTGGGGCTTTATGAATCTCATCAATCTTATCCCACTTTTTTACACCAATGATTGGTGCAGCCATCCGGCAGCAACTCTAGCTGCAACTTGTTGGGTAGGTAGAGGAACTTTGGATGATGCTGTACTTCAAACTTTACCAGGGTCTGCTATCTAGCACAACAACTCAACAATTACATGTGTGAAGCATATGTAAAATAAGCAATTACATTAATATCAATGGATGTATAATAGAATCAATATCAGAACATAAGTGATAACTAAACAATAACATGACATAAGAAACAAAAAAAAAAAAAAAATAGAGAAAGAGAGAGAGAGAGAGAGAGAGAGAGAGAGAGAGAGAGACACACACACACACACACAAACACACATACAAAAAAAAGAAAAATCTTTTTGAATAGTCATTGTACTCCAACTCAAAGGCACTTAAACAACAGTGTCATAAAAACAAAAAAATGACACAATAATTAAAGTTCTATGTCAAAATCTATATTAGAATCAAAATGATTATGTAGCTCATCTTCTCGGATAGTCAATGCTCGTAGTAATCATCTTCATTATTGCACCTCTCTTCATCATCAACACCATCGCTGTGTGCTCGACTAACTGATCGTAAAACCACCTCACTTGGGATAATTTGTGGATCAATGTCATTCCTATGAAGTGAGATTGTGACAAGGTCTTCAACGCTAATTGGGACAACATCAGTTGTTTTATTCTATTGGAATACATCATCAGGTTCAATGCCATCTTGTTCTGGTACATCCCATATTCCTCAATGTTGTAGTCTTTCTATGACTTTCCAATGTCCACCTAACATTGTATCATCAATGTAGAAAACTTGTTTCACACGACTTGGTAAGACAAATGGATCATCTTTATACCTTCGACTTCTAACATCAATACTTGAAATGTGTATCGGTATATAATGTTCTATTGCTATCGGTGTTGAACCATTCCCATTGGAATAAAACAACTTGATGTCCAAGTATATAATGCATCTCCCACACTCTATCAAGTACCCATAAAATTCAATTGTTTGTCCCTTATGCTACCCTTCCACAACCAACCCACTATTTTGGCATTTACGACTACTGTCACGATCTTTGCTATGAAATCGAACACCATTGGAAATGCAAGATGAATACAAACTATCACAGTAGGGCCATTTGCTAATGACCACAAATCATTAGTTACTTTTGGTAATCCTTGAGCTTGTAATTGGTTCATCTATGTAACGACATCGATTTCAATCATTATGTTACTATTCATATAAGTATAGCTCAATAAAGTTTAAGATTATATCTTACATGTTCTTTGAACCACTTGAGGAATTCCTCTTTCTGTCTCTTTATGATGTCACGTGCACCTTGATTTTCTAAAATATTCTTGTGTTGCCTACTTACAAACATATGATTGATAAGTAACGCATTATATTGAAAAACATAATTCTACAAAAAACAATAATAAGAACATACTCTAGATAATGGTCCAACTCGAGGCTATTATTTAAGACATACCAATGAGCCATTTCTTGTTCTTTCTGAGATACATCAGAAGCCCTTGAAATTAGCTCAAAAGGACGAACATTTTGAGTGAAGACCTCTAACCCCAATTCATGCACACCAACATCAACATTTCGTTTCTCTCAATTAAATATAGTTTCAATCCCACCCAGATACATTGAACAAAAAGTGAGACACTCCTTGACAACATAAGCTTTTACGATCGAACCTTTTGGAGGAGCTCGATTTGTAACATATCCTTTTAAAGTTGTAGCCTATGAAACAAACAATAAAATAATCTTATTACATGCACACTCACATTTTTATAAATATGTATACAAGTTGTGCTATAATTTATGTATTCTAGCATATTAAGAAATTAGTAAGTACCTTTCAATGGGGTACATCCACTGATATTGCACAGGGACACCAAGAATGGCTTCGCGTGGCCAATGAATGGAAAATTTTTCTCTAACTTGCATAGTATGAGTACTATGCAATCTTCTAATTTTTCCAAATCCTTTACCTTCAATGTCTTCGAGCAAAGCACTTAGAAGAAATTTCGCAACTCAAATAATGTGACGCAAATATCATTGTGAAGATATCCACACATTCCAATAGGAAGAAGTTACTGTAGAAGGACATGACAATCATGACTTTTTAGGCCTGTTAACTTATCACCTTTTGTGTTCACACACCTTGAGATGTTTGCTGCATAACCATCAAGATACTTAATTGACTTCAAGAACTCACAGAAATCATGCCTTTCAACTGAGGACAAAGTGTACAATGCTGGGGGCTTTCAAAAGACCTATTGGCACGCCTTTTTAGGTGCAACTCCTTCCTTATTTTCATATCTTTCAAATCCAGCCATGCTTTTTCTGTGTCCTTGTTCTTTCTATCTATACTCAGTATTGTTCCAAGCAAACTATCACGTATATTCTTCTCTATGTGCATAACATCGAGGTTGTGTTGGAGTTTAAGTGTTTTCCAATATGGTAACACAAAAATGATGCTTTTTTTTGTCCAGTTCAATATTGAATTTTCTCTTTTTCTTGTCTTATTGGTTGGATGCTTTCCAAATGGTCTGAATGTCCCCGAGTCTAATTGTTCTAAGATTTGTTCCCTTGATAACTCCAATTGTCTTGACACAAGCTCAGTCTTACCATTATAAAGTTGACTCCTCCGCCAACGGTGGTCATCAAGCAGATAACGGCGAGATACTGTGTGCCCTATCTTACCTCTCAACTATTGTGAAGATGCATTCTTGTTACATGCGGGGCAAGCCAAATAACCTTTTGTACTCCATCCTGACAAGTTGTCATATGCAGGAAAGTCATTAAGTGTCCACATAACAGCCACATGCATTTAAAAAGTTAATTCAGTTGAGGCATTATAAGTAAGAACACCATCTTCCCACAACTCCTTCAACTCATCAATTAATGGTCGAATGTAAACATCGATATCTCTCCCCGGTGCTTGTGGTCCAAGGATAAGTAATGACAACATAGTTTCATACATTTCCAAGGAGGCAAGTTGTAAGGCATAACAATTACAGGCCACGTACTATACGAGTTGCTCATGTTTCCAAAAGGATTAAAACCATTAATGGACAACCCTAACCTCACATTTCAAGTCTCTTAGGAAAACAAAGGATATTGCCTATCAAAATCCTTCCACACCTCACCATCAGCCGGGTGTCTCAATATCCCGTCATTTACTCGCTTCTCTTTGTGCCATCTCATATCTATAGTTGCTTTTCTCGACATATATAATCTCTGCAACCTCAATGTCAACGAGAAGTATCTTAAGATCATATAAGGAATTTTTTTACCTTTTCCATCATTCAACTTGTATCTGGACTCTTGACAAATCTGACAATCTAAATTTGCATTCTCCTACCAAGTAATTTATGGTATGATAAAGAGATACCTTTATCAGAAAATGGGATTAGACCAAGAAAAAATTCAATACCCATAAAATTACAAAAAGAAGAATTAATTTGCGGATATAATTCTGGAACATTTACACCAAATGAACAGAAATATATTATTTTCGAAAAAGAATTACTTGCAATAAAATTGGCAATAAAGAGTTTTCATATTTATTTAGCCCCAGAAAATTTTATTGTACGCACTGATAATAAGGCAGTAAGAGATTTCTTGATCAATAAAAAACCTATTGAACAAGGAAGAAGATTAGCCTGGTATAATAAAATTTCTGAATATACTTTTGAAGTAGAACATCTTAAAGGTACTAACAATTTTCTTGCAGATTTTCTTAGCAGAAATTGTTTCAGAAAATTAAATTGCTAAAAAAGTAAATTTAATTTTTGCAGAAGACCTCTAGACCAAGAGGAAACAATGGATAACGGTAAGCAACCCGCTCAAGGAGATTGGGTGACAATTGCTAAAAAAGCAATCCCCAGAGAAGAAAAAGTTTATGTTATGTTTGCAGGAAGACAACCTGGAATTTACACAGACTGAAACGAAGCCAATCTGCAAGTTTGTGGATATTCAGGAGCGAGCTATAAAGCATATGATAGCATGACTAAAGCTAAAAAAGCTTTTTACAGTGCACCAGCTGTGCCAGTTTATCAAAAGAATTTTTGTCAAATGAAAACTAACCCAGTTCTAGCTAATATTCAGACATCTAGACTAGATGAATCTGAAATAAAAGATTTTTTCAACCCTGGTATATCCAGAGAAATTTATACAGAACTCAATGGAGTTTGGAAAACTCACATTGTAGACAACAAAGTGAAATTTCGAAAACACATGGGAGTTCTGGCCAACAAATTAGCTGAGCAAACAACTAAATTAAAAGATTTGCAAAATCTTTATTTCAATATTCTTAAACAAATGAATTGGAATGAAGATTTTAATTTTGAAAAAATAAACAATTTTCTTCAACTATCAGACCTCATATCAGATGAGTTTTTTGATTTAGTTTTTGAACAAATAAAAAGAATTTGTCTTTTTGAAAAAGCAAGAACTTTGCTTCCCAAATTTTTTTTATGTTAATCAAAAATCGGGTTGAAGATCATCATGATAAGATTAGACAAATCTTAGAACGATCTTATGATAAATTAAATTTGAAAGATGGAATTCCCAAAATAACCATTATGGCAAACCATGGCATGTGGTTTTTGAGGATATAGATTGGGAAATAACTAATCAAGTTATTTTCCAAATTTTAGATCCAATCCAATGGATAGATTATCCAATGATCATCAAAGCAATGCTCTCATGGATAGTAAAAGGCTTTCGATGGAGCAAATATTTTACTTTTTGGATCTCTAGTACTGTTGGTTGGCGAGAACGAGAACATTTTTTCCAACCATACCAGATTTGGTATCTTAAAGAAACTGAAGATTTTGAATTTGAAGATGATTATTTAGATGAAGATCACCGGAGAGAGCGATTGGAAAATATCCAAAAACTTTCTTTGACAGAATATTGGATAGACAGTCTAATATCTGTTTCACAAGTAGTGTCCAACATCCATGGCTCAGCAAAATTGCCATTCATGGTTATAGATGGTAGAATATTATTTGTAACCCATTTTCCCATATCATATCAAAGGTCTCCTACACAAATTAATGAGGCTCTTGACATGTTAATAAATCTCAAAAAGAGAAATAATTTAGATCTTCCGTTGGAACTAGCCATGATCGCGGATGATGTAGAACATTTCCGGAATGAGCAATACAGCGAAGATCGGGATTCCCCTCCATCAGAGACTGATGAAGAATATCAGAATCTCATCAACAGGATGGAAGCATAGTGGACCCCACTATCAAATACAATTGTCTCCAGATCGACTCCAACCTTATCCAGGACACGTGGAGCAACCTGCATTATTAGGCGGAAAGTGATCAGCCACATCATTTCAGCAGACGCTACACAACAAAGCCGCTCAGCCAACACTTATCTACAGCAGTCTCTCTTTTTGAAAACCGGGGAGGGTAGACAGTGTGTATCAGTGTATATAATTGTAAAAACTGTAGCACAGAGCAAATAATTGTAGTTTTTCCTTTAACTATTTTGTTTCTTTGTATTTACTTTTTTGAAGACTTTTCAAAAAGCCTATGACTAGGCTTGCCTAAGGTGTTAGAAATTTTGTAACTTTTGGCCGTAAAGTCTTGCCAAGTTAGATATGTTAGATATGCATTAAGTTATATTTTTGTTTGTATTCACCCTCTTGTAGTCTATATATTGGCCTTTATGCCAACATAATGAAGCATGTAAATTCTCTCCATATTCTCTCCATTTTTTTGCTTTCTCCTTTGTCTCAAATTTCTATCATAATATCATAACTCCACCATAATTCCATAATAAAAATAGTAAAAAGTTCATTTCCTTTTGATTTGTAATTGGTATCAAAGCTTGGTGAAGAGCTTTTAAAAGCAAGATCAAGCTATGTAAGTATTTCTATCTACGTATAAATTTTTGATATATATATAAGTTTGTATGGTGTGTTTTATGTTATAAAAAAAAAATTATTTTAAAAATTCCGTCTAAGTTTTTTGTGTATCCTTTGTATTTTATATCTTTATAATTATTTGTTTCATTTATAGTTGTTGTAAAACCTATATTCTTAGTGTATGTCAAAGCCCATATACTCATTAAGATTTTTTGACTATTGGCCATAATTAAGTCTTTAAGATCATAAAGAGAGGTTTTAGGCACCAGATAATACACTAGGAGGGTCTTGGGTACCAACAACAATCTGAAATGGCAATTAATTCTGACGATATAATATGCTTTGAAAATAGAAAAAATAATGTTAATAATAAATATGATCATAGTTTGCATATTACTAAAGAGTCTGCAAATATAAATAGTGTGTGTTCTAGTTTAAATAATATTACTGATATTATGTGTTCTTGGTTTTCCAAATTAGATAAAAATCAAAAAATAAATCTAAATTATCTAGAGACTAAAGTTGAGTCTATAGAATCTAAAATAGACAATTTGGGTTTTATAATAAATATTGATTTAAATAAAGAAGCCAAAAATCAAATAAACAATTTGGTGACAAAAATAGAAACTATATCCTTCATAAACAATGATGGAATGAATAGTCCAGGAGATAGTGACATCCCTAGGCTATTTTATGGTACAGAAGATATTATGATACTTCAAACCAATACCTGTAATAGAACTGAATATGAAAATGTTGTTGAAATATTGGATTATTGGAGAAAATTATATAAAGACCCAGATTTAGGTATTGATGAAAGAAATAGGCTACTAGATCAGATAAGAGAAACTTATCTAGAAAATGAAACCTTTTTACAACACTTTAATTATGATATTAATATGTCAACTAATGATGATGACAGCCAATCATCCTTATCTGAAGAAACAACAGATCAAGATATTTCATCAGAAATAAATAAAGGGAAAAGAAAGACAGAAGAGCCAATTGATCTCGAATTATTTGGCACATGGGGAAATGGAGAAATTTTGACTTTATTCAAACAAATGAAGTTAAAAATGATACTAACATTGGAAGTACCTCCAATCCTACACCTGAGCCAATAATATCTAGAAAAGATAATAATCATAAGTATCCAATAGCTCAAAATGGTATTTATTTAGACTTGTCTCATGTTCCATTAAAGGATCAACCACAAGCAATAGATGACTAGGCACAATCCTTGTCCATCATTATTACCAATTATAAAAATAGTTGGCTAAAGGAAAAATTCCTTGATTATATTGCAGTAACTCTCCAGGGAGATGTGTTGCAATGGTTAAGACAGTGGGAAAAATCTGAAATTGGAAAAAGTCAAAAAACGGCTTTGTTAACAAATTTTCTCACACTTGACACAATTTTAGCTGAATTTGCAAAAATCATAGAAGAAAATTTATATGGTTTTGCAGGAGATACTAATTTGCAAGCAGATGCAAATTATATTTTGACTAAATTAGAATTATGTAATATTTATCTTTTTGAAGACTATGTTCAAACTTTAAAAAAATATTATTATCTTATTAATCCACCAGCAAATCAACCCTGGTTAGATCAATTTTTTCATAAACTCCCTAATCCATGGGATGAGTTATGTATTAAAACATATCCTGATTTTCTCAAAAAAATGGGGAAGGAAGAATATGATAATCTTGGTTTTCGCATTAATTATGTTCTAAGACTGATAGCAGATCGGTGTCTAGAAGTATAGCGATCCCGGTTTCCCTTTTCTTTACTTGTTATATACAGACTTAGGTTCTGTGGAGCTGGTTGTTGAGAGTATGTTGTTTGCACCCTTTAATCCTTATTTTGAGTCTTGGGTTGTGTTGGGAAGATTTGGAGCAGGTTGGTTGAGCTTAGGAACCAAGTCTAGTTGCCCAGATTTTGGCTTGTCCGCTCGAGCAGGCGTTTGGGCGCTCGAGCGGGGAATACACCTATCCAGTATGTCCTGTGTAGAGTTGGACGCTCGAGCGGGGAATTGGACGCTCGAGCGGGAGGTTGTGAGTGACGCTCGAGCGGGGAGTTTGGCGCTCGAGCGGGGACCTGTCTGCAAAGAAACTTCTGGGAGTGTGCATCCGCCGCTCGAGCGGGAGTTTGGCCGCTCGAGCGGGAGTCTGTGAGTGGCGCTCGGGCGGGGGTTTACACGCTCGAGCGGAACGACTGGTATATAAATCCGAGATCCGACTTTCTGGATCATTTTTCATCCCCCTTTTGATCTGAAAAACCTTAGAACCGACTTTTCTCTTTCTCTACTCACCTTCTCTCTTAGGTTTGATCTACTTAGAGTGAGTTTCTACCTTAGATCCTTTATTAAAAAGATAGAGTGAGTCGAGGGCTTCCATCTAATCTGAACTTTTGGTGATTTGGAGCACATCGGAATTTGGGTATTCATCTTTGTCTTCTCCATTCGGGTTATTTTCTTCGAGGTAGGGATTTCCTACTCCATTTTATAAGTTTTGTTCTAAGTTCTGGTATTTTGATATGTTGGGAATACTGTGGTAAATTTTGGGAAAAACCCCTATAGTATTGATAAATTAATTTGTATAATTAATTTATGGAACT
>NW_021025425.1:1344992-1369906 GCF_004153795.1 Camellia sinensis
AAATGGAAGTCTATTCAAGAAACCATTATACCTTAACGATATATTTGGAAATTACATAAAAAAGGAAACTGAATAGAAAAGAAAATTGAATAAAAATGGAAGTGGAATAAAAATAAAAATGGAAGTTCCAAAAAATTAGAAATGGAAGTTCATTCAATAAACCACTACACCTTAACGATCTGTTTGGAATTAAATAAAAAAGGAAATTCAAAAGAAAAAGAAATTGGATAAAAATGGTAGTTGAAACAAAATAAAAATGGAAGTTGCATAAAATTAAAAATGGAAGTTTATTCAAGAAACCACTATACATCAATGATCTATTTGGAAATTAAATAAAAAAGGAAATTGAATAGGAAGGAAATTGAATGAAAATGGAAGTGAAATAAAAATAAAAATGGAAGTTACATAAAATTAAAAATGGAAGTTCATTCAACAAACCACTACACCTTAACGATCTATTTGGAAGTTAAATAAAAAAGGAAATTCAATAGAAAAGGAAATTGAATAAAAATGGAAGTTCAATAAAAATAAAAATGGAAGTTTTATAAAATTAAAAATGAAAGTTCATTGAAGAAACTGCTATATCATAACGATCTATTTGGAAATTAAATAAAAAAAGGAAATTGAATGGAGATGGAAATTGAATAAAAATAGAAGGGGAAACTGCATGAAATTAAACATGGAAATTAATTCAAGAAACCACTATATGTTAATGCTCTATTTGGAAGTTTAATTAAAAAGGAAATTCAATGGAGATGGAAATTTAATAAAAATAGAAGTTGAATAATATCAGAAATGGAAACTGCATAAAATTAAACGTGGAAGTTCATACATGAAACCACTATATCTTAACGATCTATTTGGAAACTAAATAAAAAAGGAAATTGAATAGAAAAGAAAATTAAATAAAAATGGAAGTTGAATAAAAAAACAAATGGAAGTTGCATTAAATTAAAAATGGAAGTTCATTCAAGAAACCACTAAACCTTAACGATCTATTAGGAAATTAAATAAAAAAGGAAATTGAATGGAGATGGAAATAGAAGAAAAATAGAAGTTGAATAAAAATAGAAATGGAAACTGCATAAAATTAAACATGGAAGTTCATTCACGAAACCACTATACCTTAACAATATATTTGGAAATTAATTAATAAAAGAAATTGAATAGAAATGGAAGTTGAATAAAAATGGATGTTCAATAAAAATACAAATGGAAGTTGCATAAAATTAAAAATGGAAGTTCATTCAATAAACCACTATACCTTAACAATCTATTTGGAGATTAAATAAGAAATTGATAGTTCCTTCGCTCGAGCGTGTGTCTGGTTTCAGACCTGAGGGTTTGAGTTCTTCGCTCGATCGAGTTTTGTTTCGCTCGAGCGAGCTTTTGGGTTGTTGGCTCGAGCAAGGCTTCCTTGGCTCGAGCGTAGCTTCTCTGTGTCTGGTCGCTCGAGCGACCCAAGTCTTCGCTCGAGCGAGCCTGTCCAGTTTATATATGCAGCAGCGGGTTTTGATCAGTCTTTTTCATCTTCTTTTTGGTTCCAAACCTTAGGTCCGACTTCTCTCTCTCCCTACTCACCTTCTTTCTTAGGTTTGATCTATTTAGAGTGTGTTTCTACCCTAGTTGCTTTATTAAAAAGATAGAAGGAGTCGAGGGTTTTCTTTTAATCTGAACATTTGGCGATTTGGAGCACATTGGTATTTGGGTATTCATCTCTGTCTTCTCCATTTGGGTTGTTTTCTTCGAGGTAGGGATTTCCTACTCCATTTTATAAGTTTTGTTCTAAGTTTTGGTATTTTGATATGTTGGGGATACTTTGGTAAATTTTGGGAAAAACCCTAGTTGTATTATTGAATTAATTTGTATAAGTAATTCATGGAATTGGGAAAAGATGGTTAAACTCATGGAATTGGGGAATTCATTGGTTAAATAGCGTAATTGGGTAATTGGAATCATTTGTTTATTGAATTGATGACATAGTTATTTTCAATTTAGAAATAACTGTTTTGGGCTATCGGTGGATGATAGTCGTGATTGTTGTAGACATTGCATGTGGATTAGGAATAACTGAAACTAATCACATTGGTTAAGTCATTAATTTTGACTATTGCATTGATACAGAAAATACGTGTATTGATTGAGCATTGCATTTGCATACATTGTTTTGTGTGGGAGGAGATAGGGGATGTACTCCACGGTTTAGGGGAAGATAGGGGATGGACCTCTAAACCGGATTTTGTTTTGGAGGAGATAGGGGATGGACTCCATTAGCATCACTTTTATGTGTGCTTATTTATATTGAAGTGTTTTTATTGATACAGCACTAAAATGTGTATCAATCTGGAAGTATGAAGTGTTTGATTTGAGCTTGAGTCTCATTTGTTGTTGATATTGGAAGGATGTGAATATGATATACGTGATTCATTGTTACAAGTTTGGCCAGGTTCTGAGCCATGTTGATAAAATTGGAAAGTAAAACGTATCTTTGGTAATAGTGTCATGAGACTGTAAAATGAAATAATTGATTATTTTGGTTAACCATCTGTTGAATGCTACTGCTTTATTCATTGCTTATATGTGGTTTAGTATATTTCTACTAGGCTGTGGCTCACCCTTTATGGGAACATCATTTTCAGGTTCAGGTGATAAGCTACCTCCAAGAACTTAACTTGGAAGGACTTGGATTTTGAAGACTATTTTAGTTATTTGTTTTTATTTGTTAGTACATGTAAACACTCAAGCCTAGGGCTTTATTTGTATTTGAGATAGAACTCATACTTTTGTGTCCAAGTGATGGCTTGGAAAGATGTAAGCCTGTAGGGCATTTAATTTGATGTTACAGGTAATGCTTTTATTTAGTAAGACTCTGATGAATGTTATAATGAATCGTTTCCTTTTTAACATTGCATGTTGATATTATATATATTATGGGTTTATTTTGAGGGCGTGACAAGAAGCAAAGGCGAAAAAACAAATAAAAAATCAAATTTCTAACTCACAGTATGGTAAAAAATGTAGTGATAAAATTTTAAAAGAAAATTGGAAAATTGGTTGTAATACATTTCCTAAAAGAAAAGGATTTTCCAAAAAGCGTAGAAAATATAAATGGAAACCTTGGAAAAAGAACAAAACTTTTTCAACAAAGAAAAAGTATATTCGAAAAAAGAAACCAACAAGTGTTTCAAAAAAGAAAACTTGTAAATGTTACATTTATAAGGAAGAAGGTCACTATGCACCCGAATGCCCAAAAAGGGGAAAAAGTGCAAAGAAAATGATCAAAGTCCTTGAAGAATAAGATTTTGAAATAATATATGGAGAAGAAATTTCTGATGAAGAAGAAATCTTATATGAAATTTCTAATAATGAAGAGAGTTCAGATGAAGAACTAATCTTCATGATGACTAATAATAGTCAAGAAATATCTCAAGAAGCAAATAGTATATCTCAAGAAGAATTACAGGCAATTCGAGTTGGAGATGTAATCGGAGAAGAAAAAACTTTTACCGACGAAGAATTAGCAAAATTTGAAAAAATGCAAAAGAAGAATTACAGGCAATTCGACTTGGAGATGTAATCAGAGAAGAAAAAACTTTTACCGACGAAGAATTAGCAAAATTTGAAAAAATGCAAGAAGTTGCTGTTCCAGAAATTTATAAACTTTCAAAATTCAACTTCTTTTCAGCAAGAGTGTTCGAACAATATAGTGGTAACACTCAAGCAAAATGGTCAGAAGAAGGAAATAGAAAAAGGTTGCAAGATGGAAAAAGAAATATCCTGAAATTCAATATATTCATATTGGATTAATTCAAGTAACCATAGCATCCTTATTTCGCCAAGGGATAGATACTCCTATTTTGGCAGTAATTTTTGACAAAAGATTTTCTGACCCAATGAAAGCAATCATTGGAGGAATTTAGTCTAATTTGGCTAATGGAGTAGTTTGGTTTAATGTTGGACCAAATTTCTTTATTTTCATAAATGATCCTAATCTTGAAGATACAGTCAGAATAAGAATTAAAACACAAGGATTAGGAATGAAATCAAATTCTCATGATTTGGCTATTCGTTGGAAAACAATTCACGAATTAACCAAATTTCCTGAAACAAAAACAAGATCAAATGATAATAAAATTGTTGAGATCTTTGAACCAAGACCATTTGACACGGTAATATAAACCTCGTCTAATGAATTGGAGCGATTTAGAAGTCCCTCGACAATGGTTAATCCAAGACCTAGTGGGACAAGGAGAATCTTCTAAAACAAAAAAACCTGCACAATTACAAATGAAGGCATCAGGAAAAAATTTATATATTGAAAATACAATTCCAAAAATTAAAAGATCAACTTCTGTATTTGAAAAAGATTTTCCTAACAAATCATTTTCAAAGTTAAGCATTGGAGAATCAAGTAATAATTCTAATCAAGAATCTATTACTTCAAACAATGTTCAGATTCCAATTTTTCCAGGAACAAGAAAACTTGAACATATTAAGTCCGCATATATGTATCATTTTCAAACAAAAAATGATGATATTATTTTTTCTCCTAGCCAAGGAAAAAGAAGATATACATATGTATTGGGAACATTTAATTTTGCAGGTTACAAACCCTATAGCCTCAGTGTTTTCATAGACACAGGAGCTACAGTTAGCTCATGTAAATGGAATGCCATACTAAAGGAAAAATAGACATTAATGAAACATCCAATTTTGGTTACTGGAATTGATGGCAACCATACTTCCATACAATTCAAGGCTAAAAATATAGCTATTTGGTTAAATGATAGCAAATTCATTATACCAACAATTTTATATTTTCCGTATATGCATGGAGATTACCTTCTTGGAAATAATTTTATATATAAATATCTTTCAATGCAAATACAGGAAAAAGCCATTTCATTAAGTATAAACAACGTCTTAATTCATATTCCCTTGTTAGAACAACATAAATATATTTGTGATAAAAAGTTTGCGCCCGTGCCGCGTGGTGATTTAACTCATATCATCAAAACTATTGATGAATCACATTGGATTTATAAAATTTTAGAAGAAAATTTTAGTGAACATCCATTAAACTATGGCAACGTAGTCCACGTTATTGTAGTTTAAAATTGAAAGACGCTAATGTTATCATTAGAGTAAGACCAATGATCTATACTAAACAAGATATAGATAAATTTGATATTCAACTCCAAGAACTTTTAGACAAAAATTTAATTGAAAAAACTAAAAGCCCTCACTCTAGTTCAGCTTTTATGGTAAGAAACCATGCTGAAATTAAAAGAGGAAAAGCCCGAATGGTAGTCAACTATAAACGGCTAAATGAAAATTTAGAATTTGATGGATATTTTATGCCACGAAAAGATGTTTTGATTAACTTAACCAAAAGATCAAAAATCTTTAGCAAATTTGATTGTAAAAATGGAATTGGCAAACTCAATTGACTGAAGAGTCAAAAAAATTGACAGCTTTCAGTACACCTAGAGGATATTACCACTGGAATGTTATGCCTTTTGGGTTAAATATTGCACCACATGTATTTCAACGGTGGATGGATACAATTTTTAAAGACTTTAAAGATTGTTGTGTAGTTTATATTAATGATATACTTATCTTCTCTAAAACCAAGGAGGAGCATAAGAAACATTTAAAATTACTTTGTGAAAAATTCCAAAAACATGGAATTATTTTGTCTCCAAAAAAGATTGAACTAGAAAAAGAATCAATTGAATTTTTTTGGAATAATTTTAGACCAGAAAGGTTTAAAATTACAAGAACATATTTTGTCCAAAGTACGAGATTTTCCTGATACTCTTGAAAATATAACACAATTACAGAGTTTATTAGGCATTTTAAATTATGGACGAAATTTTATCAAAAATCTTTCAAAAATAAAAATTCCTTGGTTAACCAAATTAAGGAAAAATGTTATTTTTGAATGGACAGCAGAAGATGTTGCTTTAATTAAACAAATTAAAGAAAATGTTAAAACTTTACCAGATGTTTATTTTCCTAAAACAGGTGATAAATTAATTTTAGAATGAATTGACACATATCTTAAGCCTAAGTCATGTAAGAATTTTTTGGCTTCATAAAGGGTCCATGGAATCACTTGATCACTTACCGGTAGAAGGTCCTTTAATATGCCTAACAACATGTTGAATAACTTGTTGCTCCACTTGTTCAACACCTTCACATGAAGCATCTTAACAACAAATGATAAAAGAGAAAACTTATGACACCCAGGGTACAACTCTCTTTGAGCCTCATTCAACAATTTGTTAAAGTTGGGCACATCCTTTTTTTCAACATTATTAGCTACATCATCATCATCATCATCGTCATCCTCATCGTCCTCCTTATCCCCCTCATTTTTATCACCATTCATGATTGTCCCCATGTAAACATCTTCTAACAAATTTAGGATGTCATCTTGATCTTCGTCTGTCTCCTATTCCATTATATCCCCAACACTTCCAAAGTCATTGCAGTTGTCATAATTGAATGCATGATATTGATTCATGGAAACAGATTTCCTGTGATGCACCCAAGTCTTTTAAGAAGGGGACATCCCTTTCACAACCAAATGATACTCCACAATTTTATTAGTGTATCGTTCACAATTCAAATAGTCCATACAAGGGCAATAAATCTTATCATTTGGCCCTACATTTGTCATTGCAAATTGAGCAAAAGCCTTCACCCCATCTCGATATTGGAAACTCATCCTATTCTTAAGTAACATCCAACTCTTGTCCATATTTGGTCATGTTTTTACAAGAATAACTAAACTATTATGTAACAATTTGAACACAATAATTTATATAGCAATTCTAATTTATATAGCCATTTCATCACTTACTATGTGATTCCTTTTCATCATTTACTATAGATTGCATATTTCACTTGAATATTAATTATTGTTTACCACTTACTATTGTTAATACAACTTTGTTAATAATGCAAATTATTTTATGGTGCAATGCATACAACAACTTTTATAATCCGAGATTTAGAGCTATCAATGTAGGATACTTGGAAATCACTATTAGATAAAACTTTGAAGTAAAAGATATGGAACCATAATCTTGTGAAATCTCTAATTAATATATTGTCATATCACGTGGGTCATCATAACAACTAAATAATTAATTTCGTCTTACAAATAAATCACATATGCCTAACTAAGTTAAAGGTGTATGTTAGTATATTTTTCATTGTGCATTCATAAATGGGATATGACTACTTATCTATTGGATATTAATGTACATAATAACAACAGAATTTCACATAACTTTGGCTTGCCTATCGGCCAGCCACGCAGTGGACGGCCGACCGCTAAATTCTGGCCTGTTAGCCACCTATTGACTTGCAGGCCTTTGGGTGATCAGGTATGAAGCAAACAAGTTTTTGGAAACCAAGAAAGGTTTGGTACAAAGAGGATGCACAATTCTAGCCTCTGGAGTTGGAAAACTGAAGCTCTTACTGAGAAACTTGAGCATACACACAGCGTAACATTTCATCGTCGGGTGATCAACCTGAGGAACCTCAGTCTTAATGGCGGTCAAAAATGGGGTGTCTACAGTTGCCCTTCTTTGACAGAGCTTGTAGTCACAAAATAACGTGAGTAAATGTCAAAAGCCCAAAGATGACCCTTTTGACACAGCTGCAAGACTTGGACAAGAAATCAAAATGAAAATGCAATGGTTGAATTCAAAAGTTGCCTACATATCCCTTTGCAAGGAATCAAACTAGCATAGTTCAGGAGTGAGATGCAAATAATATGTAGAAAGCCAGCTAGACTTATACAACACACGATGCCAGCTACTTTTGAAAACTTATGATCACGCAAAACAACGCAATGAAACAATACAACCAACAATAATAGGATAATAACATTTTAAACCAAGGCAAAACACATCGAGCCTTGCCTCACACAGAAAGAAGTAAGCAAACCAAACACGTCTCACGTGAAAGGATGTTATAAAATGCAAGCCGAACTACGTCTCACGTAGAAAGGGTATAAGAAAATGCAATTCAAACTACGTCTCACATAGAGCGAATCAAAGCTCCATGCTAAACTGTGTCTCATGCAGAGACGGTGAAGGGTGAAAACCTGACTATGTCTCATGTAGAAAAGGTCAAAGATGCAATCCAAACTACATCTCACGTAGAAAGGAGGAAAAGATGCAATCCAAACTACGTCCACATAGAAAGGAGTCAAAGCTCCATGCTAAACTGCATCTCACGCAGAGAGGGTGAGGGGTCAAAACTTGACTACGTCTCATATAGAATGGGTTAAAGATGCAAATCCGAACTACGTCTCACATAAAAGGGAGTTAAAGCTCTATACCAAACTACGTCTCATGCAGAGAGGGTGAAGGGTGCAAACCTGACTACGTCTCACGTAGAAAGGGTCAAAGATGCAATCTAAACTATGTTTCACGTAGAAAGGAGTCAAAGATGTAATCCAAACTACGTCTCACATAGAAAGGAGTCAAAGCTCCATGCCAAACTGTGTCTCACACAAAGAGTGTGGAGGATGCAAACCTGACTACGTCTCATGTAGAAAAGGTCAAAGATGCAATCCAAACTACCTCTCATATAGAAAAGAGTCAATGATGCAATCCAAACTAGGTCTCATGTAGAAAGGAGTCAAAGATGCAATCCAAACTATGTCTCACGTAAAAAGGGTAACCACAAAGGGTATGCTATATAAATGAGGTACAATGTGAAATGATGCAATGCAAGTTCCATGCAATGTAACAGAAAAGATGCACAAGAGCGGTACTAATGAAAGCATATATTTGTAAGAAAAGGAAACCATTCGAGAATGTGACTTCACACGTCCCAAGAAAAGAATGAGGGGTAAAGACCCTGAATACACCTCGGCATAAGATAAATGATACATAAATAAATCAATAAATGATAAGAAAAAGATACACACACCCAACAAGGATAACAACACACCCCACAAGGATTAAAAAAAAATGCGATAAACAAAGAAAGAAAAACCGAAAGAAAGAGAATATAGGAAAAAAAGAGAAACAAAACATAAAGCGTGGTGTTTTGGAAAACACAACACATTCACCCTCCAGCTTATAACTCGGAGGTCTCCAACTGCCCACAAAAGAATATGACTTGCTCTGGCTTATGGTCAAGGCATGTTGGTATTGGAGAATCAACGCGTCTTAGGACGATGCGATCGGAACCCACTCTCGGGACCTCCAAAATTTGAAACAACTTCATACCCATCAATTTGCCTTTTCCAAATGAACATAGGACCTCCCTTACACAACATAGGCATGAGAATAACAAAACTAGGCCTGGACCACAAAAGGAGCTGGTCGGCCACAAAAAAGGGAACAGCTGGCCAACAGATGGATGGCCGGCCACCCGTGGGGTTTTTCGGGCAATTTGGTCTTTTTGGCTTGGGTTTCACTGAAAAACACCACAAGCCCTCATTTCTTCACTCCACACCATTTGAAAAGCTTGTCCTTCTCCCTCTAGTTATTCTTTCTCTCTAGATTTCCCTTTTACTCGCGTTACAAACCCGCCCACACACATTTTATTCGTAAAACACCCTTAGTTCTCTACATTTTGAACTGATCAGATTTTGTTTTCGTTGAGTTTTTGGGTTTTTCATCACTTTGGGCTTATTTCCCTTATATTTTCCTTACATTCTGCACATTTTCTTGGGTTTTGACTTTTTCTCTCTCCAGGGGTTGACATTTTTGGTTTTTTTTGCCATTTTTTCTCATGTACTCCATTTTCTACTATATTTCACCTACATTCCTCGTGGTGGATGATATCCCACATTGCGGTGCTCCACTTGAGGTACTTGGGCTTCTACCTACTGTTGAGTGGAGGAGCCTATATGTAGACACCCCATTTTTGACCGTTCTCAAGACTTAGATGTCATCGCTTGAACATTCGATGATTATCCATGTTCGTGTTCGTTTTAAGTTAACGAAGCTCTCGGCTGCATGCCTTGCCCTAGGATCTCTCAACTTGTCTGTTTTGTCCCTGGTTGTGGACCAAGGACTTGTGGTTTTGCTTCTGAGGGAAGAGGGTGGCTTGTTGGCCATCCCCATAGCCCATCGGCCATGGCATGATGCCATCCGCCTTGCTTCCTTGTCATCGCCTATAAATGTTAGCCGGTCAGCACTTTTGTTGGTCGGTCTGCACTTATTTTGGTCGATCGGCCATATTTTCAGGCCGAGGCCTTTTCTTTGCCTTTTTCAAGCATGGTGCATGCCAGCTGTGCCAGTTGGTGAGCACAAACCCTCCTTTCCATACACGTGTATGGAGAGATTTGAACAAAAGCTTAGCTTCTCTAAGAAGCTTTGAATTTGATTTCCTATAAGAGGGGAGCCTCCCCTCCCTCTCCAGAGGTTCAGCAAAATAGATATAGAGTTCATATATCCCTCTCTCTCTATATCTCTCTCTATATTTGTGTGTGTGTTGGTGCCTTAAAAGTGTATTTTGTTCATAATTTTGCACTATAGCACCTAGTAGAACACCTTCTTTTGGTTGCTGAGGTACTAGGAAGTTGATTTCAGAGTTCTGGGGCTAGTTTTGATCCAAGGGAGTGGCTGGAGTTGTGTTCTTGAAGGTGTTCTTCAAGGGTGAGCAACTAACCTTTTGTTTCCCCATTTTGGCTTAAGCGTTTAGACCTATTTGCATATTGTTTTAAGCTTAACTATAAACTGAAAAAAGTTCTATTTTTGTGTTCTTAAGATGACTATTTAAGGTCACTTTTTGGTTGGGGGTTGTCTACCCCCTCTTAGGCCTTGTTTGGCCTTGTTTTGAGCCACCTCTTTTGGCCTTTGTTCTTGCCTTTGCATGACCTTTCTACCACTGAAATCTAGGGACCCCCCTCTCTCCTTGTGTCTCATTTGCTTGTATATTTGGCTCATAATGGTAGCATGTCTTGGCTTCATTTCAGCAAGTATTTGGTGTTATTTGGACATGATATACCTCTTTTTTAAGTTGGTGTGATAGCCTCTTGCATGCATCATACACTTGTCTTGCAACCCTCTCATTTGCCTTAACATGCACCATGCATTTGGACCATCATGCTTGCATATTTTGGCTCAACTCCAATGAACTTTTAGTCATGTTTTGCCATGTTTAAGCTCTGTTTGGTATTGTTTTGATCATATATGCAATGGTTTGTATAGCTACCATGCATTCTAGCTTGTTAGCTTTAAGTGTCCAAGTCATTAGTATGCATTACTTGGACCATTTTCATGATTTGGCATCATTCCATATGTGATTTCAGTCCACGTAGTGTAGCCATACACTTACATTTATCATTTTTTCCATGCATTGGGAGGTTGATGTCTTGTGCCTTAAGGTTGGGTCATTGTGCATGCTTTCATGATTAGGTCTTTGGGATGCCATCTAAGTGGGTTTTTGGGCCTATTTTTGACATGTCATATCTCTGTTTTTCATTGGTCAAGTCATGCCATATTTGGTTTTGATAGGTGCAGTACAATCATCCTTATTGGCCTTGTATGCGTCATGTTTTGTGCTCACTTTTTTAACATGTTTTGGCCTCATTTCATGCATGTTCTAACCTTGTCTTGGTCTTCCTTGGGACTATTTTAAGTCACCTTGGCCTTTTGACGCTTGTTTGTTATGGCCATGGTACAAGCTCCTTGGCTAGCCTTAAGCCTTCAGCTTTCTTGCATGTCATACTCGCTTTGATTCGTTGATTTGGCATCACTCCTCACATCATTTCAGAGCATGTAGTATTGTCATACATCTATGCTTGTCACTCTTTAGGTGTGCTTAAGAGTTGCATCTTTATGCTTTAGTCCTTGAGCCAATTGGCATGCATGTTTGCCATGCCTTTTTCATGCTTCATTTCCATCATTTCTTGGCATTTTGGCCACTGATTTTGGGCATGGGTGAGGTCTGTCCGTCTTTAGTTTAAGTCCATTTGCCATGTTGTTCAAAGTTGCCACTTTACATCATGCTTGTATGCTTGTCCATCTTTGCATGCCATGCATGTTTGTAGGATTATGGTTGCACTTTGCATGCTTGTTAGCTTGCATTTTATCACATGCTTGTTTAGGTCGCATTGCATTTGGCATGCTTGTTACCTTAGCCTTGTGTACATGCTTGAGTCATATTGCATTTGGCATGCTTACGATGCATTACATAGCTTTTCCATTGTTGCATACATTGCATTATGTTTGGTTTGGGGTGTCAAACCAAACATGAGGAATGAGGGACGTTTCATACTTGAAGTGACGAAACGTGCCTCAATCCTCAGTAGCCGACACTCTTGATCCAACATGATAGAGTTCTAGGCATTCATGTGTTTTTGTGCATTCATTCCACATTGAATTGCACACTTGGCTCCTTTGTCCATCATCCAATGACATGCGTGATTGATGGCCCGAGGGTCGAGCACTACACTCCCTTGAGCTCATGACATGATAGGGAGGGTGTTTGTGCACACATTGCCTTGAAAATGCATTGCCATGCCCTGTTTGTCCTCTGTTGCAGCAAAACAGCATTTTGTAGGAAGATATGGCCGGCCGGCCATCTTCAGTGCCGATCGACTAAACATTGTTGGCCGAGATCCTCACAAATGGTCGATGACCAATTCAACTTGGCCGATGTTCCTATATCTTGGCCGGTGACATCTCACAGTGCTCAGGGAGTGGTTCAGAAGCATCCTTGGGACTTGTGTAGTTTTCAGAGGTGCAGAACAGTGCAAACAGAGGCAACATGTGGCATGGCAACGGGTTTCCGTGCAAGGCGATCGAGCATGCATCATTCAATCATTATGAGGCGGAGCTGAGGCGGCCTCCTTAGTTTCATAGCTTAGTTAATTTGTTTAAATTAGTTAAAAGTTATGTAATAATTAAGTAGCTGGGGTAGTTAATTAATTAGTTGATTTGTATTATTTATTCGCACCCTCCGTCGAGAGGGCGAGTTTTGTAATAAGTGTGCGTGAGTGTGTGAATGTCTTCCAACCCCACGTCTTTCTCCCTTTTACTTACTTGCTTTCAATGGTTAGTTTTAGGTCATGTTTCAATTAGCATCCTTATGTTCGTATGTTTGTATCATTCATCTGTATTGCATGCACCGGGCTCGGCGCATCATACTAACTGCATAGTGTTTCAATTCCATCTTGAATACGTGTATCGAGTTGTTGCATTTCACATGCCATTCTTAGATAGCCGAGCCTATTTCTAGTTGCATTTTGCATGTGTTACATTAGGCATCTTAACATAGCTAGGATCATGCATTGATTACTAACTAGCTATTGCTTTTGCTCGGAGTACTAGGTAAGCTTTTATGCTTTAGCATCTTGCATGAGTGTGAGTGTTAACATGACAGCTTGCTTGCCATGAGGCTAACTGCTTATATGATATAACTGGTTGAATGCCTGTGGGTGAAGGTTAGATTACTTGAATTGGAACAATTCGTTGAAATGCGAGTTTTAAGCCCACTTGATTGTGGCAAAATCATGTTTTCTAAGCCCACTCGAGGGTGGCAAAATTCACGTCTTAGCCTACTTGCAAGTAGCACCTTCAAACCATTTTCAGACAAACAAACATGAGATGATTTGTTCCAACTTAGGCGATCTAGTTTATACTTGTATGTTGTGCGCATCACATAGTAATTCTAGGCTAATAACCGGAATAAGAACGCATGTGTTTTCAAAAACAAGATATCATGTTATTAAAGGCCGATCTTTGATCGAGCGAGCGGGGGTGCTCATAGGTGACCTTCCCCAATCGTACCAAAGTTCTCAAGCCGAGGCAACTTTGGTGATGACGGACACGTAGCCTTAGGCACGAGTCAGGATTTCCTAAATTCTCCAAAATAAAATATTTAGGTGGCAACTCTGTATCTGGCACAGTAGTCCATGTTTGGCTGTTCTTTACAAAAATCAGTTTTCCAAAATAATTTGCCAGATTTGGACTCTTTAGTGATTTATCAATCTCACATTGCACATTGTGAGATCATATTAAGAACTGTGACATTTGAGTCTGAACTGTAGCCCAGCATAAAGCCCTCGGGCCGCGTCTACAGTTTCTGGCGAATTCGCTGGGGAATTAGAGAGCTTGACTCGAACTCATGATATCTTGTTTTGATTACACTTATGTGTTTCATTACATTGCATGTGCATTGGTGTGCCTAGGTGATCGTGTTTGCCGTATGCTATTTCTGAACAGTTTGCCAGAGGCTTGCTTTGAGAAGCATGCCATAAGGCTGATCGGTTGCGGGCTCTAGCACGACGGGAACACAAACCTCGATTTTTACCAGGGCACCCTTTTTGACCATTCAACCTAGTGCATATCGGAAACTATAGTGACAATTCCAAACTAGGACAGGTTGCTTACCCGATTGTAGGTTGTTTGAAACCGCTGCATGCGTAGTGAAACCCTAGTTCTTGACAAGATAGGACAGGGAAACCCTACCCCACCATGGGGGTGTTTTGGCTCTTACTTGCTTGGTATGTGCTATCAGAGTGCGTATCTACAGGTTATATGTATCAGTTGCAAGTCTGAGTATCGACCTAAGGGTATCAGTTTATAGGCAAAATTTTGGGACAGAATTCAGTAGAGAGTGCAGTCATTCAGCTATGCTCATATCTATTTCGGCGAAATCAGGCTAAGATGCTGTCTGTTTTCGTCTTTTGCAAGGTAGTCGTGGAACTATAGCTTCAGAAGGCTCTAACATCCCCCGGGTGCATTGGACTTGTGTTGATAGACTTTGTCAGGCCAGAGATTCAGTTCAAGGGCAACCAGTGTTTCTTCACCGAAGGCAAGGCAAAGAAAAGCCAGTTAGAGCACACCGGTTCATCTGATCCGATAGTCACTAGTCACATCACCTTTGCTCAAACTCAGCAGACTGTGATGGCATAGAGTTCAGAAGAAGTTCAGACCATGATAGTGGTATTAAACCAGGGAATCGTCGTGTAAGGTGAGACCGATGCTGAAATACAACGCCCATCTGGGGCACCTACCACATATCCAGTCTCGGGACCCCAGCCGAACTTGGACCCACTCCCGCTAGCTAAAGATTTGCATGGTCCAGATCCCCGAGAATGGTTGGCTCCAGCCCGAGTTTTCAGACCCTTGGCTCAGCCTACTGAGAGGCTTTATCCCCTTGATACTACTGATGTTGGTCCGAGCTCAGGAAAAATTGCGAACCTTAAGAAGCAGGTCAAAATGGCACAGGGCCTTAACTCCATTCACGACATTAAGGATAAGTCCACCGAGGTTTCCGTAAGGCTCCCAGTCGGGAGTACCAATGCTGGCGGTAGCACTGTTTCCAAACCCACTAAAGTCAACACAGTCACCACAGCCGACCCTTTAGCCAAGACCAGCCCACAAATAGCTAGCCCAGCCCGAGCTCAGGGTAGATTTTTCACTCCTCTCCATATGAGCCTAACCAGTGCATTAAAAGTCCTGATGGAAAGATGGCATCTTAAACCCCTTAATCCTCAACCTTTGCCTGACCCACTTCCTGCCAGACATAACCCCAGCAAATATTGTGTATATCATCAGCAGCGCGGCCATGGCACCGATGGTTGCTACCGCCTTCGTCATGAGATCCAGAACCTCATTGACAACCAGACAATAGTTCCACTTCAAAACCCCAAGGACCAAGTACCTCATCCACATCTCAACCTCGGCCATACACTACCACCCACCTACAACCCCAGTATATACACCTCGACCCATATACTCAAGCCCGAGGTGTTTACTTGGAAAGTATGGGCTTAAGCACGATGGATGCACTTGAACCCCAATCATCTCAAACCCACAAACCCACTACTTCTGAGCTGGGAAGCATGATTGAAGATCTTCAGAGAATTGTGGCAGATTTAGCCTTTAGAATTTTGGGTCCATCGTCAACTACATCACAGGCTAAAATCTTTAATCCAAAAGGCTCCTCGATCTTGGGGCAAGCTGCAACTGAAAAGGGCCAACCTGAAGCAATCTCAGATCTGGGTGTTGGCGTGTCAACAATAACGGGGCTTCGCTCTGATATAGTCACCCAATCATTTGGTCAAGCTGAGGCAAGTGGTAAGAACAAGGTAGGGGCAGGCCCTGATCCCCATGAACACCTTCTGTGGGCTATTAAGGCTTTGAAAGCAGAAGGGTTGAACAAACAGTAAGTACTCGCAGTTGTTGCAAAAACTATGGATGACACTTTCGCCACTCAAGTTGGGGGCAGTTTGAATCAAGAGGCAAGCCGGGAGAAGGGTCGTTGTACCAGAAACATTCCTTTCAGCTCTAACCCTGCACTCAGAAGAGATCAGCAAACCCAGTCGATGCCTATCAATCCCTTTATTGGTGCATCTAGTAAAAAACCACAAACCTCGAAGCACCCACCCCGAGGCCAGAGGGTCTTCCATGCCCTCTATATGCCTTTGTCCAAAGCTTTCCAAATCCTTGTTGGACAAGGCCATCTTAAACCCCTTGAGCCTCGGCCTCTCCCTGGTCGTCTTCCAGCCAGTCATGATGCTGCTTAGTACTGTGCCTTCCATCAACAAACCGGTCATGGCACTAACATGTGTTTTCGTCTTCGCCACGAAATACAAGATCTGATTGATAAAGAAGTCATCGCCGCACCAGTCTTGCAAAGTCTATCGGCACTTGATCAGTGAACTTGTGGGGGATAATGTGACCAAGTGATCGGGGAATGAACCACCTGCGAGCGGCGCTCAGTTTACTCGGATGTGGCGTATGGCACGCACTGTTTTGAGCATTTGCGAATGCTAGCTTTTGTGCTTTCTGACTTGGGTATTAGGTCAGTTTTGTTATTTTGTACAGAATCAGTCTTTTTGTACTGAGTCAGTCGGGTCTGTCTTGTTGTATTGAGTCAGTCATGTTTTGTCAGAGTCGAGTGATTTCGGGGGTATTACCTCGGACATCACTTGCTTGTTTGGTGTTTGTCTTTTCTCTTTCTTTTGAGTTTGTTTCTTCCATGGAGCCAGTTACACCAGAAGATCTGAATGAAACAGCTATGGTTTTCATGCTTTTGTGCTTGTTTCTGCTTTGAGCCTGTTGTGCCAGCAAACTTGAATGAAACGACAGTTCATTTCACCTGTTCTTCTGTGCCTTCAAATCATTGCATTGACCTAAGTTTTTCAAAACTTTTTGAACACTGTGATGAAAACAAAGAGGAAGGAATTCCTCAGGATTTGCAAAAATTTGATCAATTGAGAGAAAGAGAGGCGTGCTAAGCCCTTAATGAATGAGAACATGCTTGTTAATGTGAGTATTGAGAAGGATCCTGGCTTGATTCAGATTGGTTCTGCACTGTCTTCAGCGCGAGCGATTTGTCGCTTTCTTAAAAGATTTCAATAAACGTTTTGCGCGGTCCTGCGAAGACCTGTGCATAATTGCTCTTGAGATTGTCCAGCATAGGATTTCTCTCAGCCTCGAGATTCAACACCTTTGCTTTCAAACCTTGAACTTGGATTCAGAATGTTCAATAGTCAACCACAATGTAAGGCCTGTGTGGCCAAATTTGAAGTAGCCCTCGAACAAGAGGCAAGAAAATTAGATTGAGTAGATCAGATTGATCAGAGCAAGCTTGCGAAGCTAGATCAGAAGTAGCCCTTGAATTGGGGCAAAAATGTCAGATGTGCTCGAAGAGCCAAAGCTGGATCATTCTGTAAACCAATGAAGATTGGCAAGAATGCCAAATCTCAGAAGGGAAGAGAGAAGAAAGTATTGCTAAAGGACAACTAAGTTCCTTTCCACAACACTAGGGGCAAATTCAACCACCATTGGATGGACTTCTATATCTTCAGCAAACAACAGTCATTCTTCTGGATTCTGATGGCTTTGAGATCCTAAAACCATTTGACATGGACAAAGCTACACTTTTACCCTTGAGAGGCTCGCTGGGCCAAAAATCGGGAAGGGCGACCCAAGCAAAAGTTAGAGCAAGGAAAAAAAAAGAAAAAAAAGAAAAAAAAATGAAAAAGAAAAGAAAAAAAAAGAAGAAAAGAAGAAAAGCAAAGAAAAACAGAGCTCGCATGGTTAAAAACCCAGAAAGGGCGTCCTTGGCAAAAGTTAGAGCGTAAAATCAGAGGTTAATACCCGAGTGTACCTTAACTCGGAACTACGTCAGGCTTGATTCCCATCTTTGGGATACGTAGGCAACTTCATTCTGAAATCCAGCCATAAACACTTCCAAATCGACTGTGTCCATGTAATGGGTTCTGATCATATTTGTCTTCTTTGTATCCGAGAGTTCGGTTGTGATCGCCACTTTGAGTACTGATTACAGTGCGCTGTGGTGCCATTTAGGCAAGGGGCAATTTTCCATTGTTTTGGATCTGAGGTTGTACATCTCAAGAGTAGATTCTGTGTTGGTCGAGCAGTGGCCATTTGTAAAAACAGTTTTGAGAATTTTTTGTGAGGTTGACTAGTTTTCTCAAAAATTATTCCATTTTTTCCAAAACCGGACCGTATCTTGGACCCAAAAAAGAAAAATTTTTAGTGCTCACAACCTAACTTGCACGTTTTTAAATCAGAAAATCGAACAAACATGTTAATCTAACTCTCATATTGATTAAAATTGTTTTAGCGGAAGCTCAAAAACAAAAAAAAATGGTCAAAATGATGAACTAGGGGCACAGTTGAGTCAGGTGTTTTGTCTTTTCCCCATTGTCAACTTACTTGCTAGAAAGGGCATTCTACTTGCTAGAAAAGGGCACCACTGAAGCTAACAGCGGAAAGCTAAAAGCTCTCATATCCTCCAAGCATCGAGGTATTAAGCCAAGTGCGAAGGACGAACTAGAATGGAGCAGGATATTCTACTCCCTCATCCGAAAAGGTCTGGTCACATCCAAACTGGCCAAGGGCGTCATCAACCGATGTCAGCTGCAGGTTTGCTACACACCCAGTTGTAGCGTAACCCCCTCCGTGGGAAAGTTCACTGTTGTGAGCAGAACAAGAAAAAGAATCTAGCGGAATGCTAGGGGCAAGAGCCTGCAACTTTTTGTTTATTGATCAACCACCCAGGGGAGGGATAAAAAATAAGAGAGATTAAAGAATAGAGAGATGTGCATTGAGAGAAAAAGTGTGGAAAAGGGCTTTTTCAGAAAAATAGATCCTACAGGCCGAGTGATGTGAGAAACACAAATGAGAAAGGGTAGAAAACAATACTCGGAGAAACTAGCTCCTCACGAACTGGGAGGTCTCTTGCCATCGGAACACTTCTGAGTGTTGTGTGTGTGTTTTTGTTTGTCTCGATTCTTGTTTTGAGTCATTTCGAGTGTCAATAGATGCGTTTAGGTTGTTTACCTTTGTTTTCCTTTGTTGAGTCGTGGTGTGCTGTGTTCAGTCGTAGGCTCAATACCCAGTTGAAAACTTATTCTCACTCTCAAATTTCAAAAATAAATTGTTTTGTGCTAAGAGTGCTGTGCCATTCTCAACATTTGTGCAAAACAAGATTTGTGCTTTCATAAACTGCAGGGTTCAACCCAGGTCATGTGAGAATAGTAAAACCAGGACCTATCTGAAGCTATGTGGGTTCCAAACTGCAAAGAAAAAGAAAGAGGGAAAATTGAAGCATCTGAGTTTGTTTCAACTTCAGAAAATTCCGAGATTGCGTTCCGGATGCGCCTCTTTAAGCCTTGTCAATGCTCCGAAGTATGAGTGCGCCTCTACCTCAAGCTCAAGCTCAAGTCTGCTTCAAGCCAGAATTGCGATCAGAAGTGCTCTCCCTAAGTACCATTCCCTACCAGGGGCATCTTGGCCGTGTTTACAATGAGTTCCTAGGAGACCAACTGCGACGGTGAAAACTAGAGTTCGAATGGCTATTGCCTAGAACACAAAGGTTCGGGATTTCTGAGACTAAAGCCTGGTTTAAATACTTAGGGGTGTATCCCCAACTTGAAATCTGTATGGAAGCCCTATAGGTTGAGATAGCATGTATGCGCCTCAATTCTGGGTACTGAACCAACCTAGTCTGCCAACCCATTGGAGAATAGGGAAAGTTGTGAATATGATCAAGAAGGAAAATGTCATTTGTGGTTTCTACATGCAGAAGTTACCCCTTGTTAGCATTTCAAGACCTTTGTACTGTGAGTTGAAGGTAAGAGTTCGAAGAACGCAAGAGGAGATCCCCATTAGAGTAGAGCAGTTCATCGCCACTCACCCCATGAGGTGCTTTCTAAAACGCCGCTTTGTTTGTTTATTGTATTCCCCAAACATCATGCTCTACATTGCTTGTAACATGTATCATATCATCACACATATTGCATAAATGCATCTTGTACTATACTTATTCTTGTTGTCGCATAGAATATACACGTTACATTATATGTACGTCGTTTATCCTTTTGCATAGAGTATGTACATTGCACAGAGCACGTTTTAACCTTGCTTGCATAGAATGTGCACTTCTCACCCTGGCATGAAATGCGCATCTTAATGTTGCATGGAACATACATTTCTTGCACTTCCCTTGCTATGCATGTCTCACGAGCATTGTCATGCACACCTTACTTGCATTGTGTAGACACCCCATTTTTGACCGACCTTAAGACTCAGACGTCACCGATTGAGCGCTCGGTGACGTTGCATATCGTGCTCGTTCAGAAGCTTCAGAGTTGCGCCGTGAGCCTGCCTCCGGATTTCCGAACCCTCTTCTGTGCCTTGTCTCGGTTTGCGAACCAGACTCGGTTTTCTCTGTTTCTTTCCTGAAGGGAGGGAGAGGTCTCGTTAGACCATTTCTCAATGTCCGTAGGCTACATTTGGTGGCCGTAGGCCATTTTGCCCATTTCGGAGTCCGGTTCCCGGTTTTCGAGCCGTCAGGCCGTGTGCCTCGGTTCGGGACCGCTTAACCATCTCCTATTGCTTGATTTTTGGATACATCTTATTTTCTCCCTTTTGAGGGACACTGGGGCTGAGAAACCCACTTCGGGGTCGAATACCATTTTCGGTGCTTACAGCCCATTTCAGGACCTCGAACTGCGTGTTTTGGCCCCGGAACTTTCGTTTTGCAACGGTTTTCGTTCATTTTTGGCAGGTACCTCTGTTTTATCACAAGAAGGTCACTGAAGGGTGGGAGGCCAACAATTGTTGCAGCAACCAGTTATCTCACCTCCGGGGCCTCCCGGCGCCCGTTTTTGCAACTTCCGGGCTAATGTGAATACCTTAGGGGTAGTGTTGCCAACTTTGAACCACATATCTGTGATCTACACATCTGGGAGGCCACTAAAAGTTGGTGGCCGGCCATTAAGGTCACCTGACCCTTTTGACCCCTTTCTTCCGGACTAATGTTGAACCCCTTGACCTTTTTCTTGAACTTTGGACCACATATCTGTGATGTACACACCTGAGAGGCCCCTAAAAGTTCATGCCGGCCAGTAAGTCAACTTGACCCTTTTGACCCCCTCTTTTCCGAGCATGTTGAACCCCTTGGGCCCACTTTCTTGGAACTTCAATTACATGGTTGTGTTGTACACACATAGGGCTACCCTCCCAATATCTGGCCGGCCAGAAAAGCTTTTGACCCTTTTGACCCCTAGCGCGGCCGGCTAGTGGGCCGGCCGGCCACCTCCAGCCAAAGTGAGAGGCCGGCCGTGTTCTCCTCACGTAGCCTTCCACTGTGGGGCAATACCCCAGATATTTCTGTATCCGGGGGATATTTTGGAGAGAGTTATGCTCTCCAATTCACCCCCCTTTTACACCCCTTTCTTGACCTTATAACCAGCTGAGGGTCTTCTTCTTGGGGGTGAGAAAAATTGCTCTTCAAGCTTCCATAGCCAACTCCATCTTCTTCCTCCTCAATTCCTCAAAAAACCCTAAGTCACTAACCATCATTCCTTCTACACCACCAAGCTCTACCACCACCATCTCATTTCCAGCAACAAGGAAGATTCTTGAAGGCTAAAGAAGCTGCAAATCAACCCAAGAAGCAACAAAAGTATGAATCTTCAAGGGTAAGTTACACTTTTACCCTTTTGACCCTTTTTCTTGATCTATTTCTAAGCCCCAATTCTTTTTGGTTTCAAGCTCCGGAACTAACTGAAAAGGGCCATATTTTGAGCTCATCTTCACTTCTCATTAAGGGCTCAACCCTGTTTGAGCCCTCCATAATACACTTGCTTCATTGATCATCTTGTATGTCATAGTTTTGCATGCTATTTTTGACCCATGAGCAATTTATTTTCAATCATGTTGTAAACTGATATGAGGCTTATTTTGAGCCCCTCTTCAACATTGGAGAAGGGCTCAACATTGTTTGGTGTCTCTATATGTCACTTGTAGTTATACCCCTTATTTGGCCCCATTTTTGTATAAATTGATAGCCCTCTTTGCTTCTGTTTTTGGACCTTGTTCCGAACTGAAAGTGGTCTTATTTTGACCTATAATTCATGTTTCATTCACACTTATTTTTTGTTTGGTGATTATTTTGTATACTTCATGTTTTTATTTTGGCCTATACTTCATGTTTCATTCACACTTTTTTTCCGTTTGGTGATTATTTTGTATGCTTCATGTTTTAGCACCTTTTGAGTCTCATTTTGCATCACATTTTTAGCATGTTTGTTTACTGATTTTGAGGCTGCTATATACTGTAAATGTCCATATTTTTGGTCCATCTTCAGTGTTGTAGAAGGAAATTTTTCAGTTTGGGTTTAGCTTATACCACTTGCCTCATTACCCCTCTTTTGACCCCTATTCTTGCATGCTATCTTTCCCCTACCTATGCTTGCTGTTTGGCCATGTTTATAACTATGAAAGTGCATATTTTGGGACTGTCTAGCTTCTGTCTTTGCATTTCATGTCCATGTTGTGCATGTTTAGCATAGCAATAGGCCATTTCGGGTGCCTAATGTTGCATTTCGGGACAATTTCATGCATTTCATGTCATTTCGCTTCATTTCGGGACTGTTTTCCCCCATATTTTAGTGATGAAATTCCATTAGTATGCTTGCATATCACTTTTGCCATGTTTCATCACATTTTGCCATCGCCTCGGTTTGCGTGCCCGTGTGCAGCATTTCGAGGCACCTCATTTTCTGCCATCGGCATCTTATGCGAGTGTGGCTGAGGCTCTCTCATGTTAGTATAAGTCCATGTTGCATTTTCCATGTCATTCGCATCATTTTGTCATTGCCTCGGTTTGCGTGCCCGTGTGCACGCATTTCGAGGCACTTCATTTTTATCCGATCGGCATCCCATGTGAGTGTGGCTGAGGCTCACTCATGTTGGTATAAGCCCATTTGTCATTTCCATATCATTTTCATGTCATTCGCATTGCTCATATCATTACCTCGGTTTGCGTGCCCGTGTGCACGCATTTCGAGACACATATCATTACCTCGGTTTGCGTGCCCGTGTGCACGCATTTCGAAACACTTATCATCGCCTCGGTTTGCGTGCTTGTGTGCACGCATTTCGAGGCACCTCATTTTTATCGCATACCATCGCCTAGGTTTGCGTGCCCGTGTGCACGCATTTCGAAACACTTATCATCGCCTCGGTTTGCGTGCTTGTGTGCACGCATTTCGAGGCACCTCATTTTTATCGCATACCATCGCCTAGGTTTGCGTGCCATTGCCTCGGTTTGCGTGCCTGTGTGCACGCGTTTCGAGGCATCTCATTTTCATTACACATATCATTGCCTCGGTTTGCGTGCCCGCGTGCACGTATTTCGAGACACATATCATCACCTCGGTTTGCGTGCCCGCGCTCACGGATTTCGAGACATCTCATTTTCATGTCATTCGCATTGTTTCTGTCATCGCCTCGGTTTGCGTGCCCGTGTGCACGTATTTCGAGGCACCTCATTTTCATAGCATTTTACCATTACCTCGGTTTGCGTGCCCGTGTGCACGCATTTCAAGGCGTCTCATTTTCGTAGCATTTTGCCATCGCCCCAGTTTGCGTGCCCGCATTCCAAGGCGCCTCACTTTTCATTGCATTCATGCATTTTCTCGGTTTGTGTGCCCGTATGCATGTATTTCGAGACATATCATTTTCATGGCATAAGACATACTAGGTTGTATCTTTCATAGCATTCTGTCATTTTCTCGGTTTGCGTGCCCGTGTGCACGCATTTCGAGGCATTTCATTTCCATAGCATTGTATATGTTAGGATTGTATCTTAGTTGCATTTCATGCATATCATGCATATTGCAACTAAGATACAACCTAGCATACGCAATGCTAGGAAAATGAGATGCCTCGAAATGCATGCAAATGTCTCGGGAAGTCGCGACGCGTGCACGCATTTCGAGACACATATCATCGCCTCGGTTTGCGTGCTCGCGTGCACGCACTTCGAGGCATATCATTTTCATTGCATTCGTGCATTTTCTCGATTTGCGTGCCCGCGTGCACGTATTTCGAGGCATGTCATTCCATAGCATTGAGCATGTTAGGATTTTATCTTAGTTGCATTTCATGCATATCATGCATATTGCATCGTGTTCGGAATAGGAGTTACCCCGGGCACGGGAAACGAGGTACATTTCGTACTCCGAGTGACGGAATGTGTCTCAATTCCCCAGTCGTCGACACTCCGGATTATCCATGATGGAGTTAGGTTTTAGTTTCGTGTGCATTCATCCTATATTGAGTTGTGCATTTCGATTCCTCGGCCATCATGCCTCGGTATGCGTGATTGGTGGCACGAGGATCGAGACATGCATATATCTGTGCAAATACATTGCTATGCCCCTTTCCTGCTCTCTGTTGCAGCAAAACGCAGAATCAGCAACTTTTCAAGGCTTGGCACGCATTTTAAGAAACAGGTGTAAACAGAGGCTAATTGGGGCATTCCGGTGGATTTCCGCGCAAAACAATCCGGACATGCATCATCCACTAGAAGCAAGGCAGTCCCTGGCATGCACGCCAGATTTATTTGCTTTCTTAGTTAATTCATTAATTAATTAAAAA
>NW_021025425.1:1376517-1400289 GCF_004153795.1 Camellia sinensis
AACTGCATTTTTGCTCTTGCATGTGTCGCAGAAGTATGTCATGAATAGCTGCTTACTTCTAGGGCTTATATCGCTATCAAATAATTGATATAATGCTGAATGCATCGCCTTGTTCATGAAGGTCTGGGTTTATCCTGATTGGTCGTCAATCACTAAATAATCGTTTTTAATTGCTTACCTATGATGAGGGCCTAGCCAACAACTCTTTCAAAACAAAAAGTGGTTCTTTTTGTATACATTAGGCGTCACTTTGTCCAAAGTCACTATCTGTATCTGTGGCGCATCACATAGTACTGCTAAATAACGGAATACAGAACAAATGTTTTCAAAAATTGATATCAATGGTTAGTAGAGGCCGGTTATGACGGGGCGGCGGGGTTCACGAAGTTGTCCTTTCCCAATGTACCCAAGTTCCGCGGAGCCGAGGCAATTTGTGTCAGTACGTGTATGTCGAATCTATGGCACGATGTATCAAGGAGTTTCCATTAAATTTCCATAAATCAGGGATTATCTCAACGGTGGCCATCTATTAGTGGAAGGGTCCATGTTTGGCAATTGGATTATAGTTAATATTAATCAGTTCTCTCACAAATTGCCGTACTGGAGGGTAAGATTAAGAATACTCGTTGACTTGACGAAATTGGAGCGCTGAGCTGTGCGAGGTTCTCCCCGGGGTACTCGGCTGGTTGTATCAGCAGATGCAGGAAACTGTCTTGAGTTTTGTGCTAATTTTCAGAGAGAACAGGGCAGTATAAAAGAGGTGAGAGTGTTAAGGATACGGTTCCGAGCGAGACGGATGCGAGATGCATTCACTAGCATTCCAAGGAGTGGCCTGGGCACTTTGTGCATTATTTTTGTTATTAATTAAGGTCTGTAATATTAAGTAGCTGGACAGTCGATTTTTTCCGGACTGTCATTTAATCTTGTGGTCATCTCGAGCGAGTGCACTTGTAAAATAAGTGTGGGGAGATGTTGTGTCATTTGTACTTCAACTGACCTTTTTTTTTCCTTTTACTTATTACCGTTTATGATAGGATGACAAATAGGCAGATATCTTACAATTCAGCCCATATAGTATGATAGCAGCGTGGCAACCATAATTTGTTACAGTGACTGGGCTGCACATCATGCTAACTGACATCTGTATTTCAATCCAAGTTGAATACGTGTATAGTTGTGCATTTAATAGCATCTTAGGATAGCGAGCTCGTTTTATGATTATGGCGTTTGGCATGTCGTTGGATTAGCATTTTTAAAATGTATAATATGGCATGATTACTAATGTTTCTGTTTTGCTCGAGTATAGGTAAGCTTTTTATGATTTAGGCATATGCATGCGACGTGAATGTTTGAATGAATAGCATGATAACACGAAGCCTTAGTTGCTTATGTGATATATGTTGAATCCTGTGAAGGAGGTCAAATTAACACTAATTGGAATATGCTTAATAGCTTGAAGTTTTGAAAGCCACATAGATAGTGGCAAATATTTTTTAAAGCACACTTGAGGGCGGCAAATCCTGCATTTTAATGACTACTTGCTGAGGTAGCACCATTTTCAAACAAACCTGAATGTTTGTTCCATTGTGGGCGGATTTGGTTCTATACTTGTTTAAGACTGGGGCTACAAATAGTAATTTAGGCTAAATAACGGATTAGAACAATTAAACGTTTTAAAAAATATGATACAGGTTAGTAGATGGGTTTCAGACCGGGGCGAGAGGGGTGCTCATAGCTGACTTGCTTCGATGTACCGAAGTTCCTAGAGCCGAAGCAAGTTTGTGAGAGACGGAACTACGTGGTATTTGGCGTCAAAGTGGAGTTCAGGGTTTCCTTATTCCGCAATTTTTAGAATATTAGGTGGCGACTCTGTATTTTGGCAAAGAGTCTATGTTTGGCACTTCTTTCAAAATTGTATTTCTCCAAAACGATTTGTGGTATTTGGACTCGTTTGGTATCAGATTTCGAAACGAGGTACAATCGAGAGTCGAACTGTAGCGAGGTCCCCTCCGCGGTGGGTCTAACCAATGAGGGAGCATGGGGGGCGGCCTATCAGATCCCTTTGTCCTCCCCGGCTGGTATGAGTTGCGGTTCGCCGACTTGGCTGCGGTATGAATTACTTGTTGCTCTTGCATGCGCATTTCATTTCAGTTTTTATGATATTGCAGAATATGATGTAATCTATACTCTTACGGCGTCTCCGGTAAACCCGCAGTCGTGGGTTGAATGCTCATGATGGGTAAAGTGACGTTTGGACCTTGGTCCTCTATAGTATTCTTGGTATGTCCTTGACGACGGTTTAAACCCATCATTAAGTATGATATCAATAATCTGAATGCATGAAAAACTGGCAACTGTTCAGCTTGGCACTACATTAACTGCAGTTTATACTTGTACTTACAAATGATAACTGCCACGGATCCACAACTGTATTAATGGCATTTGCACTGATACACTGCTCAGGTATTCCAATGTACACAGCATTCTGCTGATCATGCCTTTGGCATTCTCAATGTAACAGATTCTGCACTGAGTGCAGCTGCTTGTTTCAACTGATACTGATTCACGATACTGCTTCCACGGGTATTTCTCCCTGTGAACTGCTTTCTTGCACATATACACTCTCTACTAGGTATATCTCACACTGGTATTATGCATTTGGTCCTGATTGCATCTCGTCTGCTCTACTTGTGCATGTTGATGGTTTTTGCTTTGTAAATTTTCCAGGCTCCTTATTCAGTATCGTCGATGTTGTAGTGTGCTTCTATGTTGGTTTCTCCTCTGTCGTATATGTAGGGCGTGTAGAAACTACTCGTCCTGTACTCAGGGTGAGGGCGTACTCATGTGGGAGTAGTTTATCTCTGGGTGCTTTTGTACCATGATAGATTGTATGATTGAATGACTGATGATTAGTTCGAGTCAGATGGTCAGAGTATATGGTCATTTGGTATGGTAGGTTGATGGATTGTTATTTCATTGACCAGGCTCAGTGAGATGTGTATGGATTCTCTGGATCTATCTTTTTGTTTTCATTATTAGTGGGTGAGGGTTCCGTATTCCGGGCCTGGACTACTGAAATGAATTCAGATTTGTCTTGTCTTTCTTTCTTTTTGTACTTTTTTCTTTTTTGTTGTGTAGTTTTTTAGGGATATTCTTTTTTACTGTAGGCAGATTTTTTTCGTTTTTCTTCATAATTTGTATTTAAGAAGTGATTATTGAAAATGGATAAACTTTTTTTGTTTTTAATTAAATTAGTTATCATTCATTATATCTCATGTCATTGTCTATTGCTTATCATATTTGTCATCTTAATGTATATGAATTTGGATATTGGGTTGTATGAAATTTGATACACTGTCACTGTTTATATCATTTATGATAACATTTTAAATCCGCTCACGCATAAATTAACTAAGCATCTTATTTTTCTTAACCTGAACAACTGCGCATATCATGCTGACGGATTATTGGATACGGTCATAACAACTTTGGTATTATTTGACACGGCAATCTTTAACAAAACTGGGAATAATATGTTTTTAGTAGGTCTATAAAAAAGGTTGTTAACCGGCTAGGGAGGAATTCGGATCGGATGAACCGTCAATATGTACCTTCCATCTCTCGTATACATATTGGCTTTTGTACGCACTATATGTAAGAGGAATCGCGACAGATCGCATTAATATATAACTTGTCGAAAAAAAGGGGTTTCTTACTCGGGGGAGGTATTCAAGCATACACAGAGTATACAGCGAAAAAGGATGAGAAGTGTTACACGACCTAACACAACGAGGTACGCTTGGTAGGCTAAAACAACGGTTCGTTGGAGTAAACAAAAAATAGACTCGTTTACTAGTGTATGATTGTTAATGAAAAATTGGTGGTAGCAATGAACGCGATACATACGAGAGAGCGTTTTCTTCTGTGGATGCGTTTAGCCAGCGTTTTCTTGCATTAGAGTGTCTTCAAGTACTACTAATCAACTCCGAGAAGTCTAGAGTTCGATCGGTTCTATATCAACCTTAGCTAATTTTCGTCTCTTGAACTCTCTTAAAATTTTTATTCTCTCTATTTTTTTTCCTCTGTTCCCGGTGGATGAGATAGAAGAGCGCGTCGTACGAGGTTCATGACGTAAGCCGGATTTAGGGTGGAGCAGTGTATTTTATTGGGTAGAGGGCTTGCCTTCGCGTGGGACCAGATTGGGGAGTTGCGGAGGACTAGTGAGACAGAAAAAGAAAAAGTAGATTTCGCAGTATGCGCATAGTATGACATGATTTGTCGGAGAGCAAACACTATTTTGTTGGTTTCTATGTTATATTTGGCTTTTTTAACCCGTTTTTTTGAGTCTAAGATAGGAAGAAAGACGGGATTAAGCTGTTTTGGTGTTTGTTTGGTTGTGGTTTGAGTAAAGTCGCATAGTTATGCATCGAGGGACTGACAATTTTTCTTATGGTGGCTAGAGTGAAGTTATGAGAGAACACAAAATCGAGAAAAATTGAGAAACGAACATAGTAAAATAAGTAAAAAAAATTATCCTAAACCTAATTTTTGCGAAAAGAAGGAGGCGAGCCAATGACACAGTATTTTGAACGAATTGAACCTCACACGTGAAAGGCCTGGAAACATTTGCTCATGGTTAGCGGGGTCGCATTGGCCACGGACAAACGTTGCCCTTGGTTTGGCTGTGTCTCGAACGAACTGAGCGGGCAACGGAAAGTTGCCTGCTTTGGGACCGCGAGCACTGAGTAAGCACAATGGTTGATTATTGGAGTGGTGGAGACTATCTCTCGAGTGAACAACGAAGATGAGAAACAGCTGAGGTTGTGCATAATTGCTTATGAGACAATCGATTGGGGGCGATTGGCATGGGACTATCGTTCGTGAATAGTTAGAGGGGTCTTACACAGAGTGGGCTGCACGCTATGACACAATGCGTTAAGAGAGCTGATTTCTTGTGTCAGGTCGTGCTTCCAACACATGTATGGTGAATAACAAGCGAAAGGTTACGTTGCTAACTGGAATTCGGTAATTGCTGAAAGTTTTTCTCGCGCCAAGGTGAGAGCCAAAAGGTGCGATGAGGGTTTTCGACCTTGCAGAGCTTCTTTCAAGTTTTCTGTTAAATATTATATTTCACTTCTTTGCTTTAACTTTTTTGCATTTGTTGCCAAATTTTTGCATTTTGCTTTTTTGCTTTGCTTTTTTGCACTTCATTTTTTTATTTTTCTTTGACTCTACTTTTGCTTGGGTCACATCCGGGTTCGGCCCGCGGGGCTCTAAAAAGGGGTCGAGAATAGTTGTTATAATGTCTTTTTGCTTTAAAAAAAGTATGGACGCTTCCTATGCAACTTTGAAAAGCATTCTCTTGTAATGAAGGGAGCGAAAATGATTACGTAATGATTTGTAGAGAAAATCATACTGTGAGATGCTACATTCTGTGGGTCATAGTTTTTGTAGGTAAATTGGTCCGTGAGTTATCTCGAAATTCTCCGCACGTATTGGGGTGCCGTGTTGCATGCGAGGTAGCTGTTATCCAATTACTGAAAAAATTGACGGAGATTCCTCCGACGTGAAGATCCATTATGAAGATGTTCCGGATCGAGACATTGTGGATTCAGATAAAACACAAATAAGGATCGATATTTGAGGTGAGTGAGTATGATGAAATGTTGTTGGTGAGGGGATTTCTAGCCTGGTCGTATTTAATACTAAGTTGGCTGCAATTTGTGGATATCTACCAGGGCGGTGGAATGACATCGTTGTTGTTTATGACAAAATAGTTAGAGATATAAGGCGACAACATCGCTCTGTGGTGCAATAATAGTGTGGAACGATTGGAAAAGCAACAAGGTAGGGTCTTTTCGTATCTACGACTATGGAAATCGAGCTGGTTCAACAAAATAATCAATAACAAAGAGGTATAAACAGAAATGCTCTCCTTTTACTCCTTATGATACATAAATGTTTGCCATCAGAAACTACAGGATACCTTTACTTGTTTTTCTACCGCGTGTTAACAAGGGGTTTTTGCCCTTAGGCTACTGATGAACAGATTGTAGCGACGACAAAAGGAGATCTGAGGCCGCTAATGCCTTAGTTGGATACCATTAATACATTCTTCCTGGCTCATATAAGTCCTTTGTAATCAGTCCATCGAGAGGGCCTCTAGCGTAGCAGGCTCGATTTTTTGGAAATTAGTTCGGTCATTCTTGGTCAAATGGTAAACTATTTGGAATGGTACTGCCCCTCCGAGCAACAGCCTCACACCCACCTAAGGGACACACACGAAAGCAAAATTTGGTGTGTCGGGCCAATAAAATAAGATTCATCTGGTATCTCTAAGCAAAGGAAGGCGCCTTAGAAATCAGGGGATAAATCTACTGACCGATCTTATACAATGTATTCCAAACGTCTGAATTACAATCTGACAGCTGCACAATCGCAAATTACGTAATCTGTGCGATATCCATGCGCTCTTTCAACCAAGCTAAGCGTATGCAATGTACTCATTTACACTATAATATTCATGTCGACTATATAATCACCAATATTCTCAGAGTAATAAAACTCCAGAATGCCGGCGGGCGTTCATTTCTGCATTCTAAAAAACTTGCAGGAATTGTTCCTCAAAAAAAAATCCAAATAATGGGTGTAAACAGGATCTTGGTGAGGTGTGTGTGGGAGGATAACCTCGATTGTTCTCAAATCTGCTTTTTTGGTACAATGTGAGGTAACGTGTACGAAAAACTAAGTTTGCGAGGTAACATTGGCTATCCAGATGAGCTCTATGTGGATAGTAAGAGCGTGGGTCCTTACTTCATTGCAGCTCAGCACACGCGCGAGTGGCGCTGATGGGCCACATGGGTGGGGAGGGGGACGCTAAGAGTTATAAGTGGGAAGGTTGAAGGGATGCGCAAAAGAACTAATAAAGAAAGTACAAATCAAACGGGCGGCGGGGCGGGAGGGTGGCAACCAAAGAAAGGGGGGGGGGCGGAGCGGAAAGGGGCAGTTCAGAACCAAGGGGAGCGGGGGGTGTAGGAGAGGGCAAGGGGAGGAAAGCAGAAAAATTTAAGGCTCCGGTTTGGGAAGAAATGGATTTGGGGGCTTTTAATTTCTTGGCCTATTTTTAGCCACAAAAGACAAAATAACGCAGCTACTATTTAATAAAACACCGGGGACGAGAGACACAACAAACAACTCACACTCAAGCCTAAATAATTCAATTAATCCAGACGGGGGCCCGGGGGGGGGGGAAGCGGGTGTCCGCGCTCTCCGGGAGGGGGGGGGGGGGGGGCTCGGGGGGGGCACGCGCGGGGGGATTGTTCGACAGGGAGGCGAGGCTTAAGTTTACCGGTGTCTTTGGCGGGATTCTGAGCTGCTTAGCTAGCATGTAGGCGCCTGCAAAAGGTTCTTAGCGCCCTCGAGGCCGTCAATTTCCGTTGTTCGTCGTTTTCCCTGCCGTAACAGGTCGGTCGGTCTACTCTTTCCTGGCTTTCTGCTTTTTTTCCCGGGTGCCCGGGGTGGGCAATCGGCGCATACTCGTTTGGCTATGAATTGGGGCATCTACGTTTTCCGTGCTTTGCATCCAGGTGACAGTGGGGATCGCATCCTCCACAGTTTGCCCCCTAACGGATTATTGTTGATTGTTTCCATAAACGGCTTTCACAAGCAAGTGACTGCCCCGAGCTGTTCCTAAGGCTTTGGAACTCTGCTCACTTTATTAGTATCTTGCCTCTGGCCTAGCTTTTGTCGTCGAAACGGTTTGGCTCTCTGATACTGTCTTGACACAGCTAAATTCAACAACGTTGGGAGGTAATCTGGTTGTGCTCAGTAATGTCAAAAAAACATAAAGAACAAAAGAAAGCGGGCGAATAAGAAGGATACCACTCACTTTTTCGCGCACTAACAATGGTGATGCTGGAGCGCCAGAACAGTGCATTGCATTTTATTCGCCGATGACTGGAGGATAACACGAACCCTTGGCGCCCTATCATCCACCGAATTAAGTTCCCTGTATGGCGGTCGCAGCTGGCGCACCATAAAAAAGCGTGGAAAGAGAGTGTGCAATAGAGAGTGCAACCCTATCGTGGTGGTGTGGCATAGTACTTGGCTGACATCGACGAATGCTGATATTGAATGCCGTCCCTACACCCACACCTCGCTCTGACTAGAACTTTCTGTGTTCACTAATCTATGACTACCGACGGGCGGAAACAAAGCTTTTCTGATTCCACGATACCTAGATTGTCTGACGAGACCACACGCGCAATTTCGCAAAATGGCACAAAAAATAGGAGTCAGAGAGAACACTTGCACTTTCCTTCAATCTACCTTGTAAAAAAGGACTACCATCAATGATATATGGGAAATTCTGGTTCTATCGCCGCTCCTCGTTCTAACCCACAAACTGACGGAAGCACAAGTAAGATGACAAAACACTATGTGCTTCCCCTGCGCACTATCAGGTTTGTGAGACTGACTACACGAGTCTGTCAGCTTTAACTTATCCTGATTTACAAGCGCAAACTTACACTTCCGCCCTCGAGATTGCAGTGCCACACTTCTTCGGATTTGCTCGCGTTGTGCTCCGTTCAATCATAATACTGAACAGCACAACACCGATCAGGTTTCCCCTAGACTACTTTTTGTCCGCGATACAGCTCGGGTTGGGGACCTACCATCGCCGCGCACGTTTTCCCCTCCAATGGGTCAGCGGGGGTTGCTCTTTACTTTTATTGTAGAGATGTACCATCTCGCGAAAACGCAATCCTGCCTTCTGTCTGTTACTGCATAATGATTGATGGGATGACCTGGTCGGTTTTGTGTTTCCCCTCCTCGTCAGCTGCCTCTCACGGGGGTCGACGCCTTCTGGTCAGCCTTGAAAAGACAAGTCCGGCCGACCCGTTCAAGGTTCGAATGTGCACAAACACTGCGGAGCCTTGTGTTTCTCGGCGCCTCTGCTCTAATCGCGGATGCACGCTCTTCAATGTTTTGCAAGGTTACACACATGAATATACTGGCGGAATCACCGGGTTCCCCTAGTAACATAATACTCAACCCCGCAAGACGGTCGCCGAATAACCTGTAATGAAACACTCACAGGTGCGGCACAGCAAACATAACGTTCGCTCTCTTGATTGGTATAAACATTGTAAAATCGGTTTTCTCAAATCGGCGAAGCGGGCAGCACCTGTTTTGCCTCAACCCACGAAACAGTAGCATATGACGACTTAGTCTTTGAGCAGGCACGAATCACGCCTAAGTCTCTAACACTCTCAAAAAGCTTATTCTCAATGGGGAGGATGTATTCGGAACAAAAATGACTCGGTGCGAAGGGGCCATGTCGTCTCCGACCGTCTGTATTCGCATTATATTTTGTCAGCGTAGAAGGATAGCGAGGATAATATAGACAGGACTCTATGCTGGATCTGAAAATATTCGCGATCGCACTCATAAACATCTCAGTGAAACGGTTTGCACCATAATAAATACAATGTGTATAATACATACAACTGCGATATATTTATGCTTTTGGATTCTAACCAGTTGGAGACCACAGATCTGTCTAGCCCTCAGTATGGCTCAAAATTTTGGGCACGAACCGCAATGAGCTATACGTACTATGTGGGGATCTAGGCTACAGTGTTTGGGCTTTTGCTACCTCGCAAGTCCACAGTGACAATAACAACAGTGGTTTTTTCAATGAGCTACATACACTCCCGGACCCCTTCACACCGGATCACAAGTTTAATCCTCACGTCTAAGCCCCTGGGCGGATTGAACTGTTTAGATTAGGTATCTTCAAGTAAACGCACTGAGTTTTTTTAACAAATGATGACTATATCCGGGACCAGAAGCGATCAGATAGCATAGAAAAGTCGAAAAGAATAGATAATAACTAATGCTAATGATATTACAAATTATGAATTAGGATCATAGTACCTCAATACGACTGCCTTCGATAGGTTTCGTGATCATCTTTAAATCACACATGGCTGGGGTGTCGCAGCATGAAAGGCTGTACTTACCAGAAATCGATATGACAAACTAATACTCTTATGCAAGTATATTAGGTGAGCCTCTTGAATACCGCGCTCGTGCATTTCTAACTGATGCTATGCGCTATGATGCCTGCCCACTTCAATGGAGTTATGAGTAAATTCACCACCTGTCCTAATCACACACTGTATTAAGGAATGGGGATCACTCACTCTCAACGGCAGCAGACTAAGGCACGTGGGGTTAGGCGAAAGGCTTGTAACAACCCTACGTGTGGAACACCGGAAACCTCATTTTGCTCTCTTTACAATTTCGTGGTCAAAAGAGGTTCTTCCATCACTAACGGATTATACACAGAGTTCCGACTTCAATAGCGCACTTCCTATCTTCTAGATTTTCTAACTTTAAATATAAAAAGAGGTGACAAGATGGACATGCGTGGCACGAGCGCCCCCGCCTGTAACTGATAGCGGCTGCGCTCTGTCGCCGAATCTCGCTCCATCGGAGGTCGTAACAAATCCCTGTGATTTGTTTATCCTGCCTTTAAACTTTGTCTTGCTACACTGATGCGATATTTCTGGAGATACTAAAGGTTCTGCCTAAACTGTGGAAAACACAATCGGTGAAGGAAAAATTGAGTTCCACCCGGCATTATAAAAATATCATTTCTACGGTAATTGAATGTTGGAAGTTATCGGCCTTTATAGGTTCAGTAACAATGGCTGGACGGACATGAATTTGAGTCGGCCCAGATCAACTGGGGGCATATGAGTGTCGTCTGACCACGACAAAGCACAATGGAATAGAGCAGTATTCATGCTTATGATGACAACATGGGAAATTAGTCATGTAATGCACCAATTTAATTGTTATGATACACGTGAAGGAGTCGACTTTAAACAAGAGAGCATAGATACTTGGTTTCTGACCCATCAAATCGCGAAATTTAACTGGCGAGTGCATGGCAAAACACGGAACAGAAATCCAAAGAATAGTGCATGTTGATTTTGTGATATTGGAAATATAGCAGACCATGCCACGAGTAAAATTTAGAGCAATATGGGAACTCAAATACTAAATGCAAAACCAGCTTTAAAGGTCTAAACCTTGATGCAATTAGGGATACAATCGTAGAGCTGTAGTAAGGTGCAACAAAATGGAAAATGCATGCTAATAGGGTATAGACACAAACACAAATGATCAAAAGGTAATAGACTTTCAAGCAATGTCATAAAGATGAGATAAAAAAAGTTTAGTTATGGTCTAATCATTAGCTACAACAATAAGTGGTACTAAGTGCTAATTGAAGGACTTGGTGAAGCTTTAGTAAAACCGACCGTCACCACCAACCAATAGTAAGAGAGTAATATTGGGCGATGAGGCGCCAGACTACACACTCAACCATTAGAAAACTAGGCATAACTGATAACTCGTTTTAAGCCTTATCATCTTGTAGGCATGCAAAGGTAAGCACATTGAACAGTCATGTGTCACAAATGTTGATAAGCAATTAAAACAAAGGAAAAATCCAACATGACAATAACACCAAGCAAAACTGTAATGAAGAAGCGAAAGTGTTTAAACAGTCTAAATCAACCAAGCTCACGGGTCTAGCGCGAGAATCTGAATAGTTTGGTGCATATGAGTAGCAGGTCTATGAGAATCTAACGAGGAATAACACATAAGATTGGACAATTAAGTGGGTCAATTAAAAAAAAAGAGTTGAGATGATCACAAATATTTAGCTAATTGTTCAAAGGCAAGCTTTCAAAAAACTCCATGTATAGAAAAGAGGCCTCCAATGGCAGCATATCAGTTACTATGTTAGTATTAAGAGGGCAGATAAAGATAACATGGAAAAATGTTCCAACCCACTAAATTAAAGCAAAGATTCCATGCTATACCTCAAACTTAAAGGCAACAAACCGATAATATAGAAAAGGGGCTATCAAATTTACTGCAAAAGTAGTGTACAACCTAACTTGGAATAGCATTACTTATCACAGACATTCTTGCAATATTATGTATGCGAAGAAGATGCTTAAAATAGGCCTAAACATGCATAACAATGGATTACACTAAGGCATGTTAAAGGCTAAAGGTGACATAAGAGGTAGAGAATGCTACAAAATGGTGTATTCTCAGGGAAAATCAAATATTAGCAAAGTGTGAAGAGCTTGGATTCTGACCTTACAAAAGCAAAAGTAATTAGCAATAGAAACATGGTCAACAATGGGGATCGCTTTAGTAGTTGCCCCCTAGAGGCTAAAAAATTGGTCATTCTCTAAAAGCACAAGGAGAGGGGGTGATCATTCTCCTACTCCATAAGGAACCTCAAAGGTCAAACTAAGTACTCCATATCACTTTGAAATCCAGTCAAGAATTTCGGTGGATGGGGCAACACACCCCAAGTGTGGGTCATCTAAATGATCAAATGGGGCTCTCTCAAGGCTCCTGAAAGGGGTCAAAACACTTCAACCACAAAAAACACTTAAAAAACTACTTTAGAGGGCTAGATTAGAACTTTTTTTATCTTTTACACTAAGCTCAAAACGTTCTTTGTTAGGAGAGCTTGGAGGAAAATTAGTAATGTGTGGCTAACTTGTATGGAGATAAATGGGAATAAAGAAGCTCATATTGAAATAAGCTTGAAGCACGAATTTCAAAAAATGACACAATTAATTACTCGCTGCTAATGCACTTGAGGAATCTTGGCAATTAATACAAGCTTACTAAGAACAACATTTTGGCACCTTCAAACGGTGAAGGAGATTAGGATAATGTTGTTATGATAGGTTGGAGGACATGTAAAACGTGAACTAGCAACACACACTTCAATACACACCCAAAAGGTAGCATGGAGATCATAGAGTTTCGGAAGGAAGAAAATAGAAATAATAGTATGACGCTCAAAAGTTGGGAAATAACGAAGAAGGAATCCTGTTACTAAATTTTTTTCCTAAGATCCAGCTCGATTTATTTATTCTCTGAAAGTAAGTGTACGGGAGATGCTGGGCCTCAGCTGCTCACCATCAGTGCGGCTAATAATTGTGTCACCCGGGTTTTCTTCATCTGACCACAGTCCGCACCTTGGCACACTAATGGCACTCCCTATGTTTTCTGAGATTTGATAAGTGAGCTCATCTTAATTGGTTATTTGCTCAGCAGCATCCATAACCAGCGTGCCCTCTATTTTCGGACCAACTGGGGTACCTTTAAGGCAAACCTGAATCTTAATGGTGCGAGGGCAGATATTCGTCCTCAACCGTTTTTTGCGACTGTTCGGATTCGAGGAAGTTGGTAGCTGGGGAGAGAATGGAGTTGAGTAATCTCTTGCGCGCTTATCTATTGGGACGAATCTGTATCGGCAGCCACGAGGTGGGGTTAGTACGTGCTCTCCGTTGTGCACGAACTATTAAAGTGAGTTTTATACTTGTTGGAAATATTCGCTCCACTTCATCATACAGATCGTACCAGGAAGAACCCCACGTAAATCCAGGAGCAGATGCTGCTACCTTGGGTGACCACTTGCATTCGGTTCTTTTTGACCAATGCTTTGGATTTGCATCCTCCGCGTAAGGTTTCTCAACTGAAAAGAATATTAGCCTTCGTCGAGACGGATTCCTTTGCATGATTATCCAACGTCAGCGACACAACTCGCTGTAACCCCACGGCATTACAAACCGTGTTTCTCAGACAATATGCTAGTAATGACGACAAATTACGCGATGTACTGTGGGAGGGTCGCTAAAGCACTCTGCGCTGTGACATTCCCAGATGGAACCGAATACTATTACACAAGTCGTTGGGTCGCGTCCACCACAAGCTCTTGTTAGCAACATGCCTGCTCCAGTTCCTAGTTAATGTGCTAATGCACTGCATACCCAGTGTTGACTCGACTGGCTGTCTATCACTAACCTCAGGCATGGTGGCCTGACCCGCAATCTGCATATTTCGTTTAGACACTTTGCCGTCCGACTGCCGTTGGTGCATGTACGAGCTAAAGCCTGTCTCAGGCATCGTTGAGCACAATCCCAACATGAGTAAGCATCAGGGTTATGCCTTATGCAATTTTTCACTATGTCACTCATTTCCGAATTGTCCTTCACGTTGAAAATGGAGAGTATAGCACTAGAGGGGGTTTATGGAGACATTAAATAAAACACCCCTACAATTATTACGAAATTTCCTCCAAATAGCAAGCGCGAATTTGTCTCACTTAATTACTAACGCCAAAAGACATTCATATTACATCTATATTAATTTTACATTAAATTCTCTCAACAAACGGACGTTGTAAGGTTATGTGTTTACTAAGCGTACTGAGGCCTTTTAAATCATATTACTAATTTTTTTGTTTTAATTCTCTCGCTAAATTAATTAGTATTGCAGTTTATAAGGTTATGTTCAAGTATGATGTTATAGATATTTTAATATTCAGCGGTTAAACTTGGAAACTGAGGGTTAAATTCGTAATCAGTCGTGTGTGGGTGGTGTGTTAGTTTACGATCACCTGCAACTTATATCACGACTCTCCCGTTTTCAATATTTACACTGCTCCAGGTTATGGTCGACTGTACGGGCATGTTTAAACACATTAGAAAGGCTTCATCCACTGATAATTCCGATCCTTCGTGCTTCCGCATGGTGCATGCAGCCTTACTGTCTTACTCAACTTGCATATGTTTGGGAGAGGTCGAGCTCTTATACTTCAGAATTTCAGAACGATCACAGCTCTGTCCTAACCGGGGTGTAGTCCACATTTCGTTGCTAATCCATTCTCAAACTCTCTTACTGACTCAGTGATTAGTTTTCGAGTGCAAATTTTCTCCACTGCCTTGCTTTAGGACTCGAACGAGCTCAAATTACTACAACCTTTCATTGTCAATATATGGCAGACTGGACAATCTACGGACACTTTAACTGCAACTTGGAATCAAATGCTGTTTTCGTCTGAACATACCACACGCTCGAGCTCACGCATATCTCTCGACAGCAGGCTTGCACTCTGCTAAATAGATAGATTCTATGTATCAGTTTATAGGATTTCTGCATAGGTGGGAAATGTGCATGAAAACCACGAATTGCTTCGTGAGGGGGAAAGTTGTGAGTAAGCATGCGTATTGTGTGAGTTTTAAAATGTCTTGATTTGTATTTGATTGCTTGCGTTTTAAGCGTTTTGCGAGGCATTGGATTGTTTGGTGTTGGACGAACAAAATTGATAAATTCCCACGTTTGTGTTTTGGTGTCATATTGAACTCTGTAAGTCATTAAAGAGTTCGTGTGGGTCACAACAAAATCCAAAAGCGTTCTTATTAATTATAACAACAAACTTGGAGTAGCAACAATAATGCCTGTCTTTGCATCTATACTATTCGCTTTGTGGTGTAAGCTTCTACGTTATAAACTTTTGATGTGGTGTAGTAACGCTCCATCGTATTCTCTGCTCAACTCATGGTTTCCGCCCCATCGTTGCCATACACTAACCCGGACTATCAACATGCGGGGTTTAGTACGGGGGCCGGTCTTTCGTATATCACCCGCGCTGAGAGTTTCGTTTGCTAGACTTAAGATAGGGGTGTTGGTCCATTCCTGTCGGCCGCTGTATTCTGAGTTGTCGTTTGAACATCCTTGGTATCCAGCGGCAGAAAGTAGGTTAAGATGTGTAGTCGGACTGAGTTGACTTCTACGGTGCTGGACAATTGTGATCCCCAGTAGGTGTCTCTTTTGCAGCGGAGCTCACGTTGATAGGAACTGTGAGTTTAGCGATAGTCTTCTCTACTAACTCTTTTGCTCAATAATACCTCTTCTTTAAAGGGCTTTTGCTATATATATGCGCCGTCTTTGTTAATTTGGGCAGTTTATTTTTCCCACCTTTAACCACGTGATATTCCTCATCCGATTGCCAGCTATGATATATTTTGGCTTTCACTTGCTAACCTTGGGAGAGTGAGCCAATCGAGTATTCGGAAGTGAACACTACGCCCGTGCGCATGCGCACCCTCAATATCAAGATGTGCTCCCCATAATGTGGTTCGACATTTTGACGAAGACAGTTAATGTGCAAGCGCTCTGGTTTTCGGTTCTCGGCTTCCATTTTCTAATCTATTTTGTTGCTCTTTATTTTCTATTTATAGAGCATTTTTTGTGTTCTAGAGTACTAACATAACGTTGTATTTGTGTCTCCTCTTGGGAACCATAGTCGCGTATGATTAACCCTGATATTGGTTTTAGTACCAAAGGCAACACTGGTTTGTTCTCTTCTTGCCTATGGTATGTGGTTTCTTTTACTGATGGAGTACATGTTCTCAGTGTGTGTCTTCTTTTTCAACTCAAGCTGAGGTATTTTTAAAGGTGTATATTTGAACGTAATTTTTACTTGTTCTTCCAAAGCAAATTGTGGATGCCTCCTAATTTTGCCTATCTTCGCATTTTTTGAGCTAGTGTATAAAGATAATAACATAATGTTTTTAATAACAATTCAGGTTCTTCCGCAGTGTTAGCTTATTATCATGCACGTAGTTTTTAACATGGTTTGGCTGTGCGGAAGATCCTACTTTTTCAAGAGACTCTCAGGCCATGGCGTGGCCGTCCTATGGGGTGTGCTTCCAGTGGAGAAAGACGAGCCGATTAGCTAGTTCGCGGAGGGTACTACCTCCCACCTATAGTCCATCTGTGCGTGGGAAGATAGCATTTTTAACTGGATATTAAGTGATTTGGGTGCTTTTCAGCCTGATGCATAGGGCGGCGCGGAGACCACATTCCTCCGATACAGTGCTTGAACCCTGAGCGACTCCTGGTGTTTTGGGACTCATGCCCAGAGGCCTAGCCTATCGCGTTAGTTTTTGACATTCAATGTCTTGGTCCTCTTAGTTTTTTTTGTGATTCTTCCTAGCTTTTAACTTTTTATGTTCCCTCCGTTTTTGGTTGGTTGCTTTTGATTGGATGTCCCCGGATGTTTGTAGATCTGTCTAATTATCTACCCTTTTGCTATGTAATGTATTTTTCAAAGTACTTTAACTGTCGGTTGTCCCAAATTGTTCACCTCGGCCTGTTTTCGCCTCTTTGGCAGCTTTTGTGTTATTTTGCCCTGTATATCGGACATGTCTAATCGTTTTTATGGTTGGTGACTTTGGCATGCTTTGTCTCGCTCTTCACTTTTTGGTTTATTGGACTTCGGTGTTGAAAAGATGTAGTGTGATTAGCAGCAACTCGACCTTGCTTTACATAAAGCTGAGGCGAAGGCCGTCGTTTCTACTCTATCCAATATTCGTTTGATCTCTTGTTTTTTTATGTTCTTTGTTCTGTTTGCTGTTGGGGGACTTATCTTCATGTGACAAGATTTTTGAGCACATGCATGTAACCTTGCATCTCATCATGGTTTGCTTACTTCCAATGTTTGCTTTGCGCACTTCGCTGACCTAGGGTTTGGTTCTGGGTGTTGTCTCGGCCTCCTTACGTAGCCAAATTATAAAAAGATTTTATTGCTGTGTCCGTCATGCGTGATTTGGGTGTTCCCATTTGTTTGATAACCCATTGATGGCTTCGTGGTTATGTTTGTTGTCCTGCTACGCCATTAGTTGGAGGCTGGGTCCGTGCTTTTAGAACCCTTGGTTTAGTGAGAAACACGGTGGTGTCCGTCTTTCTTGTTTGTTCATTTGCCTCACAGGCTCATACGAGTTGTCTTGTTTATTGGTTGCCTTATGCTTATCTGGCTTTTCCCTGTTCCCGAAGCATGCACTTCACGCATCTCAACTTATATGTTCTTTTGATTCCTGCTTTCACAGGTAGAAGGTACCCTTATTATGTGCTCAGCGAGCTATTTTTTATCTCTTATTCTTTGTGGATTTGTGATTTAGCTTCCACTAATTCACTCGCCTTCTGGCCCCTGTTTTTGGGCCTTTCGCGCTTGACATATCTCCTCACAAATATGCACAGTCATACTTAAAAAAAAAATGTTGCTATGGCTACTGCATGTCGTTTTTTGTTTGGTTGTTTTTGAATGTTTGTCGTACCTCATTTGCATTCCCTGTTCGAGAATTCTTCGCTCCATGCTTCGGACGATATACATTCTTTGTCTTTTCAATATTACAGTTGCTATGGTTAGCCGTGTTTGGTGATAGGCCAAGCTCTTGATCTGACATTTGTATTCTGTGTGCCCTATTGCGCTTGTCCCAACTGATCCGGTACTGCTAAGCTTGTCCCAATTTTAGGGCCATACATAAAACGTCCTTGACAAGCTGTATTAGAGGTGGTCCCGGTACTCCGGCCTCTTATCTCGTCCTTAGACACGTTCCAACTACTGACTCCACAGCGATCGGCTTGTGCTCATGCTGCTATCCCTGCTATACCCTGTCTGTCTTTGTTGCTGTCCACCTCGTCTATCTGCGCTGCGTTTATTGTTGAGGCGCATCATTCACTGCGGAAGAGCACCATTGGTGCAGGTGAACTCACCTCAACACACCGCGTGTTAATTGTTTTTCTACAAAGATCTCCGTGTTCTCTCAAGATTAAGATGTGGGTTGGTCTTCGGGTCGTCATGTGACTGTTGTGTCAGTAGACGTACCACTCATGAAGTTTTTTAAGGGCTTCGCGATCATGGTGTTCACATGTGATTTTGTGCCGCACTATCTTGGAATATGGTACCGGATTTCTCTGAAACTTCTTCAAAGCAGGGCCGGGTTTCGACGTGCCACTATATCACAGACAGCAACAATGGAAAAACAAAGAAAAAGAAAAACAGAAAATTGGACATCTAAGGCTCAGGTCCAAGCTGTCACTGGTTTCGCAGTGATGTGTCACTACCATCAAAGAATCTTCTGGCTTCCATCAGTTCTTTAAGACGACAATTTCAGAGGGGTGTTGTCTCTTAATTCGGTTCGAACTTTCGCTTGCCCTCCGCGTGCTGGGCTTATGTCTAGTGTCGCGTGAAGTGTGTGTATGTTTCCACCACGTCTTTCTTCCTTTTATTACGTGCTTGCTGGTTACGCTTCCTGGCCATGTTCTTATTTCTTAATATATTTTTTCTTTCATCTTATATTTTATATGGGTTTTCCTTATCAATTTCTGCATACGACTCTTAGCTACTGTCTAGGTGCCACTCTTTCAACTTTTCACGGTAAAGAACAAAGCCGGCTGTGTGAGCTTTCGCTTGGCTTCTAGGGCTAATTATTCATCATTGTTGACATCGAGCACTGATGGTATATGTGACATCTACCGATTGCGATACTATGCTCCTTCTGTGGTCAGTTTTGCCACTAGCACTTTGGTCTAACGATGAGGCATTGGCTCGTGCTAAGGAGAACAGTGCGCCTAAGTTGCTATTAGTCAAATTGTGCACTATAGATACAAGTTGATCAATGACTATGCGACGGTACTGCCTGTTTGTCCCTCGTTTAAAATGTTTCTGGTCGGAGTATCGTCCGCCTTTTTTCATCGCTTCGTCTTCTTCGTTCACCTCCTGCAGTTGTCGTTGCTACTGCCAGGAAATGCTTCCAAACTGTGGTCGCCGTGCTGTGCTAAATGTTAGAAGCCTGTGGGGTGCGGTTGGGGTTGCCTGAGTTGGCATCAGCTCTTGAAAAATCCATGTTTTTTTTTCGGCGCTTACCTTAGGCGTCGCCATTCCGAGTTTCTTTTTTCCACAACCCACGATTAGCCCTGTTAATTCCCACCTTGCGCGCACCTCTTAAGTCTAATACTTGGTTTGTGTGCGCTAACGTAGTATCTAAAAGGCTACTAATCGGGATTAAGAAACATAAACGTTTTCAAAAACGATATCAAGGTTTAGTTAGAGGCGATTTTCGATGGAGGCGAAAGGGTGTCATAGCTGGACCTCCAATGTGACCTAGTCCATGAGACGGTGCATTCTTGGTGGTATTGACTGGATTGTTGCTTCGTAAACGAGTCAGGGTTTTTCCTAATTCCCCATAAAAAATATTTAGGATGGCGACTTTGTATCTGGCAAAGCAGTCTGTTTGGATCTTCTTTTCAAAAATCTTGTTTTTCAAACGATTTGCCGGATCGGATCTTGGTTAGATTAAGATGTGACAAAATCGGTTGAACTGTAGTAGCGGGCCTCAGCGGGCATGGTGTTAATCAGTTCTGGCGATTGCTTGGGGTTTTAGAGAGCTTGTATCGAACTCTCGTGATATCCTCTATTTGTTCATTTATGTGTTTTTGATTGCTATGTGGCATTTGGTGGCCTAGGAAACAGTGTTTGCATCTGCGCATTCCCTGAGCGGTGCCTGTGTTGTTGTCAGGCTGACTTAGGTGAACGATTTTATGGGGCTCTGACAGTATGGGAACAACGGATTTTTAGCGGGATTTTCACCATTCGACCTAGTGCAGTATTCCGGTATCCATAGTGAAATCTAGTTAGGAAAGTGCTACCGCTGTTAGGTTTGTTTGAAACTGCTGCGTGATAGTGCACGCTTAAAAATAGGATGAGGAAACTACTCCCAACCATAGGGGTGGTTGTTGGCTCTTTATTCTGTTGTCTTTTAGAGTGTATCTTCTACAGGAAGTACATTAGTTTGCTAAAGTTGGTATAGCTAGGGATATGTCAGTTTAATGGATCAGTTATTGCGGGTATCAGAATCAGTTTGGGGACAGTGATTCTCTGGGAACAGTGTATAGTAGTGGAGTTGTTGGCTACAGAGGGTTTGAATCTTTGGGCTGAAAGGCTGCTTGTGTCTCTTTCCAGTTCCGAGTATTGGTACGGAATGTGCTGTTCCTTGCTGTAGGCAGGATTATGATGGACACATTGAATTGGAAGAGATGTGGTTTGACGGCTGATTAGTCAGGATCACTCTGCAAAGTGAGCATAATTGATATGCCATCCCACCATGGATCGCTATCGGCCCGTACTTCAAGGTTTGGGCCTATTCCTGTATACCAGGTAGCGGCCTACTAATTTGGAACTAATGGGGTATGATAGGTGATCTTCAGTAGGTTGTGGCAGGATTCGTACGGAATGTCAGCTACGCCTCCAGAGACATATGGGTGAGTTTTGTACCCAGGAGCGACTGTTTGGTTTGGAATGTGATTGAACTTAGCCAACGGTAAATGATTCCAACTAGGTAATGATTATCCAACATATACAAACTTTCGACCCAAGCTGGGGCAGAGGCTAAGAAAAAGTGAAGGCGTGCATCTAGTGAAACCTGTGTGGGTCGAGGCTTTGAAAGGGGGGATTGAAAAAGCAAATATCGCTCAGCTGTGGAAGAGCTTGGGGATGTCTTCTCCCATCTAACTGAGGGGAAGTTCAAGTCAGTCGAAATTGGATACGGACTCGTTCTGCAGAAAGTAATCTCCTATTTCCCATGACCGGGAAAGATCCAGAGAAGCCAATAGTACTTCGAGCCTTTGTTGTGTGAGATAGTAAACGTCAGACTTTTAAAGTATGGCGAGGGCGCAGGACTTTATGTTCAATGCTCTATGGGAAGAGCATTCCAGATGCATAGCGAGAGGAGGGACACGCATTAATACTTAAAGAGCCACGGCCTTCCGAAGAGATTCCTTTGCTAGCATGATTGCCTCTTGCTTTAGATAATCTTAGGTTTAGCGGTTTACACCCGCAAGGTCTGCTACCTATGAAATTCATGCGTAGCGGGGAGATTCTTCGGGAGAGGCCGAGGCTCTAAGGGTTTAAGGTGTCCCCTCTCGGCAAGGATCTGAAGTGCCTTAGATAGAGGCATGTAGAGAGCATGAAAGGTCCTGCGCCCTCGGGGCAGGTACTTTAAAGTCTGAGCGTTTTTACTAGCCACACAAGCAAAAGGGTCGGTAGGTACTACTTTGGCTTTCTGGTCTTTCCCGGGTGCAGGGGTGGGAATAGGAGGAACTGTTCTGGCATGACGGGGCCTATCCCAATTTTCCGACTGACTTGAACTCCCCTCAGGTAGAGTGGGGAAAGCATCCTCCACAGCTCTTGCCACAGCTACGGATATCTGTTGCTTGTTCATCCCCGCGGCTTTCAAAGCCTCGACTGCCCACAGCAGTTGTTCACTAGGATTGGCATCTGCCTTCACTTTGTTCTTGCCTCTGGCCTCAGCTTGGTCGAAGGTTTGGTTTGATGTTGATATGTCATTACCATAGTTGGAGGTCATCTCCGGTTGGCTAAGTTCAATCACAATTCGCCCCAACAGCGGGGGCTCCTGGGGTACAAAACTCCCGGCATATGGTGCTGCTGGAGGCGAAGCTGACATTCCGTAGGCGAGATCCGCCACAGACCTCTGGAGATCACCTATCATCCCCATTAGTTCAAATGTAGTAGGCTCGCGAGCCTGGTATAGCTGGGGGGCCCAAACTGGGTGCGCGATAGGCGACCTGGGTGGATGTGGCATATCAATATTGGTCTCACTTTGCAGAGTGATCCCTTGATCTAATGCAGCCGTCATAACCACGATCTCTTCGGAATTCTGTGTCATCATAAGTCCTGCCTCAGCAAGGGGGAACACTAGCTATTCTGTACCAGCTATCCGAACTGAAAGAGACAACAAGCAGCATTTCAGCCCAAATGGATCAAACTCAGGTGTAGCCGAACAACTGCACTCTACTACTGATCACTGTTCCCCAGAAATCACTGTCCCCAAAACTGAATCTGGTACCCGCAGATAACTGATTCTCATAAACTGACACTGATGCCCTCAGGTCTGATACTCAAACTTGCAAACTGATATGTACGTTCCCTGTAGAGATACACTCTAAAAGCACATAGCAGATAAAGAGAGCCAAAACACCCCTATGTTGGGGTAGGGTTTCCCTGTCCTATTTTGTCAGGAGCTAGGGTTTCACTATGCACGCAGCAGTTTCAAACAACCTAACATCGGGTATGCAGCTTGTCCTAACTTGGAATGGTCACTATGGATCCGAATATGCACTAGGTCGAATGGTTGAAAGGGGTGCCCTGGTAAAACCGGGGTTTGTATTCCCATACTGTCAGAGCCCATAATCGGTCAGCCTTATGGTCATGCCTTGACAAGACAAGCCTCCGGCAAACCATTCAGGAATGGCAGATGGCAAACACTGTGTTCCTAGGCGCACCAATGCACATGCAATGCAAAGAGACACATAAATGGAATCAAAATAGGATATCACGAGTTCGAGTCAAGCTCTCTAAATTCCCCAGCAGAGTCGCCAGAAACTGTAGACAATGTCCATTAACTTACATAGGCTGTTTATCTCTAGTCAATCTTTGCTGCAGAACATTTGAATTTTCTTCCATATGCCTTGTGATAGTTGGTCGATGGGAATTCATTCAATCCATGAAGGATGTTGCCCATCTTTCCATTGTATACATTAACTACTGTCCCATGGCATCTACTAAGCCTCCATACGGATTCATTGGCTGGGTAGATGAAACAGTGGATGGTCCAATTCCATGGCCACGTCCAATATTTTGAACATATAGTGCACGTTCCGTGGTGCTGGTATGTTCGACCATAGGTTCTGATGAGATAGGTGTTTCCACAGGATGTGTTCCCTCATTATCCTCTAGATTAGGTATTTCTACCTCTTAATCCACATTTTCTTCCAGGCATTCACTTTCTTCTTGTCTTCTACGTCTAGCCATTTTAGTGTCCCACCGGGCGTGCCAAAAATATATGTTGGCTTTTTAACTTTCGAAGGTTAATGATGTAAATTTAAGTGTGCCAGTAAGGATCAATTAGTTCTTACAGTATATTAATTGCCAACCAATTATCAGACGATTGTGTTATAGTTCTTTCAGCCTCAATGAAGAGGACTTTTACTGGTGGCTTGTTTAGGAGAAATTAGTAA
>NW_021025425.1:1402020-1537239 GCF_004153795.1 Camellia sinensis
CTAATGTTGAACCCCTTGGACCCACTTTCTCGGACTTTTAACCACATGGTTGTGTTGTACACACATAGGGGTACCTCCCCAGTAGCTGGCTTGAACGGGTTTGATTTCAGGGCACGTGAAGCGTCACCTAGAGCCGTTTCTCTTGTATCTCAGGACCTGTGAAGCGCGACCCTGGGTGTGTTTTATCATAGGACGTGTGAAGCACAAGCCCGAGCAATTTTTCTTTTATCTCAGGCGCGTGAAGTGCAGCCCTGGGCACGTTTTCTGTCGGGGCGCGTGAATAGCAAGCCTGAGCGATTTTTCTTTTATCTCAGGATGCCTGAAACACGACCCTGGGCGCGTTTTATCTTGGGACACATGAAGCGTGAGCCTGAGTGATTTTTCTTGTATCTCAGGACACGTGAAGCGCGGCCTTGGGCGGGTTTTATCTCAAGACGCGTGAAGCGCGGCCCTGGGCAAGTTTTATCTCAGGATGCGTGAAGCACGAGCCCGAGCAGTTTTTGGACCTCTTCTCAGGATTTTAGCGTGGTTAGGTTGTTCCCTTCCTCACACGATTTTAGCCTGTTTGGAATTTATCTCAGGTTGCGTGGAATGCGTTCCTGATTGGTTTTCTTTGTTCTTCCTCCTCTCATGATTCCAGCGTGGTTGGAGTATGTCACCCTTTGTAGCTACTGTACTATCTGTTACATCGTACCTATTATCTATTGAATCATATCTATTTTTCGCCAGTCTAGGAGACTTTAAATCCTCTAAAGGTGCAATTTCTTTGGTGTTTATCGTACTCGAACGACTTTCAGTGGTCTGGTATAGCCACCTGCCTGTGTTTGCAGTGAGTTCCTAGGAGATCAACTGAGACGGTGGTAGAACGCAAAGGTTCGGGATTTCCAAGACTAAAGTCTCGTTTAAATACCTAGGGGTATATCCTCGACCTGAAATCTGTATGGCAGCCCCATAGATTGAGATAGCATGTGTATGCACCTCAATTCTGGATACTGAACCAACCTAGTATGTCACCCTGTTAGAGAATAGGGAAAGCTGTGACCATGGCCAGGAAGAAAAGTAGTACCGGTGGTTCAACCAAGACAAAGCAAAAGATCCCCAATAGCATGAGGTGAGTCATCACCAATTGCCCCTGTAAGGTACTTTCTCTTCCTAGCTACATTGCATTTTAGCTATTACACTGCATTGTACATAGCATCTATTGCATGCATTTACTGCATTATCCATTGTATCGCCTGCATCCTTTCCATGTTAAGCTTAGCCTGGCATGTGACCATACTTTTTGCGTTAAAGCATGGTTCTGTGATTATGTGTACGTGCCTATTCCACTAAGAGAATTGTGGTCTGAGGGTGTCGGCACCATTTATGTGTTAGACGTGGTCTGTTTTGTGTCTATGCCTTTTCTAAGTAGAAATGTGGTTTGACCACACGCCTTACTCAGTTCATCCATTGCATCGCATTTTGTTTTGTTGTATTTAGCATGTAGGATCACGATCTTTCCTGAGCAGATCATTCCTCGCTTATATCATCCCACCCAACTACTTGTATTCTCTCTGCGAAACACATAGTTCTGTCTGTTCATGCACCTATTCCACTAAGAGAGTTGTGGTTAGAGCGCTCCGTCACCTTTTCTATGTTAGACGAAGTTTGATTTTTGCATCTCCATCCCTTTATGATATTTGTGTGGTTTTGCACTGCTTGTGGTTTGAATATTTTGATACATTACATATCATTTGCATTGTTTCATTACATTGCATTGCATAAATCATGAATTATCAAACCGGCTTCGCGCAGCGTATAAGTCCAATTATCAAATCGGCTTCGCGTAGTGTTTAAGTCCAATTTTCAAACCGGATTCGCGTACCGTATAAGTCCAATTATCAAACTGGTTTCACGTAGCGTATAAGTCCAATTATCAAACTGGGTTCGCATAGCGTATAAGTCTAATTTTCAAACCGACTTCGCGTAGCGTATAAGTCCAATTATCAAAATCTTCCGGCATATCATTTGCATCTTGCCCCTGAACTACACTGGTTTGATTTCTTGCAAAGAGATACATAGGAAGCCTGCGGGCGCAACCATTTATTTATCTGTATTTTCTTTGTTTGTCCAAGTCTTCGGCCATATCAAAAATGGGTTGTGTTTGGGCTTTGACATTCACTCACGTCATTTCATGACTTCCGAGCTCTGTCAAAGAGGGGCAACTGTAGACACCCCATTTTTGACCGTCCTCAAGACTTGGACGTCATCGCTTGAACACTCAATGATTATCCATGTTCGTGTTCGTTTTGAGTTCCCGAAGGTCTCGGCTGCATGCCTTGTCCCAGGATCTCTCAACTTGTCTGTTTTGTGCTTGGTTGTGGACCAAGGACTTGTGGTTTTGCTTCTGAGGGAAGAGGGTGGCTTGTTGGCCATCCCCACATCCCATCGGCTATGGCATGATGCCATCGGCCATAAATGTTGGCCGATTGGCCATATTTTCTGGTTGAGGCCTTTTCTTTGCCTTTTTCAGGCATGGTGCATGCCAGCTGTGCCAGCTGGGGAGCACAGACCCTCCCCTCCATACACGTGTATGGAGAGATTTGAATTTGATTTCCTATAAGAGAGGAGTCTCTCCTCCCTTTCCAGAGGTTCAACAAAATAGATATAGAGTTCATATATCCCTTTCTCTCTATATATCTCTCTCTATATTTGTGTGTGTGTTGGTGCCTTAAAAGTGTATTTTGTACATACTTTTGCATTATAGCACCTAGTAGAACACCTTCCTTTGGTTGCTGAGGTACTAGGAAGTGGATTTCAGAGTTCTTGGGCTGGTTTTGATCCAAGGGAGTGGCTGGAGTTGTGTTCTTGAAGGTGTTCTTCAAGGGTGAGCGACTAACCTTTTGTTTCCTCATTTTGGCTTAAGCTTTTAGGCCTATTTGTATATTATTTTAAGCTTAACTACAAACTGAAAAAAAAAATTCTGTTTTTGTGTGCTTAAGATGACTGTTTGAGGTCACTTTTTGGTTGGGGGTTGTCTACCCCCTCTTAGGCCTTGTTTGGCCTTGTTTTGAGCCACCTCTTTTGGCCTTTGTTCTTGCCTTTGCATGACCTTTCGACCACTAAAATCCAGAGGATTTCAGTGGTGGAAAGGTAGTTTTAGAGTCTTGAATAGGAGAGGGACCCCCTCTCTCCTTGTGTCTCATTTGCTTGTATATTTGGCTCATAATGGTAGCATGTTTTGGCTTCATTTCAGCAAGTATTTGGTGTTATTTGGCCATGATATACCTCTGTTTTAAGTTGGGTTGATAGCCTCTTGCATGCATCATATACTTGTCTTGTAATCCTCTCATTTGCCTTAACATGCACCATGCATTTGGACCATCATGCTTGCATATTTTAGCTCAACTCAAAGGAACTTTTAGTCATGTTTTGCCATGTTTAAGCTCTGTTTGGTGTTGTTTTGATCATATATGCAATGCTTTCTATAGCTACCATGCATTCTAGCTTGTTAGCTTTAAGTGTCCAAGTCATTAGCATGCATTACTTGGACCATTTTCATGATTTGGCATCATTCCATATGTGATTTCAGTCCACCTAGTGTAGCCATACACTTGCATTTGTCATCTTTTCCATGCATTGGGAGGTTGATGTCTTGTGCCTTAAGGTTGGGTCATTGTGCATGCCTTCATGATTAGGTCTTTGGGATGCCTTCTAAGTGGGTTTTTGGGCCTATTTTTGACATGCCATATCTCTATTTTTCATTGGTCAAGTCATGCCATGTTTGGTTTTGATAGGTGTAGTACAATCATCCTTATTGGCCTTGTATGCGTCATGTTTTGTGCTCACTTTTCTAACATGTTTTGGCCCCATTTCATGCATGTTCTAACCTTGTCTTGGTCTTCCTTGGGACTATTTTAAGTCACCTTGGCCCTTTGAGGCTTGTTTGTTATGGCCATGGTACAAGCTCCTTGGCTAGCCTTAAGCCTTCAGCTTTCTTGCATGTCATACTCGCTTTGATTTGTTGATTTGGCATCACTCCTTACATCATTTCAGAGCATGTAGTATTGTCATACACCTATGCTTGTCACTCTTTAGGTGTGCTTAAGAGTTGCATCTTTATGCTTTAGTCCTTGCGCCAATTGGCATGCATTTTTGCCATGCCTTTTTCATGCTTCATTTCCATTATTTCTTGGTATTTTGGCCACTGATTTTGGGCATGGCTGAGGTCTATTCGTCTTTAGTTTAAGTCCATTTGCCATGTTGTTCAAAGTTGCCACTTTACATCATGCTTGTATGCTTGTCCATCTTTGCATGCCATGCATGTTAGTAGGATTATGGTTGCATTTTGCATGCTTGTTAGCTTGCATTTTATCACATGCTTGTTTAGGTCGCATTGCATTTGGCATTCTTGTTGCCTTAGCTTTGTGTACATGTTTGAGTCATTGCATTTGGCATGCTTATGATGCATAGCTTTTCCATTATTGCATACATTGCATTATGTTTGGTTTGGGGTGTCAAACCAAACATGAGGAATGAGTGACATTTCGTACTTGAAGTGACGAAACGTGTCTCAATCCTCGGTCACCGACACTCTTGATCCAACATGATAGAGTTCTAGGCATTCATGTGTTTTTGTGCATTCATTCCATATTGAATCGCACACTTGGCTCCTTTGGCCATCATGCATCGACATGCGTGATTGATGGCCCGAGGGTCAAGCACTACACTCTCTTGAGCTCATGATATGATAGGAAGGGTGTTTGTGCACACATTGCCTTGAAAATGCATTGCCATGCTCTGTTTGTCCTCTGTTGCAGCAAAACACCATTCTGCAGGAAGATATGGCCGGCCGGCCATCTTCAGTGCCGATCGACTAAACATTGTTGGCCGAGAACCTCACAAATGGTCGATGACCAATTCGACATGGCCGATCTTCCTATATCTTGGCCGGTGACATCTCACAGTGTTCAGGGAGTGGTTCGGAAGTATCCTTGGGACTTGTGCAATTTTTAGAGGTGTAGAACAGTGCAAACAGAGGCAACATATGGCATGGCAACGGGTTTCCGAGCGAGGCGATCGAGGATGCATCATTCAATCATTCCGAGGCGGAGTTGCGGCGGCCTCCTTAGTTTCATAGCTTAGTTAATTTGTTTAAATTAGTTAAAAGTTATGTAATAATTAATTAGTTAGGATAGTTAATTAATTAGTTGATTTGTATTATTTATTCGCACCCTCCATCGAGAGGGCGAATTTTGTAATAAGTGTGCGTGAGTGTGTGAATGTCTTCCAACCCCACATCTTTCTCCCTTTTACTTACCTGCTTTCAATGGTTAGTTTTAGGTCATGTTTCAATTAGCATCCTTATGCACACATGTTTGCATCATTCGTCTGTATTGCATGCACCTGGCTCAGTACATCATACTAACTGCACAGTATTTTAATTCCAACTTGAATACGTGTATCGAGTTGTTGTCGCATTTCACATGCCATTCTTTGATAGCCGAGCCTATTTCTAGTTGCATTTTGCATGTGTTGCATTAGGCATCTTAACATAGCTAGGATCATGCATTGATTATTAACTAGCTATTGTTTTGGCTCGGATTACTAGGTAAGCTTTTATGCTTTAGCATCTTGCATGAGTGTGAGTATTAACATGACAGCATGCTTGCCATGAGGCTAACTGCTTATATGATATAACTGCCTGAATGCCTGTGGGTGAAGGTTAGATTACTTGAATTAGAACAATTCATTGAAATGCGAGTTTTAAGCCCACTTGATTGTGGCAAAATCATGTTTTCTAAGCCCACTCGAGGGTGGCAAAATTCACGTCTTAGCCTACTTGCAAGTAGCACCTTCAAACCATTTTCAAACAAACAAACATGAGATGATTTGTTCCAACTTAGGCGATCTAGTCTGTACTTGTGTGTTGTGTGCATCACATAGTAATTCCAGGCTAATAACCGGAATAAGAACGCATGTGTTTTCAAAAACAAGATATCATGTTAGTAAAGGCCGATCTTTGATCGGGCGAGCAGGGGTGCTCATAGATGACGTTCCCCAATTGTACCCAAGTTCCCAAGCCGAGGCAACTTTGGTGATAACGGACATGTGGCCTTAGGCACGAGTCAGGGTTTCCTAAATTCCCCAAAATAAAATATTTCGGTGATGACTCAGTATACTACAAGAAATTACACTTTTAGTGACTAAGTTTGGCTACTAAAACTAATTTAGTCGCCAAAAGTCAGCCCTTTGGCGACTAAAATTTGAATTGGTTGGCAATGTTTCATATTTTAGCTACTAAAATTTTTTAGTAGCCGTATATTACTTATTGGCGACTAAAACATAATTAGTAGCTAAAAAATGACCCAATCAGCGACTAAAAAATAGTTAGTGGCTAAAAATAGCCCAATTGGCTACTAAAATACAATTAGTAGCTAAAAAATGACCCAATCAGCGACTAAAAAACCGTTAGTCGCTAAACATATCCCAATAGGCGACTAAAATACAATTATTAGCTAAAAAATGACCCAATCAGCGACTAAAAAATAGTTAGTCGCTAAAAATATCCCAATAGGCGACGAAAATACAATTAGTAGCTAAAATGTTACTCAATAGGCGACTAAAAATGATTAGTTGCTAAAAAATTACCCTATAGGCGACTAAAAAAATTTTGGTCCCTAAATGTATAATCTTTAGCTACTAAAAATAATTTAGTCGGTATTAATTTACTTTCAACGACTAAATTTTAGTTGTCGATTATAATTGAAAATTTTAAAAATTGGGCTTCAGCTTTCAGAGGGAAAATTAGTTGGCTACTAACAAATTTGGTCGGCAAAACGTCTTTATTTATTATTGGCAACTGTAAAATTTGGCCGGGAAAGAAAATAAACTACCTAGTTTATTTCATACGTTTGTCTATCTCTCACTCTGTGACTCTCTCTCTCTCTTTCTCACTCTCTCACGCCTCTGCCCTTCTCCAACTCTCTCTCTCGCCTTTGTCTCCATTGTCGTCGGGTACGGGAGCATCACCGCCATCGCACACGAGCACCACCGTCAATCAACCATTCGAGCATTGCCCCAGGTATGTCCTCTCCCTATTTTTCAGTCTTTCTTCCCCTAATTTCAGCTGCTATGGTTTTCTTCTTCTATTTGCAGCTCCGTTCTGATAGCAGCTCTGTTCTTGACACTGGCGAGGTCGGACGCCCCTTTTATCGTCGCCCACAAGAAGGCCACTCTCACCAGGCTCAAGTCCGGTGTCGAATGTGTCTTTGCTTCCATCGACATCGGTGTCGAACGTGTCCGTGAATTGCCGATCCCCGTCCATGAATCGCCTTTTGCCATCAACTACTCTGTGTTTGTCTTCAACTCCTTCGCCTATGAAATGTTTGAATATAAGCCCCTCGATTTTTTGCTTGCAAGGTGTTCGATGATTTGCTTGTGTTGAAATGGTGGAGTAATGATCAGGAATAGTTAATGTTTATATGCATTTTTTACTTATATCATGGAAATTTGTGAGAGAAATCTTGAAAATTTTAATGATATACCAAATTGGTGATGATATACTATGATTTGGTAATGATATACTATGTGATTTTGATACCTGACTAATATTATACATACATATTGATCTACTGGTGTTGGTATTGACTCTTACCAACTTGAGGCTTTGGTTTTTAAATGCACCAAGTATAATGAAGGCAGCATGCTGGAATTTGAATAAGTAAGACATTTGATGATGTTCACTTTAAGGAACCAAACATGGAGGTTGCTTGGTGTTTTGCCACCTCTGCAACTGATGCAATAGCAGGCCCATTTATGTCTCTAGCCAGTAATATTTTTCTCCTTCATGATGCAAATTGTTCTATCATTCTTTTAGTAAGAGAATGGAAACAAATAAAACTACAATTCATTAGTGTGCTTTTGGTAATGAATTAAACAATTAAATCTAGCAATCTAATGCACACCTTTTTCTTTCTGTTTCCTGTCATCTATATTTCTCTTCCTCTGTTTAGTTTTTTCATAATGTGTAAGAAGCCATTCCATCTTTTTGTTATAGGTATTTAGTATTTTCCATTTGTGTATTTCTTGAAATTACTACATATCTTGCCATTGGAATTTGAATTGTATCACAGAAATCAATTAAGCACCTTTGAAAAGGCTGTTTAATAATGAAGGAATTTGAATCAATCTTTCTATTAAAGGAATTTTAATCCTTTTATTAATGAAGGCTAGTGTTCTCCAGCACCTTTCAAAAGGCTGTTGAATTAAACTCTTATCAATCAAAGGCACAAACTAACTGCCACATGCCTTGAAGGATAATATAATATTTTGAGATATGAGGTGTGACTTTGTGAGCTAGCATCTTTGCATGCCTTGGATTGAGCTTCTGCAGTTACAAATGTTGGGCAGAGGAAACGACAGCGAAGGTGAAGCAGTTATCAGACCACATACCCCAATTACTTTAGATTCAGATATCGGTTACTTTGAACTTGTGGTAAAGGTACACATTAATTTGTATTTGAAAACTCTCTCCCATGGTTTTTGAGACATTTTAATTTGCTCTCACAGAGGTCAGGCTTTATGATGTTGGTTTTGATTTTGGTTTTGGTTTCAATAGATGTATCCAAAGGGAAGGATGTCACACCATTTTAGAGAGATTCATGAAGGCGATTTCCTGGCTGTGAAGGGACCAACGGTTCTTACTCATTCTTTTAATGGGGCAGGTGCTACAGAGTGAGCACACTGCACATGAGGAAGGGTGTGAATTGCTTGTGTGCAAATATAAAGTAACGTATAGTATAAAATTGTGAGGGCACCCTCACCACAAAAGCTAAATTTTTAGGTTGAGTTCTACTACCCAAAACCGAGTTAACAGTCCAAAAGTTTACCTCTGGTCTTTTATGTACTGGTCTTGAAATTCAGTGTTCCTGTAGTCTATAAACTACAATGGGTTATTTTAATTTAAATAATGCTTCCCCAACCATAGAATTATGCAGCAAAGACTCTTCGCTTTGACTTTGATATATTTATAATTAATTTTAGTAAATAGTATGTCAAATTCTCAGAGATAATGAGTTAGTATTGCCACAATGAAACATGATATGTCAAAACATGAGAATGTTCGTTGGAAAATTTAATCCATAGAGTTGTATGTCATCATGTCATGCTACTGTGGACTTTCTAGTTTACCTAACCATTGTTGGAATAGAGTTGTGAAAGTTTTACACTGTTACCCACCAAAAACAATCATAAAAATGAAAAAAGTAAAGAAACTTTTCAAATGTTAGACTGTGATAAAGAATTTTAGAAAATTAGTTGGTTGAGTTTGTCAGAATTAGTTGGTTGAGTTTGACAGAATTTCAGAAACATATTGGTGCCTACATGTTTGTGTTTGGGATATGATTGCTCCATATAAGTCCTTGCTTGCTGTTATGATCAAGAACATGCCTAGTTGTTTATAGTGGCAGTTTTTTGTTGTGCGTGTTGGTTATATTCTGGCTGATGCATGCTGTTGTCTGCTTGCTCCACCCAGAAAACTCTAAAGAATTTGGATCATACGGTTACTTAGGTTACAAGATTAATTGGTTGATGTTTGATATATGCTTAATTTTATTTCTTACGAATATTTCATAGTTACTTCATGCTTTATGAGTTCAATGTGATTACAAACTTTAGTAGCATGTTCCGCTGATTGATCTTTGGATGGAGATTGAGATTGAGTTGGTTTTGTTGTTTTGTTACTTATGTAGGGCCATTCAGTTACAGGGAAGCTTAATTCTGATGGTAAGGTGGATACAATGCAGGCCTTGCATAATTTGAATGAAGGTTTGTTCCTGCTATCAATTGTGACAACTTGCATTCCTTACATTATATTGTTGTGTAAAACAAAACTTATATTGTGGTGTTGTCTCAGACGAACTTGCTGGTTTTGAACAATCTTGGAAAGGTAATGCAGAAAGGCATTTGTCTAGTTTGGATGATGGGTTCAACTTCCATGGTACTGCAGGTAAGCACGCCTTTTATTTTCTTCCTGTGCAGTAATTTTACATTGCGTAATTGGATCGAGGACACTATGAATATGTATTTCTATATTTTTATTACACATGCACTTGATTTCACATTCATGCAATGGTTCTGCAGGTGTCAGCAGGAGTGGGCGAAGGGGATGGGCGAGTGAGAGTAGTTGGCCCCTTCCAATCGAACGGTTTTATGGAAGGACTCAAACAATGGGAGCTTATAGTGATGCCAGGACAACATGTTGTACTTATCGGTACTTATTTTTTAACTAATAACATAGAGTAATCGATTGAGTGGGGACAAATTTGTCCTTATTTATATATAAATACATTGTATATGGCCTAATACTACCTTTGTTCTTCATGTTTTATATCTGAATATGATCAGATTGAAGTCGAATGTGCCTTTTGTGATTTATTTTCTTGAATTTTTTTTTTATAAATATTATATATGAATTACTGTGCTTCGTTTGTGAGGGTTAGAGTTGAAAATGTCATAAATTTAATCAGAAAAAGACGGTCGGGGGGCGAAAATGCAAAACAACCCCCGAACCTCTTGTTTAACGTTCAATATTAATGTTTTGGATGGTTGGAACTAAAATGTGTGCACATTGTTGAATGCTTGAATGGTTCATAATATATTTAGTGTTGATGGATTATAGGATACAGGTTATACTAAAAATGGATACAGGTTGTTTAAAATTTTTTTGAAAAAAAAAAAAAACAAAACAAAACAAAAAGTATTTGGCCACCAAATATTTTGGTAGCCAAATACGTAATCCAATGTTTTGGCGACTAATAATTTAGTAGCGAAAACATAACGAAAATTTTTTTGTGACTAAATAGTTAGTAGTTAAAACAATTGAGAATGAGAGACAGAAACTATTGGCCACTAAATTTTTTAGTCACGGAAAATAAAGGGTATCATTTAGTGGCCGAAAATGTCATGTTTGCCGACTAAGTATGGATTCGTAGCCAAATGTTGACTTTCGGTGACTAATTCTTTCGTAGCAAAAAATAACACCTTCCCCGAACACACGAATGTTAGTAGCCAAAAGTCACATTCGGCGACTACTGGTTTTAGTGGCGAAAAGCTAACATATGCCGACCAAAAGAAGTTTAGTAGGCAAATGTTACACTTTCGGTGACCAAACAAAGTTTAGTTGCCAATACTATCGCTGACAAGGTATAGGCGACGAACTTGGTGACAAAACCTTTTAGTCGCTAAATCGTTTCAGCGACCAAATTTCTGACTTTTGGCGACCAATATTTTGGTCGCCAAAAGTGACATTTCTTGTAGTGGTATATGGCAAAGCAGTCCATGTTTGACACTTCTTTACAAAAATCAGTTTTCCAAAACGATTTGCCAGATTTGGACTCTTTGGTGATTTATCAATCTCACATTGCACATTGTGAGATCAGATTAAGAACCGTGACATTTGAGTCCGAACTGTAGCCCAGCATAAAGCCCTCGGGGCGCGTCTACACTATAGATGATGTAGCCGACGGAGTGGCGGAGGACATTACCACTGATGTCGAGGCAAAGGAGAGCTACCCTCTAGGAACTGAGCCTGAGCTGCTACCATTGCAGCTACCATTGCAGTTGAGGCCATTCGACCATAACACTTACCACCCTCGGACGCATGCGATGGCTCCTAGCAGCATGTTACGATTTGAGGACTTTACGGCGGGCATGCCAAGGACGTTCCATTGAGGGATAGTCAAAGCTTACTCGATGTAGTAATTGCCCCCAACGAATGATTGCAGCTTTTTATCTCTTTGCATTAGCCAATAGCCTATAACATTTACAAAAGGAATAAATGAACACTAAAGAGCAGTGATGAGACAATAATGGCTGCTAGAAACAATAGATTAATACTCCTTCCATTCTAACAGAAGACCAAGACAGGACATATTGTATCACTAGAGAACAAAAAAACATAGAAAAACAAAGAGTAACACTACATTCTACATTATAACCTTACCAATCGATTGAAAATTTGAATAAATACAAAAGAACGGATAAAACATCATTAAAGTGTGAATTAGGGACCGTTACTTGTATGAATTTTAAGAACATCATTACTCAACCAATTGGCAACAGCGAAGGGGCCTCTCAAGTTCAAAAGTTTAAGAGAACATCTGAACTTTGAATAACCCAAACAATAAATAAATTAATAAATAAACAAAATGACATTGAATAGCGCCAGCGCTAGTCGAGCAAATTTGACTGACAAAAGATCGATTTAGTGTTCATCAGCGAACCTTTGAAACCAAGGTTTGAAAGATTTTTGACCTTATTGATATATTGATAATAGGGTTAAATATGCAAATGTTTTAAAAATATCCATCATATATCATTTTGGTCGTTGATTTATTAATTGTCACTAAAATGCTTCTTATCTCTACTTCTATTTGAAATTGATAATAGAAATAAAGGTATTTTCATCAAATTATCTATCACATTGGCACAATTATTAAAGATCAAATTGAAATAGATCATATATTTTGGGGACTTTGATATGTAAATATGATTTGATGAAATTGTCCTTACTAATATGCTAAGAATCAAATTGACATTTTTAAAATATCAAAATTAAAAAGACAAAGTCGCATATTTTGGGCATTGTATCCCCACATATGACGGTATCATCTTCTTCAACCTCAATGACCCATCAAAACATGTTGAGAATAAGGAGACTGACAGAATAGAGATTCCCAACTTAGCAAAAACTCCAACAATGGCCGCATGATGGTGTCACGAGTTAAGAGAGAGAAAATACTACAACAGTTGCTTCAAATCCTCAACGTAAACCATTGCTTTCTCCAATATCATTAAGGTTTAATAATTTGGGGAAAAGTAGAGATTGAGTGAGAGGAGAGAAAGGGAAGAGCTCTTACACTCCATCGATAGAAAGAGAGAGATAGAGACCAAAAGCAACAACGGAGTGAGACAGCTAGTGAGAGAAAAGAAAAGACATACTTGGTGTTGGTGTGGATGGTTATCAGAGACTGGACCGGCGTGCAACAAGAGCGACGGCATGCGATCGAGGTAAGCGACGGTGAGCGATAGAGCTGAGAGAGAAGGAGAGAAAAGAGGCCTTTAGGTCTGATTTCTCACAGCCTAATTAAAAAGGTTAGTGAACAAATTTCTTTAGCCTATAAAACAACAACATTTTTTTAGATAAGAAAAAGATTTGGCGACCAATTTTGGCTTGTTGCTAAAGATAAATTTATAGCGACAAATATATTGGTCGCCAAAGATAAGAAATAGTCACCATAAATTTTTCCTCTTTCTACGCTTAGTTTCGCTCCACTCCAAAAATCTTTCGAGACCAAATATTACAATTGGTCACTAATTCTTCATCTTTTGGCGGCAAGTTGTAATTTGGTCACCAAATGGCTGTCATTAGCGACTAAAACCAATTTGGACATCAAAAATGGTCGCGGAATATGCTTTTTGAAGTAGTATTTATTGAGATTTTTGAACACAATTTTAGCTCTTGAGAGTGCTCAACTTGTGGCATGTTAACTAAGAAGCTCTTCCTCTCTTTAAAGGGGTAAACTTTCAACTCTTTAACCATCTTTTCTCTCTCTTTTTTTCATTTTTACTTACAGTTTTTAGAGTATTTTGAGACCTGAAATTTGTGATTTTAAGTTACAAAAAAGAGCAAGGGTTAGCCACCCTTCCTCAGGCTTGTTAGTTGATTGAAACCCCTTGGCTTTAGCCCATTTTTGCTCACTTTTCCCACCTCAAAAACTTGATTTCTAGCACTATTTTTGTGCTTCTTAGAGCTTTTTTATGTGGTAAATTATGCTTTAAATACTATAGATTTGTTGTTGTAAGTCCTCATGGATAGAGCTTTCAATCTATTTGAGTTGATAGTCTTTTCTTTCACTTCTTTATAGCTTTCATACATGTTTATACCATCATAATCATCCACTTTCCATTAGCACTCTGCAGTCTCCCTCCTTTCTTTGTTTCTTTTGATTAAGAGTTGTATCAAACAAAAGATTACTGCTCAAGGCATAAGAAAGAGATCCCTCGTGGTAAATGGTTTAATCTCTTTAGAGGTTCATTACCAGGGCATTACATCTCTCTTACGCTAAGCATGATCTCTTGTTGACACTTCTCTTTATCGCCAATGAATTACTTCTAAGGGACTAATTTTCTAGTTAGATCCTTGGAAATCACCAAGAAAATAGTCATTATAGCTCATTATCGGGTTTAGATTTGGAGTCATTATTGCTCGTTTTCGGGTTTGACTTTGAATTCATTATTGCCTATAAAAGAGTTTGATTCTTCCCTAGTAGTTACCCCATTGAAAAGGGTTTGAAGAGCTCATTTCTCAGGTTAAGTCGTGCTTGCTATTCTTTATTGCTTTGGATTTAGTGGACGTAATCATCACCTTTGGACAAAAATGAAGAAAATATAAAAAATGGAAAGGTAATGTAAAAAAAGGCTAATAAAATGAGGTAAAAAAGGTAATAAAATTGGGTTAGGTTCAATCAGACGTTATATTGAACCTATTGCGTCTTGAATCATAGCATGCTTTTTCGTGATGTTTAATGATTCATGAAGCAATGTCTACCCCTTCCCTTGAGGTAACTCCATGATCATGAGGAGGTATTGCCTATCTTTTGTTTAATTTAATGAGTTCTTGTCCTATCATTTCTAAGATCATCACGTAACAAATTTGCGACAATTGATGATTTGAGAAATGAATCTACCCTCCCTTGATCATCTTCGTGATAGGGAAGGCCAGAGAGGATAAACATCTCTTGGAAACACTCTGTTTTTGCTTTGTTTCAGCTCTGTTGTAGTAGGGTATTCCCCAGAAATAGTGGCCGGTCGGCCACCATTCTGTATAGCCGACCACTTTTCAAGGCTAGTTGGGCACCCATTTGTATAGGCAGTGACATTTTTTGTGGCAGAACAAAGTAGAATCCGAGGCCAAAACTGAATAATTTTCTGATTGAAAATAGAGCAGATTCTGGCAGCAAACAGAGAGTTTTCGGAGGATGTTGTCGGTTGTGTACGTGTGGTTCTTCGCCTCCCGTTCGATTCCATTAGCTTGTAGCCTTTAGATTAATTCGTATGTTGTAATTAATTAGTTACTTTCCTTTCATTCGGACTTGTAATAATTAATTATTGTTGTGTGAGGAAAAATTTGTAACACTTGTAATATTTTGTATGTCTTCCAATCCCAATTTCTTTCTCCCTTTTATTTACATGCTTACCATGGTAGCATCATATTTTTCGTTTCATATCATTACCATGCTTAATATCCATTTTTTCATACATTGCGTTCGGTTCATCATTCTAACGTCATTGTCATTTCGTACTTACTTGAATACGTGTGTTGCCGCATGCCTTGAGTTGATCCATATGACATGTTAAATAAATCGAACCTAGTAGTTACATTTTGTGTGTGCTGCACTAGTCACTTGCATATTAGAGCATGCATTTTTCTAATTATTTTCTTCTCTTTGGCTTGCCTCGGTTGAGTATTAAGTGAGCATTTTTGCTTTAGCATATTGCATATGTGTTTGTGTTGCCATATCAAGCATATTACCATGAGGCTAAGTGCTTATTTGAAATAATTGTTTGAATGCCTGCGGATGGGGGCTATTTTGCTTAAGTTGGGATGATCTTGATTAATGTACATATGAGCCTGCTTTTTCAAGTAGAACATATTCAAAACTCTTTTTTAAAACAAACATGAAATCAAAGCATTCCAAATTAGGTGACGTAGTCTATACTTGAGTGCCTCACATAGTAATGTTAGCATAATAATCAGGGTATGAGCATGTAATGTACATAAAAATCACATCATGATTCATTGAGGTCGATCTTTGATCGGGTGAGTGGTGTGCTCAATTCATGACCTTCCTCTCTCATACCTAAGTTCCCGAGCCAAGACACTTTGGTTATGACGGACAACTGGCCTTTAGCATGAGTCACGGGTATCCTAAATTTTTCAAAAATATTTAGGTGGCAACTCTGAAATCTAGTAATGTAGTCCATTTTTGACATTTCTTATTGTAAATAGATTTTCCAAAGTTTTGTCAGATTTGGACTCACATTTGTGTTTTTCTGTTTCACATTGCACTGGTGAAACCAGATTCAGAACCACAGAAGTCCCAACTATAGGGCAATCATATCCGAGGAGACTACACCCCTCTGAGGAGCACAAGAAACCAGCTACAGTTTATGGCGACTCTGCTGGGAAATTTAGAGAACTTGACTTGAACTTCATGATATGATGTTTTATTTACATATATATGTTCTTTGCATTGCATTTGCATGGTGCTGTTAAGTCACTGTGTTTTCTATCTGTTATTCCTGGACGGCTTTCCTAAAAAGCTTGCCAAAAGGCTGGCCGGTCGTGGGCTCTGCCATGTTGGAAACACAATCCTTGGATTTGTATTATTACCGTACCGCTTGATCCTCCTTTCACTTCTTGATGTTAGGTGTGAAAGGTATATTAGCTAATCTTGCTAAGGTACCATTTTGACCAATTGGCCTAGTGCATGTACTGAGCTCTAGTAACCATTCAAAATAGGACAGGATGCTCTCCTATATTCAAGATGTTATGAAAGCACTTGTTTGAGTAGTGAAACTTTAGATCATGCCAAAACTAGGACATGGAAACCATAACCTCTTATAGCGATGTTATGAATACTTTTGTGCAAAATGTGAAATGTTTGGCAATGTGTAATGCAATCCTTGGGAGAGTCTTAATCTTGAGGCGGTTCTTTTCAACCTTGACGGTCATATCAGAATCAGAATTTAGGTTAAAATCCAGGGGTTTGTGTTTGATATGGTAGAAAAATATCGGTACTAGAACCAGAACCAAGGCCAAAAATCGCATCTTGCTTTGTTTTGATTGGTATACCCGGTATCCTGATTTGCTAGGGCATTTGTTTTTAATGTTAGGCTTGTCTAAGCCAAAAAAGGAACAATACCCAACTTAGCAAAGGCCCAACCCAATCCGATACAGAAAGCTTTAACCCATCACAGTCCATGCAATCCCAGAAAAACCCACTCAGCAAAGGTCCAGTCCATCTAATCCCCAAAGGCTAGCTCAGAAAAGATCCATCCAATGCCAAAAGACACATTCTAAAAAGCCCAATCCAGTCAAACCCATCTCGACTAATCCAGTTCAGATACATCAAGCATAACTGCTTCAAAAGTCATCTCGCAGGTTACACCCATCCATTTCTTCAAATTGCTGACATAACACACCCATAATGACACAATATCCCTCATCAGACCTGGAGGAATTACTGATTCGTCTTTAACAATAAGTTGACTCGCTCCAGCATGACATGGCTCGTCAAGCTGAGGTCACTAATAGGTTTCAACAACAACAACAACAGCCGATCGCAGCTTCCGCATCGCATATACCTAACGTGGCTACTCCTATGCCCGGTACCACTACCAATGCTGTTGTAGCTTAGGATTTACTAGCCGAGGGTGTTCCGACTTTTCCCATCCAGGCAAATCCAATTCCAGTTCAGATGTCTAAAGCTCTAGTTTACAAGACTGAGGCACCTTTTAAGTTAGAGTTTGACCCGACCTTGCTCAAAGTCAATAGACTTGAGAAACTGTTCAAGAAGGCGCAGGGGCTTAACTTTATTCCAAATATTGAGGATGGATATACGGAGTCTGTTGTTACCCTGCCGGAGTGGTTTAAAGTGTCATATATTGACCGCTTCGATGGCTCTGGAGATCCAACGGTGCATTTACATCTTTTTTCTGATATTCTGTGACCAATGGGTTTGAGCAAACTTCAGAAGATGTCGTTATTTGGCCGAACTATGTCTAGTATAGCTGCCATCTGGTATGCTAAATTAGAGGACTCTCTGAAATAAAGTTGGGAGGAATTTGCCGAATCTTTCATTGCCCAATATTCCTACAATACGTAGATCGAGGTCACAACTCGTGATATCAAGGCAACTCGTTAGGAACCGAATGAGGGCTTCTTAGAGTTTGTGACTAGATAGAGGGCTAAGGGATCGATGATGACCACCCGACTCTAAAAAAAAGGACCTAATCTTGATAATTGTCCAAAATCTTCGCGGCAAGCTACTTTAGAAAATGACAGTCCTCCCATTATTTACCTTCAAAGAGCTTCATGAAATGAGAGATCAAATTGAAGACACTATGAAACAAGGTATCATTGTAGATGACAAGGAGCCGATCAAGAGGCCTTTTATTCCCAGTTCCAATGATGTCGAGGGTAGCATAGCTACGAGGCCTTCAGAGGTGATTGTTGTCACCACTACCAAAACTACCAACCCCATTGCTAATACCAACCCACAAACAGCCGGCCCAACCCAAGCTCAAGGTAGAACTTTTACCCCCCTCCATATGAGCTTAACCCGTACACTAAAAGTCCTGATGGAAAGACGGTATCTCAAACCCCTTGATCCCCAACCTCTTCCTGACCCACTCCCTATGAGACATAACCCCACCAAATACTGTGTGTACCATCAGCAGCACGATCATGACACCGATCGTTGCTACCACCTTCGTTATGAGATTTAGAATCTCATCGACAACCAGATAATAACTCCACCTCTAGAACCCATGGTTACCACTAATCTACTTCCTAACCATGACCAAGTACATCATCCTCACCTTAACCTCATCCATAGACTACCTCCTACCTTCGACCCCAGTATATATATCACTCAATTCCATCTGCCCAGGCCAGAGGTGTTTATTTTCGAAAATACCGATTTGTGCATGATGGATACACTCGATCCAGCTCAGATACACCAGGAGCACCAAATGGCCAAATCTACTATTACTGAGATGTTAGGAATGATTGAAGACCTTTAAGGCACGGTAACAGATTTAACCTTTGGGGTTTCAACCCCGTCATTTTCTACACCTCATGCTGGGCATTTTGTACCAAAGAATTCTCTAATATTGGGCCAAGTTAAAAATGGAATGGGCCAATCGAAAGCAAATAGGCCTTGCTTATGTATAGCCGTTCGACTCTTTAGCAGGGTAGAAACAAGTAGCCAGAATGAGTCTGGGGTGACTATAGAACCTTGTGCACATCTCCGATGGGTTGTCGAAGCTCTGAGGACTAAAGGCCTGGACATATGGCAGGTCTTTGCACTTGTTGAAAGGGTTGTAGATGAAAGTTTCACTATTCAACACACCAATGCTCAAGTAGGGGTTACATACAGGTTGGCAAACAAGGGAAGGCCAAACAATGAGGAGAGATGCTTTACTAGAAACACCACTCTTGATTCCAATCCCAAGCCCATGAATACCGAGCCAACACCCGCCAACCTATTTGCCAATGTTTCTAAACCTGATGCTTCCTATAGACGACGCATTTTCGACCACCTTTAACACTTGGGCTCTTCATTCCAAGCACTCGATGGTGAAAGTTACATTATGCAAATCGTTCGGATCTTCAACAAAAGAATTTGGTTTCGAGCTCTAATCCCAAACCTTATGCCCCATTTTAGCCAAACCATTTTTGACCTTAAAACCCTATTTTCAAAATATTTTTTCAAATGTTTCTACAATATTCCGAGGTTCGTATTTTGATTAAAATATTGCACTTTTTAGTAAACCGAGTAGGGACAAAGTGGAAATAAATGAAAGGGAGGTAAAATCTTTGAAAAATCTTTAAAAACATCTTATTTATAGGTTTGAAGTTGAAGGAAATAGGAGGGGATGGAAGAAAACTAGTTAGGGAAAATGTTGGGCATCAAACCATTAACAAAGAAGAACATCCTTCACTAAATTAGGCATATCTCTTTGTACACATATAATTTTGATGTGAGGCCTCTACTATTGGAAAGTAGACTTCTGGGAATTTAATTTAGACTCAAGAATCACTTGAAATCGAGTTTGGCATGAAAATAGATTTTTTCTGTAAGTGGCTGGCCAGCCAATTGATGAGAAATCCAGCCAATTAAAGTGGACAGCCGGCCATGTTTGCCGACAGAAGATATTTTTCAACTGCCATCTGTAGACACCCCATTTTGACCACCCTTAAGACTTGCGCACTACTAATGGTATACTTAGTGGTGAAAGGTGTGCAGGGCAAAGGTTCAGTTTCTTCGGTAAGGAGAGAGTCAAATCCGAACTTCATACCCCATTTTAGACCAAAACTATTTTGAATGGTTTTTAGACCTTAAAACCCTCGCTTTCAAAATATTTTAAAAAGGTCTTTGCGATGCTCTGAGGCTCACATTTCGTTAAATGTTACGCTTTTAGGTAAACCGAGCAAGGACAAAGTGGAAATGAATGAGAGAGAGGTGAACTCTTTGAAAAATCATTCAAAACGCCTTACTTAGGGGTTTGGATTTGAAGAAAATGGGAAAGGAGAGAAGAAAACTAGTTGGGAGAAGTTTGGCATGAATCCGGGTAGGACCAAAACTGCGCGGCTTCACGGAAATAGGCATAACTTTTTGCATAGTTTGAATTTTGATACCAGACTTCCACCATTGGAAAGATTACTTCTGGGGCTTCAAGTTTCACACAAGAATGACCTGAAAAGGCATCGAAATGAAGGAGTTAGGCTTGCTTCAAGTCGGGGACTAGGACTGATTTTTGCTGCCGGCCTCTATGGGAGTGTGTCGGCCATGAATGGCCAATGCCGTCCAAGAATGACACCTACTGGACAATAAAAGTGTGTTGCCGGCCAACAATGGCAAAGGTGCCTGCCATTGGTGAAAAGATCAATTTTGGACAGATATTTTGCTCTAGTTGTCTCTATTGAGATATTTTCAACCAAATGCTCCATTTTCTCTATTTAATGAAGCCTTATATCTCATATTCAAGAGTTAGAAAATTTTGAGAGCTTCTCACACTAAAATCCCTCTCTCTCTCTACCATTGTCAGAGCTTAATCTCTGCCTCTCTCTCTAGAGTTCACTCTCTCTTGCCCTTTTGTGCTAGAAGGTTTGCATACATCCATCTTCAACCTATCTACCATTAAAAAGACTTGATCACCATTAGGCTGAGGTCCTTTGGAACTTGTTTTGGGCTACCAAAGCTTGGTTTTAACTCAGAAATCTTGTTGTTTTGCTGTTTGGCTTCAAGGGTAAGCACTTGTCCCTCTAAAGCTTTGTTTTGCATGCTTATTTTACCACCATTGCAAACTGTTTTTGGCTTAGTTTTGAACTAAAGAAAACTCTATTTTTCGGTCCTAAAAATGATGGTCTACGCCTACTTTGTGTTAGGAAGTTGTCTCTCCCTTTTGTTCCTTAGCTTGTATAGCTTTTGAGCCATCTTCCAAGGCCTTTCAAAACAACTTTTCATGGAATTTTAACCCCACTAAAATCTAGGGAATTTTCAGTGGTAAAAACCTTGTTTTGAGGCTCAAAATGGGAGGGGGTTGTCCCCCCTCCTCTTCTCTTGTTTACTTGTTTTGATGGCCAACCAAATGAGCATATGTTTTTACTTCTTTGTGGCTTTGTTTAGGCTCATTTTTGTGACATTTTTGACCTTCCATAACTCTGTTTTTGGCTTTCTTGGTCACCTCTTGCATGCTCATTGCACTTATAGTGTAAATCCTCTTTGCTAGCCTTACATCCTTGATGTTGTAGGCTATTATTTTAGCATGTATTGGTTCCATTCCAGCACATTTTTGACAATGTTTTAACATGCTTGAGGTCTGTTTGAAGTGGTCATGGCCATGTATGGCTTGCCTTGTAGGGCTATAGTGTAAATGGCTTCACTAGTCTTGAGTTTTGAGGCTACTACCGAGCTATACTTGTGATGTTTGCATGCCTTGGCATCATTTGGCATGGTATTTCAGAGCTTATATCTTTTCCATACTATCATGTTTATCACTCTTTAATTGTGTTTAAGAGTTGTGCCATTATGCCTTGTTTATGAGCTAATACATGAGAATATCTTTCTTGCCATCTATACTGCGACTCTAGCATGTTTTTGCCACTCTTTTGGCCTACATAAGGTCTGTTTGGGGCTAGTTTTTCCATTTGAGCATTATCTTGCATGCCTCTAGTGTAATACACTTCACTAGCTTTGATGATTAAGCCTTGCAACATGCATTACATGGGTTGTTTGCATGATTTTAAGTCATTTAGTATGACATTTCCGTGATGGAACGTATGCCATTGTACTCCATGTTTCACTCATTCAATGCCTTTGGAGAGTTGTGTCTTGTGCCTTAATCTTAGATTAACATGTATGCATGTTTGTCTAGTCCTTTGAGTCTCCATTTCAGCATGTTCGGCCACTGTTTTGGGCATGATTGAGGTTTGTCCATATCCGGTTTAAGTCCATATAGCATGTTGTTTGCATGTTGTTGCATTGCATTGTTGTTTGCATGCTTATGTTGCACTGCATTGTGTTTGCATGCCATTAGCATTGCTAAGTTGATCTGTTGTATTGCATTGCATTGTGTTTGCATGCCATTAGCATTGATAGGTTGATCATGTTGCATTGCATTGTGTTCAACCCAGTGTTGTGTTGAACACAAGGTGGATTGGTCCACTTCATACTCAAAGTGATGATGTGTTTGCATGTTGTTACATTGCATTGTTGTTTGCATGCTTATGTTGCACTGCATTGTGTTTGCATGCCATTAGCTTTGCTAAGTTGATCTATTGTATTGCATTGCATTGTGTTTGCATGCCATTAGCATTGATAGGTTGATCATGTTGCATTGCATTGTGTTCAACCCAGTGTTGTGTTGAACACAAGGTGGATTGGTCCACTTCATACTCAAAGTGATGAAAGTGAGCCGATCCCCTTTGTCTCCATTGCCTTGGATCACTCATGATAAGGCCGTGGTCTTAGTGTTTTGCTTGTTTTGTTTGTTATACATTCATTGAAATGTGTGCAAGTTAGATCTTTAGCCATCATGCGTTGTATGCTTGATTGATGGTGTTGGATCCAATGATGCCCATCCATTGATGTTTTGAAGTGATATGGAGTGGCATAGCACAGACATGTCCTAGGGAGACCCTTCATTTCCTCTATTTTGTGCTCTATTGCAGCTTGGTGTCACAGCACACTAGTGGCCGGCAGTTCTTCATTGTTGGCCGGCAGCCTCTCATATGTGGCCGGCATTGTGCATCCTTGGCCGGCAGGGGGTCGGCAGCAACCATTCATGGTCGGCAGGCCACTGGTGCACTCCTCAGCATTGTTTTGGTAAGTTCCAACAGCAAGACACCCTGCAAACAGAGCCTCAAGAGAGCAACTAGAGAGATTTTTGGGCGAGAAACTAAATGCAAGCATGCATGATCAACATCTTCAAACAGAGCTGAAGTAGTAGAATTTAGTGCTTTACTTGTTAGTTAGCATTTCAATTTATAATTTAATTAATTTGTTAATTAATTAAATGTTGTAATAATTAAGTAGCTTAGTTTAGCTATTTTTTTATTGTTTTGTAATAATTAATTAGCTTAGCATTATTAATTAGTTGATTTGTAATAATTAGTTTAATTAGCGTAGCTAGTTAGCTAAATTCATTCGGACCCTCCATCGAGAGGGCGAATTTTGTAATAAGTGTGCGTGTGTGTGTGAATGTCTTCCAACCCCACGTCTTTCTCCTTTTTCGTTTAACCGCTTATGATGGGTAGTTCTAGGTTATATTTTGCTTAACATTCTTATGCTCACATGTTTGCATCCATTCATTCGTATTGCATGCACCGAGCTCGGCGCATCATACTAACTGCATTGTATTTCAATACATTTACTTGAATACATATTCAACAGCATGTTGTCATGTTGCATTTCATATGCCATCTTAGAATAGCCGAGCCTATCTTAATTGCATTTTGCATGTGTTGCATTGGGCATTGTTGACATGGCTAGGATCATGCATTGATTACTAACTAACTATTATTTTGGCTCGGAGTACTAGGTAAGCTTTTACACTTTTGCATCTTGTATGAGTGTGAGTGTTGTCATGACAGCATGCTTGCCATGAGGCTATTTGCTTAACTGATATAACTGCCTGAATGCCTGTGGGTGAAGGTTGGATTACTTGAATTGGAACAATTCATTGAAATGCGAGTTTTTAAGCCCACTTGAGGGTGGCAAATCCACGTCTTAGCCTACTTGCGAGTAGCACCTTCCAACCATTTTCAATCAAACAAACAAACAAACATGAGATGTTTTGTTCCAATTTAGGAGATCTAGTCTATACTTGTGTGTTGTGCGCATCACATAGTAATTATAGGCTAATAACTGGAATAAGAACGCATATGTTTTCAAAAATAAGATATCATGTTAGTAAAGGCCGATCTTTGATTAGGTGAGCGGGGGTGCTCATTGCATGACCTTCTCCTCTCGTACCCAAGTACCCGAGCCGAGGCAACTTTGGTGATGACGGACACGTGGCCTTAGGCAACGAGTCAGGGTTTCCTAAATTTTCCCAAAAATAAAATATTTAGGAGGCGACTCTGTATCTGGCAAAGAAGTCCATGTTTGGCACTTCTTTATTAAAATCAGTTTTCCAAAACGATTTGCCGGATTTGGACTCTTTGGTGATTTATTAGTCTTGCATTTCACTTTGCGAGATTAGATTCCGAACCGTGACATTGAATCCAAACTGTAGCAGCTCAATGAACAAAACAGATTTCGTGCCCCTTCGCGCGTGGAGCCTGGGACGTTCGGGCACGTCTACAGTTTCTGGCGACTCCGCTGGGATTTAGAGAACTTGACTCGAACTGATGATATCTTGTTTTGATTACACATATGTGTTTCTTTGCATTGCATGTGCATTGGTGCGCCTAGGACACCATGTTTGCCGTATGCTATTCCTGAACGGTTTGCTGGAGGCTCACTTTGAGCAGCATTCCATAAGGTTGAGCAGTTGCGGGCTCTGCCACGACGGGAACACAAACCCCGATTTTTATCGGGGTACCCTTTTTGACCATTCGACCTAGTGCATATCAGAATCCATAGTGACCATTCCAAACTAGGACAAGTTACTTACCCGATTGTACGTTGTTTGAAACTGCTGCGTGCGTAGTGAAACCCTAGCTCCTGACAAAATAGGACAGGGGAACCCTACCCCAACTTAGGGGTGTTTTGGGTCTTATTTGCTTGTTGCGTGCTTTTAGAGTGTCTCTATAGGTTGTGTGTATCAGTCTGCAAGTCTGGGTATCAGGCCTGAGGGCATCAGTAGTTGGGGGAATCAGTTTTACCTGAGGGTATCAATTTACAGCCAGAATTTTGGGGCGGAATTCAGTAGAGAGCACAGTCATTCAAACTATGCTCATATATGTTTTGTTGAAATTGGGCTGAGATGCTGCATGTTTTCTCTTTTGCTAGGAGGGGTAGTCACGAAACTATTGCTTCAGAAGGCTCCGATATCCCCCGGGTGCATTGAACCTCTGTTGATAGACTTTGTCAGGTCAGAGATTCAGTTCAATGGCCATCAGTGTTCCTTCACCAGAGGAAAGGTAAAAAGGCCAGTCATTGAACCTCACCTGTGCGCAGTTGGGCTGAGATATTTTCTTCCACCTTAGAGAGGGAATACACACATGTTCAGTCAGATTTGTAATTTTCAGTTAATATGGAGGACATGATGCGTTAACTCCAAGAGACCATGCAGGCCATGCAGCAGGATACTGCTCGTCAGGCAGAGTTTACCGCCCGCCAGGCGGAGGTTGTTGCTCAACAAGCAGACTTAATCGCCAGGATTCAGCAGCAACAGCAACCCCAACAAGACAGAGCGTCTGCTTCGCATCCACCCCCACCCCCACCTATGGTTCCAATACCCGGGGAGACAGCTCACGTCCAGGAAAATAGGGACATTCCGACAGGGCTAGTCCCATTGCCAATTCCACCTCAACTGTCCAAAGCACCAGCTAATCCAGTGGACACGCCGTTTGAATTTGAGGTTGATCTGACTACCCTGAAGGTCAGCGAGCTTGAAAAGCTATTCAAAAGAGCTCAAGGCGTTAACGTCATTCCGGATATAGAGGATGGTTATACCGACTCAACGGTGACATAACCGGATCGGTTGAAGATGCCACATATCGATCGCTTCGATGGCTCTGAAGACACAATGGTGCACCTCCACCTGTTTTCTGATATCCTGAGGCTAATGGGTTTGACCACAACCCAGAAGTTGTCACTATTCGGCCGAACCATGTCTGGGATAGTCGCAATATGGTATGCGAAATTGGAGAACTCTGTGAAACAGAACTGGGAAGAGATGGCTGAGGCCTTCGTTGCTCAATACTCTAACAACACACAGATCGAGGTCATAACTCGTGATCTTGAAGTCACCCGCCAAGAGCCAAATGAGGTTTTTCAAAGTTTGTGATGAGATAGAGAGCAAAGGCCTCGATGGTGACTACAAGGCCTTCTGAAAAAGACCAGATAAGGATGGTTGTACGCAACCTCCAACCCAGGCTGATGCAAAAAATGATAGTCTTACCCCTTCTCACCTATGCGGACCTACACGAGATTGGGGTGCAGATTGAAGACGCAATGAAACAAGGTCTAATTGACCACGAAAGGGAGTCACCCAAGAAGGGTTATACATGTAGTTCCAATACGACCACCAGTGGTGACGCAGATGCAAGATCTTCTGAAGTTGGAATGGTCACCACCACTTCGAAAACAGCCACTCCCTTTGTTGGTACATCTAATCCAAACCCCTGAATTTCAGACTATCCACCCTGAGGCAAGAGGGTTTTCACCCCACTTTATATGCCTTTGCCTAAAGCTCTAGGGGTCCTACTCGGGAAAGGACCTCTGAAACCGTTAGAACAACAGCCTCTACCTGATCCTCTCCCTCCAAAGCATGACCCGGCTAAGTACTGTGCTTTCCATCAACAAACCGGTCATGACACCGACAGTTGCGTCCGTCTTCGCCACGAGATACAAAATTTGATTGACAACAAGGTCATCGCCACACCAGTCTCGCAAAGTCTATTGGCAATAGATCAGTGAACTTGGGGGATAATGTGATGTGATCGGCGGATGAACCACTTGCGGGTGGCACTCAGTTTACTCCAGATGAGGCATACGGCATGCACTATTTTAAGCATTTGCAAATGCTAGGTTTTGTACTTTCTGACTTGGGTATTGAGTCAGTTCTGTTGTGTTGTATAGAGTTAGTTTTTTTGTGCTGAGTCAGCCGGGTCTGTCTTGTTGTATCGAGTCAGTCATGCTTTGTTAGAATCGGCTGATTTGGGGGGTGTTCCCTCAGACATCATTATCTTGTTTTGTGTTTGTCTTTTACACTCTTTTGAGTCTGTTTCTGCCTTAGAGCTAGTTGTGCCAACAGATTTTGAATGAAACAACAGTGATTTTCACACTCTTGTGTTTGCTTCTGCCTTATGCCAGTTGTGCCAGAAGTTCTGAATGAGATGGCAGTATTTGACTAAAAACTGTGTCTTTTCTATGCCTTGAAGTCATTGCATCGACCTAGGATTTTTCAAAAACTTTTTGAACATTGTGATGAAAACGAAGAGGAAGGAATTCCTCGGGATTTGCAAAAATTTGATCAATTGAGAGAGAGAGAGAGGCATGCTAAGCCCATTAATGAAGGTGATCATGTTTGTTAACGTGAGTACTAAGAAGGATCCTGGCTTGATCCAGATTGGTTCTATACTGTCTTCAATGCGAGCGATTTGTGGTTTTCTTAAAAGATTTCAAAAAATGTTTTGCGCGGTCCTGCGAAGACCTGTGTGGAATCGCTCTTGAGATTGTGCAGCCTGGGATCGTTCTCAGCCTCGAGACTCAACCCCTTTGCTTTCAAACCTTGAGCTCGGATTCAGAATGTTCAATGGTTAACCACAATGTGAGGCTTGCATGGCCAGATTTGAAGCATCCTTCGAACTAGGGGCAAGAAAAGGCAGATCAAGAAGATTAGATGTCATCAAAAGAAACTTGCGAAGCTAGATCAGTAGCCCTTGAACTAGGGACAAGAAATGTTAGATGTGCTCGAAGAGTAAAAAATTGGGACATTGCTTAAGCTAATGAAGATCGGCAAGAATGCTCGCAAGGTTGAAAACCTGGCAGGGCGGCCTTGGCAAAAGTTAGAGCGTAAAAAGGAGAGGTTAAATACCTGAGTGTACCTTAACCCTGGAACTACGTCAGGCTTGATTCCCATATTTGGGATACGTAGGCAACTTTATTCTGAAGTCTAGCCATAAACACTTCCAAATCGATTGTGTCCACGTAATGGTTCTGATCATCTTTGTCTTCTCTGTATCTGAGAGTTCGGTTGTGATCGTCACTTTGAGGACTGATTACAGTGCGCTGTGGTGCCATTCAAACAAGGGGCAACTTTTTGTTGCTAGATTTGGTGTTGTGCAGTGCCATTCAAAGAAAGGGCAATTTTCCATTGTTTTGGATCTGAGGTTGTGCATCTCAGTAGTAGATTCTGTGTTGGTCGAGCAGTGGCCATTTGTAAAAACAAGTTTTGAGAATTTTTAATGAAGTTGACTAATTTTCTCAAAAATAATTCCATTTAAAAAAAAAAACTGGACCATTTCTTGGATCTAAAAAAAGGAAAATTTTCAGTGCTCACAACCTGACTTGCATGATTTTGAAACAGAAAATCGAACAAGTATGCTAATCTAACTCTCATTTTGGCCAAAATTGTTTTAGTAGATAGCCAAAACAAAAAAATTGGTCAAAATGATGAACTAGGGGCATAGTTGAGTCAGGTGTTCTGTCTTTTCCCCATGGTCAATGTACTTGCCAGAAAGGGCATTCTACTTGCCAGAAAAGGGCACCACTAAAGCTAACAGCGGAAGGCTAAAAGCTCTCATCCTCCAAGCAGAGAGGTATCAAGCTAAGTGCGAAGCACAAACTGGAATGGATCAAGATATTCCACTCCCTCATCTGGGTAGGTCTGATCACAACCGAGCTGGCCAAGGGCGTCATTAACCGATGTCAGTTGCTAATCTGCTGCACATCCAGTCGCACCACAACCCCTCTATGGGAGAAGTTCACTGTTGTGAGCAAAAGAGAGAGAATCTAGCAGAATGCTAGGGGCAAGAGGCCGCAACTTCCTATTTATCCATCAACCACCCAAGGGAGGGATAAAAAAGAAGAGAGATTGAAGAATAGAGAGATGTACGTTGAGAGAGAAAGTGAGAAAAGGGCTTTTTCAGAAAACAAGAGATTGAGTGCCAGAGTGATGTGAGAATGACAAATAAGAAAGGGTGGGAAACAATACCTGAAGAAACTGGGCTCCCAATCAACCAAGACGTCTCTCGCCTTTGGAACACATCCGAGTGTTATGTTGTGTTTTTGTTTTGATTCTTATTTTGAGTCGTCTCGAATGTCAATTGATGTGTTTAGGTTGTTTTACCTTTGTTTTCCGTTGTTAAGTCGTTTCTGCTGTGGTCAGTCGTAGGCTCAATACCTGGTTAAGAACTCGTTTCTCAATTTCAAATTTAGAAAATGAATCTTTTTGTGCTCAGAGTGCTGTGTCATTCTCCACATTTGTGCAAAACAATATTTGTTCTTTCATAAAACGGCAGGGTTCAACCCAGGTCATGCCAGAACAGTAAAACCAGGACCTATCTGAAGCTATATGGGTTCCAGACTACAAAGCAAAAGAAAAGAGGGGAATTTTGGAGCATCTAAGTTTGTTTCAACTTCTGCATGTTCCGTTATTGCATCCTATATGATCAGAATGAATTGTGTGTCCAAAATGAGTTGTGTGCCAAATAAACAGAGTACTGTGTTATGAGTTGTGTGTTCAAAATGAGCAGTGTGCCGTACGAGCTGTAAGTTCAAAGTGAACTGGATACTGTGTTGATTGTTTCGACGCCAGAACAGCGATCAGAAGTGCTCTCCCTGAGTACCAGTCCCTTCCAGAGGGTATCTTGGTTGTGTTTGCAATGAGTTTCCAGGAGATCAACTGTGATGGTGGAAACTAGAGTTCGAATGGATGATGCCTAAAACACAAAGGTTTGGAATTTCTGAGACTAAAGTCTAGTTTGAATACCCAAGGGTGTATCCTCGGCTTGAAATCTGTATGGAAGCCCTATAAGTTGAGGTAGCAGGTTTGCGCCTCGGTCCTGGATACTGATCTAACCTAATCTATCACCCTGTTGGAGAATAGGGAAAGTTATGAGTATGATCAGGAAGAAAAGCGGCATCCGTGGTTTCCCCAACAGATGTTGCTCCTTGTCAATATTTCAGAACCCTTATACTGTGAGTTGAATGTAAGTGTTCAAAGAACACAATCGAGGGGAACTCCTCGTGAGTAGAGCGGTTCATCGCCACTCACCCCTTGAGGTGCTTTTTAAAGCACCGCTTTGTTTATTTATTGCATGCCCTAAGCATCATCCATTGCATTGCTTGTATCATATCATCACACTTATTGCATTTATTTGCATTTTGTGTTATCTCGAATCATTTATCCTTTCACGCTGCGTAGCGTTTAGGGTCGTTGTCCTCTAGGGCTTTCTCAGGACGCGTGAACCATGGCCCTAGGTGTGTTTTATCTCAGGTTGCGTTGTGGGTGCACCTGGGCAGTTGTTTTCGGTCCTCTTCTCACGTTTTAAGTGTGGTTAGAGTGTTCCTTTCCTCACACGATTTCAGCGAGTTTGGAATTCATCTTAGGTTGCATTGTTATGCACACCTCTTCACTTGCGTTGTCATGCACTTTCCACTTGCATTATTATGCACCTATTCACTTGCGTTGTTACGCACATTCCACTCGCATTGTTCTGCACCCTTTCAATTGCATTGTTTTGCACGCTCCCTCTTTTCGAAACACCGGGATACGTCCCAATGTTTTTCCCTCTTTCCGAAACTCCGGGATACGTCCCTATGTTTCTCCCTCTTTCCGAAACACCGGGATATGTCCCTATGTTTCTCTTTCTTTCCGAAACACCGGGATGCGTCCCTATGTTTCTCCTTCTTTCTGAAACATCGGAATATGTCCCTTTTGTTTCTCATTCTTTCCGAAACACCGGGATACGTCCCTATGTTTCTCCTTCTTTCTGAAACACCGGGATACGTCCCTATGTTTCTCCTTCTTTCTGAAACACCGGGATAGGTCCCTATGTTTCTCCTTCATTCCGAAACACGGGGATACGTCCTTATGTTTCTCCCTCTTTCCGAAACACTGGGACACGTCCCTATGTTTCTCCTTCTTTCCTAAACACCGGGATATGTCCCTATGTTTCTCCCTTTTTCCTAAACACCGAGATAGGTCCCTATGTTTCTCTGTCTTTCCGAAACACCGGGATACGTCCCTATGTTTCTCCTTCTTTCTGAAACACCGGGATATGTCCCTATGTTTCTCCTTCTTTCTGAAACACCGGGATACGTCCTTATGTTTCTCCCTCTTTCTGAAACACCGGGAGATGTCCCTATGTTTCTCCTTCTTTCCGAAACACCGGGATAGGTCCCTATGTTTCTCATTCTTTCTGAAACACCGGGATACGTCCTTATGTTTCTCCCTCTTTCTGAAACACCGAGATACGTCCCTATGTTTCTCCTTCTTTCCGAAACACCAGGATATGTCCCCATGTTTCTCCTTCTTTCCGAAACACCGGGATACGTCCTTATGTTTCTCTCTCTTTCCGAAACACCGGGATACGTCCCTATGTTTCTCCTTCTTTCTGAAACACTGGGATATGTCCCTATGTTTCTCCTTCTTTTCGAAACATCGGGATATGTCCCTATGTTTCTCTGCCTTTGGTTAAGAGCATATGGAACATGTTCCAATGCTTGTACCATCCTTTTTCCTTTCGCGCGCAACGCGTCGGAATCTTGTTGGAGACCTCGGGTGTTCCCGACAGTCGCTTTTGATCTTTCCTGCGTGGTGCGTGGTTAAGATTGTATATTTTTCTTAAATCCTTTTTGCATGAGGTGTAGTTTGGCTCGTGTTACTTTGCACAGCATTCGCTTAAAATGTTGCAGTTTTTTTGCATAATTGCTTCATTACAGCTCTCTTTGCATAATCATATGTTATGTTCGGCATTGTGCATGTCATTTGCATCTTGCCCCTGCCTACGGGTGCATCTCTTTGTTATCTTACCTGTTTGTCTAAGTCTTCGGCCTTGTCAAAAGTGGGTCGTCTCTGGGCTTTGACATTCACTCCCGTCACTTCTCGACTTCTGAGTTTTGTCAAAGAGGGGCAACTGTAGACACCTCATTTTTGACCACCCTTAAGACTTGGGCACTAATGATGGTTTACTTGGTGGTGGAAGGTGTGCAGGGCAAAGGTTCAGTTTGTTCGGCAAGGAGAGAGTCAAATCCCAACTTCATACCCCATTTTGGACCAAAACAATTTTGAATGATTTTTAGACCTTAAAACCCTCTCTTTCAAAATATTTTAAAAAGGTTTTTGCGATGCTTTGAGGCTCACATTTCGTTAAATGTTGCGCTTTTCAGTAAACCGAGTAAGGACAAAGTGGAAATGAATATGAGAGAGGTGAACTCTTTGAAAAATCTTTCAAAACACTTTACTTAGGGGTTTGGAGTTTAAAAAAATGGAAAAGGAGAGAAGAAAACTAGTTTCGAAGAAGTTCGGTGTCACGACCCGAACTCGCCCCCATGGGTTAAGGACGTAACCGGCCAGTAATCCTAAGATCACCTACGGCCTCAAACCCAAAACAGGCTTAACACATCAGAGTAAAGGGGGCCAAAGGGAAGCCAAATTTAAAACCTTGTCCATAGAGCTGTGCTTACATGGCACATCAAAACAAACCATACATATGTACGTTAATAACTCACAACAAAAAGTGTAATGACATAAGATTCTATACAGACAGGATCATCCAAACTAAGTCAACCCATGAAGACTATATACAGACATATTCAAAACTTCGCCAACCTGACAAAATGTAAATATATAACAAAACGGCGAAGACGAGTCTCGTGCGTGAGACATAAGGGCTGACTCTCACAAAACCTTAGTTGCTCCATACAGACTTCACTGAGGTTGGGTCTGGACTTCTCTTGGCTCACCTACAAACACATGAATGAGCGTGAGCGAATGCCCAGTGAATAATATCAAGTCAAATACAGGAGTTACATAACAATGTAGAACAACATGTTCCAAACGGCCTTAGGCCCAATTCCTATTTCTATTTAACAGATATATAACTATACGAAATTCAAATCAAGTGACTGTAGTTCCCAACATTCTGGCCTTCGGCCCATTTGGGTTTCCATTCATGGCAAAACGGCCTTCGGCCCATTCACTCATGTCGAAACGGCCTTCGGCCCATTCATTTCTGTCAAAATGGCCTTTGGCCTATTAATTTCTGTCAAAACGGCCTTTGGCGCACTCGTTCATGTCAAAACGGCCTTCGGCATACTCATTCATGTCAAAACGGCCTTCAGCCCACTCATTCATGTCAAAACGGCCTTTGGCCCACTCACATGTGTCAAAACGACCTTTGGTCCATTCATTCACATCAGGACGACATTTGGTCCATTCATTTATATCAAAACGACCTTCAGTCCATTCATTCACATCAGGACGACCTTTGGTCCATTCATTTACATCAAAACGACCTCTGGTCCATTCATTTCTATCAGGACGACCTTTGGTCCATTCATTTATATCAAAACGACCTTCGGTCCATTCATTCACATCAGGACGACCTTTGGTCCATTCATTTATGTCAGACTTTTGCCCACAATCCCAATCAGCAATTCATAAAGCTTATAAGGGAATAAACAATTGGACATTCACAATTATTTGAATATCGATATTACTCACAGTGATCGGCTTGTGGATTTGCCCTAGAGCTTGACCCTACACGTTTCATGAACACAAAAGGGTCATTAACAGTTCAATCCGTTCTTTAATTCACATATTTCTCTTTAGGCGTTATTATTATCTCATTAACTCATTTACAATGCTTAACATATGTCTAAGAGTGCATGCAAGTGAAAGAGAACGGAAAACAGAACACAAAATGCAAAAACAGGATTTCAGAAAATAGGGTCCCCGCTCGAGCGTGGACTTCCCCGGGTGTTTCACCCCCTTGTATGCCTTATTTGTTAAGCTTTTGAGCCATCCTTCCCCGCTCGAGCGGGAACCATGTCTGCAGAAAATGCTGGGAGCTCGATTTCTTCGCTCGAGCGTCACTTAACCCGCTCGAGCGGACATAAAAAATCTGGGTTTTCCAGATTGAGTTCTTGAGCTTCATCTCGACATTCAAAGGCTCTAAATGCATGATTTCGGCCCAAACTTCACATAATCATATACTAACATGGTACAAACATAGAATTACAACATATTGAAGCTCAATTTCATAATTTATTTACATGCATGGCTCATTTTCCACCAACTCATTACCAATGTAACCATTTCATGCATTCAAAGCTCATATCTTCTCAATTTGTACATGCATGTGATGGATTAGCCATATTCTCAACTTAGATAACACAAATGGTGACCAAGACATGAGTTTCCTTTAATATTTCACATGGTTATACACATTTGTGCTCAAACATGCAAATTTCGAAGTATTTCTTACATGCATGCACATGTTAAGCTTCAATTCAACAAACACAACTCAACTTCATTACAATCTTGTTCTTGATCACCAAGATAGCTTGGACATGCACAAAATTACAATTATAATCCAAGAATCACTCACCTAGGAGCTTGATCCTCACAATCTATGATCAAATCTTGAATTAGACTTCCAATCTCCAAGTTTCAAGACCAAAGTTGCACAATCCCTCTTTCTCCCTCCCTATAGTCGGCTCTCCCTCTCAAATTGAGTTCCAGAATCAGCCAAAATAAGCTAAGGGAGAGAAATAAGGTATAGTGCTCAAATATATTAAGTCCCACTAAGTCAATATAATAATATAAAATAATGGGGTACTTAATTTATCATTTCAATCAGTTTAAGTTGACCAGAATCAATTTCAATTAAATTTCACCGTAGGCTCTAAAAATTATGCCAACCACAATGGCGTAATCGATTTCGGGTTCCGTGGCCGATAAGGCCTTCAATTTAATTCCCGAAGAGGTAAAATCAAACAGATATTCCTACGGTGAACAGATAGAAATTCAAAACCACATATTTTCACATAATGGCATACAAAACTAGGCTAAACACATAACCATAAACAACTTAAGGACCAATTAGCATAATACAGAACAGGGATGTCACAGTCTTCCCCCCTTTAGGAAGTTTGGTCCTCCAAACTTATTTTACCTTCAGTCGAAACAATTCGGAACACTTTTCATTCAACGGTTCTAACCCCTCTTAACAGTCATTCGCTTAGTCTTGAAATCAAGCAACGCCCTATTCTCAATCAGTCATAGATTTACCTTTTTCCGCCATACAAGGCTTGTATGGTGCCATGCCAAAACTAGAGTGTGGGTTGTTGTTGGGAGCAAAGTTTGCCAATGATGGATAGACCCTTCCAACTCCCCTGAAAAATCTAATGCATATCTTTGGGGCATTCCTCCCAAAAAATCTAAAAAGTTCTTTCTAAGCATACATCAATTTGCGGATGGAAAACAGCGCCGAATCATAATTCAGTTTCGTAACAAATTCATAATTTGTCCAGATCATACACAGAAATCATAAGTCATGATTAAGTTTACGTGGTACATCCATTAGCATTAACAGATAAGAACGGAACGGAATAGAACAGAACATATACACGTGAGGTTACGAATAACCAGTTCCATAAGGGAACCTCCGGGTCTGGGTAACATAACAGAACAGAAGCTGAGCCCCCATTGCCTCTTGAAGGCTTTTCAGAATTCAAACACATTTTAGAATTTCTGTCTAAACAATAGATACTAGGACCCCATGTAAATGAGCGATCTTATCGATGTAAACAGTGGCTAGTCTACAAGCATCATACAAAATTTTATAGGGAGAAATGGGCAACTTCAAAAATTTTACCTACAATAGCCCAATTGGGACTTATACCTTGGGTGCTCAAGGTAGCCCCACAACGAAATTCATAGCCACATATTCCCATTTCCATTCCAAAATGGAGAGATTGAAGTAGTTCCGTTACTATCTGATATTCGACTTCGGCCTGTTGGCCCCGAAAAATACTTAGACACACATTCACTAATTACCCTCTTCAAAGTAGGTCACTAACATATTTATTTCAAATGTCAGCTAACTTGTCGCAGGAGTTCGGTCTACTCCCTTGTCACAAAAGTTCAATTCATTCTTCAATAGTTCCACAATTCATAATCCGATTCGGTATTTAGTCCAATGACTCATCACAGCTATCCAAGGTCAATCAAAAGTCTTCAGAAATTCAAAGTGGATCCAGACACCGATTCTCTAACCAACAAAGGTAGTATCGAGGCAATTACCCATACAATGCATATAGTCCGTATATCCTCATAATACTGATTGTAAGATATAATAACATTGAAGCAGTCAATTTCTAACACAATACACGTGTTCTCAATTCATTCAACAGGTCACAGTCTACAATTCGGTTCAATATTCAATTTCCCGTTCCATCGAGTCTTTCCACATTATTTCATAGTCGCCAAAGCAGAAGGCAATTCACATATTAATCCCCATGATGTCAAAGATATTATCAAAACAATCAATTACATGTCACACACAATTTACACATCTTCAGATAATCAGGGTTTCTCAAAGCTTCTTAGATGTTAAAACATCTACATAATACCAGAAGTTGACATTCTAAACAGAACAAAAGAATAATCGTCTCGGAATCAAAGCACACCCGTTCATGACCGTCGGTGGCCGACTCGAGATTAATTAGACAAACCCACCCGTACAAAACCGTCGGTGGCAAAAGAGATTCTTAACAAAAGTGCTACATAGTCTTAACGTCCCCTAGCACGAAAGGACGTCTCGAGAATGTCATCAGAACAAACGCAATATCACTTAGTATAACCTGATTTCCCAAAACCCGATTACCCTTGAGGCAAACGCATGAAACATATTCTGATTTGTCGAGGATAAATATTCAGTACAGTTCACAGTCAAATCAATCTGCTGTCATCGGTTTCCATAGCGTCAGACAAGCAAGAATACGACAACACACCAGCATTGTTCCTTAAGACACCCAATCACTGGGTTTGCACAATTCAGTTCATTCATAACACATATGTCCTCAATAGTTGAGGGTTGGTTCTCAGTGGTGTTCATGGTTAGATCAACCTGTTGATAGTCCATAAGGGTCTTTCAAATAAGTCAAGTATTCCAACGGGTTCAAGTTTCGGGTCTACCAACTTTTCTGCCAAGAATAATCTGGCCATTTATTTATAAACCATCTCTGATCCCTCTTAACAAAATCAACTCAGGCAAAGGTCTTGTCAAATTTAATCAAACAAAGGTTCCATCACATTATATCCAGTGGGGGTTCTATCAGGTCAAATCAGACAAAGGTTCTATTGGATCGAATTAGATAAAAGTTTTCTCAAATGGGGTACTTAGTTCTGTAAGGCACACTTCGCTTACTTAGGTACATGGTTGATAATTTCACAACTGTCCTAAGTTTACCAGTTCTCAAAGTCAAATCAGGGTCATTCAACACAACTGTTTATATCAAAATGACTCAGGTCATGTACAATACGACATTGTTCACATAAGTCCAGGTGTAGATGCATTTGCATGCAGTTGTTCATATCAAAAGGTACGTATCATAATCAGTATAGCAATTCCCAAATAAGCCTTATATGCAAGAACATGGTGCACAGTAATACATTATACAAAGTTCCTCGGGTACACATAGTATGGGATTGTTACGCAAAAGTTCCAAATTAGTCACATCACCCAGTCAACTTTCTACCAATCAAAATATATGGTCTCACAATTATAGAGTTCATCATTTAGGCGCTCAACTGGGTCACACGATTACAGAATCATAATTCCAGTGGTTTAGTCATTGAAGACGGTAACATAATAAATCACCCTGAGCATAGGTGTAGATATATATGTGCATGTGCAGAGTCAATCAATATCCCAAAACGTATTTCACAAATTTCCCAAACGGGGCATATACCTCCAATGAATACAGTCTCGATCATGTGGGTCTAACCAATCTAGATACACATACAGCAGATATGAAATATATGCCGATCCGAATCAAATAATATCCCAAGCGAAGACATACAAACGTACTAATTCAGAATCAATCAACACATAGGCATTTGTTTATAAATAGTATAGATACGAGGTCAAAGTAGTTCCACCACTATCTAATATTCGACCTCAACCTGTTGTCACCGAAAAACATTTAAACACCATTTAACAATTTCCTTCTTCACGATAGGTTGCCAGTACATATATATCAAATGCCAACTAACTTTATCATAGAAGTTTGGTCCATTTCCTTATCACAGAAGTTCAATTCATTCTCTAACAATCCCACAATCCACAATCCAATTCAGTATTTAGTTCAGTGACTGATCACAGTTATCCAAAGTCAACCTTAAGGCCTGCAAAAGTACTGGTTGCATGAAAATTACGCTCGAGCGTGGACTACAACGCTCGAGCGGAAGGCCTGTCTACAAAGCTCCCCGCTCGAGCGGACACCAATCCTGTAAAAAGTGCTGGGAGCACGATTTTCCCGCTCGAGCGGCAATCACCCCGCTCGAGCGGACATCAAAAATCTGGGTTTTCCACCGCAGGCAGAATTGAATGCACATAAACAACTTTTCATGTATGTGCATTATAACAAAACAAACTTATTGTACACATTAGTGTAACAATTTATATCTCATATTCGAATCATGTGTGGTACTTCTTTTAGCGTGACATATCATGTTGGTCAAGCATATCAACATACCTCATACATAGGCCACGGTATTATTTCCCCCGGGCGAGGGCCTGTGCCACGGTAATATTTCCCCCGGGCGAGGGCTTCATGACCATAAGCCACAGTATTATATCCCCTGGGCGAGGGCCTCCGCTAAGGGTACCACAATTATGTTCAAGGAGAATTTAGGAAATCATTCATTTATACCAAACATAGCATTACACTTAATACAGAGATTCACAAGTATGCATATACCAGAGAGCATACGTATTCCAAAGGTCTACCATGCAGCAACTTACAAATTATAGCACATGAAGGATCATACCGAAACACTTAAGCATATTCTTGATGCTTTCAGATTTATATTTATCACGTGAATGCATCCTAGAACTTTTCTAGACGCTTATTGCTCTTTTGGACAAGTGTGTGAGTTATTAACTCGTGCTCTGATACCACTCTGTCACGACCCGAACCCGCCCCCATGGGTTAAGGACGTAACTGACCAGTAATCCTAAGATCACCTACGGCCTCAAACCCAAAACAGGCTTAACACATCAGAGTAAAGGGGGCCAAAGGGAAGCCAAATTTAAAACTTTGTCCATAGAGCTGTGCTTACATGGCACATCAAAACAAACCATACATATGTACGTTAATAACTCACAACAAAAAGTGTAATGACATAAGCTTCTATACAGACAGGATCATCCAAACTAAGTCAACCCATGAAGACTATATACAGACGTATTCAAAACTTCGCCAACCTGACAAAATGTAAATATATAACAAAAGGGCGAAGACGAGTCTCGTGCGTGAGACACAAGGGCTGACTCTCACAAAACCTTAGTTGCTCCATACAGACTTCACTGAGGTTGGGTCTGGACTTCTCTTGACTCACCTACAAACACATGAATGAGCGTGAGCGAAAGCCCAGTGAATAATATCAAATCAAATACAGGAGTTACATAACAATGTAGAACAACATGTTCCAAACGGCCTTAGGCCCAATTCCTATTTCTATTTAACAGATATATAACTATACGAAATTCAAATCAAGTGACTATAGTTCCCAACATTCTGGCCTTTGGCCCATTTGGGTTTCCATTCATGGTAAAACGGCCTTCGGCCCATTTATTTCTGTCAAAATGGCCTTTGGCCCATTCATTCATGTCAAAACGGCCTTCGGCCCACTCGTTCATGTCAAAACGGCCATTGGCCTACTCATTCATGTCAAAACGGCCTTCGGCCCACTCACATGTGTCAAAACGACCTTTGGTCCATTCATTCACATCAGGACGACCTTTGGTCCATCCATTCATTCCTGTCAGACCTTCGGTCCATTCATACACATTCAGTACGACTTTGGTTCCATTCATTTATATCACAAAACGACCTCTGGGTCCATTCATTTCTATCAGGAACGACCTTTGGTCCATTCATTTATATCAAAACGACCTTCGGTCCATTCATTCACATCAGGACGACCTTTGGTCATTCATTAATATCAAAACGACCGCCGGTCCATTCATTCACATCAGGACGACCTTTCGGTCCATTCATTTATATCAAAAACGACCTCTGTCCATTCATTTATATCCAAAACGACCTTAGGTCCAATCCTTCATGTCAGACTTTTGCCGACAATCCCAACAGCAATTCATAAAGTTATGAGGGAATAAACAGTTGGACATTCACATTATTCGAATAAATCGGAATTACTCACAGTGATCGGCTTGTGGATTTGCCCTGGAGCTTGACCCTACACGTTTCATAACACAAAGGGTCATTAACAGTTCAATCCGTTCCTTTAATTCACATATTCCTCTTTAGGCTTTATTATTATCTCATTAACTCATTTACAATTGCTAACCATAGTGCCTATAGAGTGCTATGCCAAACGTGAAAGAGGAATCGGAAAACAGAACACAAAAAGCAGAAACAGGATTTCAGAAAATAGGTCCCTGCTCGAGCGTGGACCTTCCCGCTCAAGGACCCTTAAGGTTTGCATAAAGTACTGGTGCCTCCAATTCCCAGCTCGAGCGTGAATCTCGCCACTCGAGTGTACTGCCTGCTCTACAAGCTCCCGCTCGAGCGTCAACTCCCCGCTAAAGGGGTAAATCCATTTCTTGTCTGATGAACATGCTGGGAGCTCGATTGTTCGCTCGAGCGTCACTAACCGCTCCGAGCGGCTTAAAAAAATCTGGGTTTTCCAGTATTGAGTTCTTTGAGCTTCATCCGCACATTCAATAGGGTCTAAATGCATGATTTGCGGCCCAACTCACATTAATCTAGGATTAACATGGTACAAACATAGAATTACAACATATTGAGCAATTTCATAAATGTAATGTTACATGCATGGGCTCATGTTCCACCAACTCATTCAATGTAACCATTTCAATGCCATTCAAACTACATATCTTCTCAATTTGTACATGCAGTGTGATGGAGTTAGCCATAATTCTCAACTTATATACACAAATGGTGACGCCAAGACATGAGTTTCCTTTTATTTCACATGGGTATCACACATTATGTGCTCAAACATGCAAATGTTCGAAGTATTTTAGATGCATCGCACATATAAGGTCTTCAATTCAACAACTACAACGTCAACTCATTACAATCTTGTTCTTGATCATCAAGATATGCTTGGACATGCCACAAAATTACAATTATAATCGCAAAATCACCCAACACCTAGGAGCTTGACTCCTCACACAATCTAAATGATCAAAACTCTTGAATTAGACTATCCAATCTCCAAGTTTCAGACGCACAAGTTGCAACAATCCTGTCTTTCTCGCCTCCCTATAGTCCGGCTCTCCCTCCAAATTGGATGTTCCAGAATCAGCCAAAATAAGCTAAGGGAGAGAAATAAGTGGTGCCAAATGATATTAAAGTCCCACTAAGTCAATATAATAATATAAAATAATGGGGTACTTAATTTATCATTTCAATCAGTTTAAGTTGACCAGAATCAATTTCAATTAAATTTCACTGTAGGCTCTAAAAATTATGCCAACCACAATGGCGTAATCGATTTCGGGTTCTGTGGCCGATAAGGCCTTCAATTTAATTCCCGAAGCGGTAAAATCAAACAGATATTCCTACGCTGAACAGATAGAAATTCAAAACCACATATTTTCACATAATGGCATACAAAACTAGGCTAAACACATAACCATAAACAACTTAAGGACCAATTAGCATAATACAGAACAGGGATGTCACATTCAGCATGAATCCGGGTAGGACATGAATCCGGGTACGACCAAAACTGCGCGGATTCACCAAAACAGACATAACTTTTGTCATAGTTGGAATTTTGATGCAAGTCTTCCACCATTGGAAAGATTACTTCCGGGGCTTCAATTTTCACACAAGAATGACCTGAAAAGGCATCCAGATGAAGGAGTTAGGCTTGCTTCAAGTTAGGGACGAGTATTGATTTTTGCTACCGACCTCTATGGCAGTGTGCCGGCCTTGCATGGCCAATGCCGTCCAAGAATGACCCTTGCCGGCCAATAATAGTGTGCTGCCGGCCAACAATGGTAAAGGTGTCGGCCATTGATGAAAAGATCAGTTTTGGACAGATATTTTGCTCCAACTTGCTCCAGCTGTCTATCTTGAGATATTTTCGACCAAATGCTCCTTTTTCTCTATATAATGAAGCCTTATATCTCATATTCAAGAGTTAGAAAATTTTGGGAGCTTCTCACACTAAAATCCCTCTCTCTCTCTATAATTTTCAGAGCTTAATCTCTGCCTCTCTCTCTAGAGTTCACTCTCTCTTGCCCTTTTGTGCTAGAAGGCTTGCATACATCCATCTTCAACCTATCAACCCTTAAGAAGACTTGATCACCATTAGGCTAAGGTCCTTTGGAACTTGTTTTGGGCTGCCAAAGCTTGGTTTTAACTCAAAAATCTTGCTGTTTTGCTGTTTGGCTTCAAGGGTAAGCACTTGTCCCTCTAAAGCTTTGTCTTGCATGCTTATTTTACAACCTTTGCAAACTGGTTTTGGCTTGGTTTTGAACTGAGGAAAACTCTATTTTTCAGTCCTAAAAATGATGGTTTAGGCCTATTTTGTGTTAGGGAGTTGTCTCTCCCTTTTGTTCCTTAGCTTGTATAGCTTTTGAGCCATCTTCCAAGGCCTTTCAAAACAAATTTTCATGGCCTTTTAACCACTGAAATCTAGAGAATTTTCAGTGGTAAAAACCTTGTTTTGAGGCTTGAAATAGGAGGGGGTTGTCCCCTACATCTTCTCTTGTTTACTTGTGTTGATGGCCAACCAAATGAGCATGTGTTTTTACTTCTTTGTGGCTTTGTTTAGGCTCATTTTTGTGACTTTTCAGACCTTCCATAACTCTGTTTTTGGTTGTCTTGGTCGCCGCTTGCATGCTTATTGCACTTGTAGTGTAAATTCTCTTTGCTAGCCTTACATGCTTGATGTTGTAGCCTATTATTTTAGCATATATTGGTTCCATTCCAGCACATTTTTGACAATGTTTTAACATGCTTGAGGTCTGTTTGAAGTGGTCTTGGTCATGTATGGCTTGCCTTGTAGGGCTATAGTGTAAATGGCTTCACTAGTCTTGAGTTTTGAGGCTACTACCAAGCTATACTTGTGATGTTTGCATGCCTTCGCATCATTTGGCGTGGTATTTCAAAGCTTATATCTTTTCCATACTATCATGTTTATCACTCTTTAATTGTGTTTAAGAGTTGTGCCATTATGCCTTGTTTATGAGCTAATACATGGGCATATCTTTCTTGCCATCTATACTGTGACTCTAGCATGTTTTTGCCACTCTTTTGGCCTACATAAGGTCTGTTTGGGGCTAGTTTATCCATTTGAGCATTGTCTTGCATGCCTCTAGTGTAATACACTTCACTAGCTTTGATGCTTAAGCCTTGCAACATGCATTACATTGGTTGTTTGCATGATTTTAAGTCATTTAGTATGACATTTCCGTGATGGAATGTATGCCATTGTACTCCATGTTTCACTTTTTCAATGCCTTTGGAGAGTTGTGTCTTGTGCCTTAATCTTGGATTAACATGTATGTATGTTTGTCTAGTCTTTTGAATCTCCATTTTAGCATGTTCGGCCACTGTTTTGGGCATGATTGAGGTCTGTCCATATTCGGTTTAAGTCCATATAGCATGTTGTTTGCATGTTGTTGCATTGCATTGTGTTAGCATGTTGTTTGCATGTTGTTACATTGCATTGTTGTTTTCATGCTTATGTTGCATTGCATTGTGTTTGCATGCCATTAGCATTGTTAACTTGATCATGTTGCATTGCATTGTGTTTGCATACTCATGTTGTATTAGCATTGTTTGCATGCCAATAGGATTGATAGGTTGATCATGTTGCATTGCATTGTGTTCAACCCGGTGTTGTGTTGAACACAAGGTGGATTGGTCCACTTCATACTCACGGCCATAGTGTTTTGCTTGTTTTGTTTGTTATGCATTCATTGAAATGTGTGCAAGTTGGATCTTTAGCCATCCTGCATTGTATGCTTGATTGATGGTCTTGGATCCAATGATGCCCCTCCATTGATGTTTTGAAGTGATATGGAGTGGCATAGCACAGACATGTCCTAGGGAGACCCTCTCTTTCCTCTGTTTTGTGCTCTGTTGCAGCTTGGTGTCACAGCACACTAGTGGCCGGCAGTTCTTCATTGTTGGCCGGCACCCTCTCACATGTGGCCGGCATTGTGCATCCTTGGCCGGCAGAGGGGGTCGGCAGGCCACTGGTGCACTCCTCAGCACTGTTTTGGTATGTTCCAGCAGCAAGTTCTTGGAGACACATAGCAAACAGAGTCTCAAGAGAGCAACCAAAGAGCTTTTCGAGGCGGGAAACCGAATACGAGCATGCATGATCGACATCTTCAAACAAAGCTGAAGTAGTAGAATTTAGTGCTTTACTTGTTAGTTAGCATTTCAATTTGTAATTTAATTAATTTGTTAATTAATTAAATGTTGTAATAATTAAGTGGCTTAGTTTAGCTATTTCTTTATTATTTTGTAATAATTAATTAGCTTAGCATAGTTAATTAGTTGGTTTGTAATAATTAGTTTAATTAGCGTAGCTAGTTAGCTAAATTCATTCGGACCCTCCGTCAAGAGGGCGAATTTGGTAATAAGTGTGCATGAGTGTGTGAATGTCTTCCAACCCCACGTCTTTCTCCCTTTTATTTAACCGCTTGCAATGGTTAGTTCTAGGTCATATTTTGATTAGCATTCCTATGCTCGCATGTTTGCATCCATTCATTCATATTGCATGCACCGAGCTCGGCGTATCATACTAACTGCATTGTATTTGTGATAACCCTGTTCCGTATTATGCTAATTGGTTCTTATTATGAATGTGATTATGTATTTGATATGATTCTGTGTGCCATTCATGTGAAAATATGTGGTTTTGAATTTCTATTTGTTCATCGTAGGAATATCTATTTGATTATCTGCTTTGGAATTTAAATTGAAGGCCCTATCGGCCGCGAAATCCGAAATTGACTGCGCCATTGTGATGGGCGTAAATTTTAGAGCCTAAAGTAAAATTTAATTGAAAATTGATTCAGATCAAATTAAATAGATTAAATTGATGCTTAAGTGCTCAATTATTTAATCTTAATTAATTGTGCTTATGAGAGCCTATATAAAGGACCCTTATGCACCCAATTCCTCTCTTTTATTTCATTTTGGCTGATTTTGGCTCTCTAGAGAGTGCGAGAATCGAATTAGAGAGGGAGAGTGTAGGAGATTGATGGTTTGATCAAGAAGCTTGAGAATTTTGAAGCTACACTCAAGAATTAAGCATAAGTTTGGAAGATTAAAGCTCTTAGGTGAGTAATCAACCCTTAATTCATGAGTTTGAGTTGTGATTTTGTGAATTGAAGATTAAATGGTGAGTTAGATCATGAATTGAGTTGATTAAGTTGGGATTGAAGTCCATTTGTGCATGCATGTAGAAAATTCCTATGAAATTACATAATCTAGCATGTAATATGTGAATTATAAAAGATTATGGGTTGAATCATACATGCAAGCATGGTTTTAGTTGAGCTTCATGAGAATGAACGCCATTTGCACCATATTTTTGACATGCATGTTTGATTATTTGAGATATGGAGCTCATATGAGATTTGAATGCATGAGTTTTGATTATACCAAGAAATGTTGATTAATTTTGAAGATTGGACCATGATTTTAAATAATTAGCCTCATGTTGGTTACATACTCATGATATATGATGTATTTGCATGTTCTGGAACCAAAATTATGAGTTTTGAACCTTTGGAGGTCGAGTTTGAGCTCAAGAACAAGTTCTGGAAAACCCAGAATTCTTGACGTCCGCTCGAGCGGGGAAACTGCCGCTCGAGCGTAAAATACGAGCTCCTAGAATATTTTGCAGACATGATGTCTACTCGAGCGGGGAGCTATGTAGGATGACCTTCAGCTCGAGCGTAAAAATGAGGCAACCAGTACTTTTGCAGACCTCATGGGTCCGCTCGAGCAGGAAAGTCCACGCTCGAGCGGGGACCCCTGTTTCAAAAATTTTGTAAAGATGTTCTGTGTTTCGTTTTCCGTTCTCTTTCACTTCTAAGTACTCTTAGGCATGCATTGAGCATTATGAATGAATTAGAAGAATAAGAAAGGAGCCTAAAGAGGAATATGTGAATTAAGAACGAATTGTATTGTTTGTGACCCATTGTGTTCATGGAATGTGTAGGATCGAGCTTCAGGGCAAATCATCCAACCGATCACTGTGAGTAATATCTTAATAAAGATATTTTGAAATATGTTGTTTGTCCAATTACTTATTCCCCTATAAGCTTTATGAGTCTGTTGATTTGAATTGTGGACAATTGTTTTCTATGCCATATGGTTGGGCCTAAGGCAGTTCGCTATGAATGAATGGGCTAGAGGCCAGTTTGACATGAAAGATAGAATGAATGGGCCAAAGGCCAGTCTGACATGAACGAAAGAATGAATGGGCCAAAGGCCAATTTGATATGAAAGATAAAACGAATGGGCCAAAGGCTAGTCTGACATGAATGAAAAAATGAATGGGCCAGAGGCCAGTTTGACATGAATGCCATAGGCCAGTTTGACATGAATGAAAGAATGAATGGGCTAGAGGCCAGTCTGACATGAATGAAAAAATGGATGGGCCGAAGGTCGTTTGGCATGAATGAAAGGTAAATGGGCCAAAGACCAGTTTGACATGAATGGATTGGGCCTGAGTCCGTTCGATGCATTTGGAACTACAGTCACTTGATCTATATATACATACTAGATAGAAATACGAATTGAGCCCAAGCCCGTCTGATGTATGTTGTTCTAATGTATCTTCTTTATTTGATATTATTCACTAGGCTTTCGTTCACGCTCATTCATGTGTTTGTAGGTGAGCCAAGAGAGGTCCAAACCCGGCCTCAGTGAAGTTTGTGTGGAACGACCAAGGTTTTGAAGAGTCAGCCCTTGCGTCTCACCCACGAGACACGTCTTCGCCTTTTTGCTATCTTGTTTTATTTTGTCATGTTGGCGAGGACTTTGGTTTATGTTTGTATATAGTTTTCATTGGCTGACCTAGACTTGAATGATCCTGTCTGTACAGAACTTTATGTTACTATATTTTCTGATGTGAGTTATTAATATGTAAATGTATGGTTTGTCATGATGTGCCATATAAGCACAACTCTATGGACAAAGTTTTAAATTTTGCTTCCGTTTGGCCCCTTTACTCTGATGAGTTATGTCTGGTTTGGTTTGAAGCCATAGGTAACATCAGGATTACTGGCCAGTTATGGCCTTAACCCATGGGGGCGGGTTCGGGTCATGACAGAGTGCTATCAGAGCACGAGTTAATATCTCACACACTTGTCCAAATGAGCAGTAAGCGTCTAGAAAAGATCTAGGATGCATTCATGTGATAAGTATGAATTTAAAAGCATTGAGAATGAGCTTAAATGTTTTAATGTGAACAATTATGTGTTATAAGTTGTGATTTGCTTGCATAGTGAATTATTTGAATATGAATGCTCTTTAGTACATGCATACTTGTGAATCTTTGTATTAAGTATAATGCAAGTTTAATCAGATGGTGAGAATGAGAGGTGATGAGATAGAGGAGTCTTCTACTGCCATAATGGAAAGAATGGAAAGGTTGATTCAGGAAATGGCAGAAACATTGAGGCAACAACAAGAGTGACAACAACAGTGGCAACAACCACATCCTCCACCTTTACCTCCGGCACCACCCGTGCCAGATAATCAGAATGATGATTGAATAATAGCTCTCACCAAAAAGTTTAAGAAAATGAAACCACCACAGTTCCATGGGGGATTAGATCCGTTGAAAGTCGAAGCGTGGGTCCTCGGCATCGAGAAGCTATTTGAAGTGTTCCCTTGTTCGGAGACACAGAAAGTACTTCTAGCCACCTTTATGCTAGAAGATGAAGCAAGAAGATGATAGATGTTAATGCGTGAGAATCATAAGGATGTTGACTGGACCAAATTTTTCAAAATTTTCTATGATAAGTATTTCCCGCAATGTGTTCAGGACAGGAAAGTATCAGATTTCATGGAACTCAAACAAGACAGTATGACTGTAGCTAAGCATGAAGCCAAATTCACTGAATTGGCCAGGTTTGCACCATATGTGACTAATACTGATTATAAGAAAGTGAGGCATTTTGAAGGTGGGCTTCGAAGCAACATTTTAGAAAGGGTGAATGTCTTGAAGATGGGAACCTATATTGGTGTGCTAGACAGGGCCATAATATCAGAAGCTAACATACCTAGACAGACTAAGTCAACAACTGACTAGAAAGGAAACAAAAGGCAAGGCTTCTTCTCAAAGAAGAAATTTTCGAAAAAGCAAAACACGGGCTCCTCAAGTACTTCGAATTCTTCCTGAGATACATCTCCTACGTGCAATATTTGTAGTAAAAGGCATCGTGGAGTTTGTTACCGTGTGTCAAGAGCTTGTTTCAAATGTGGTAAACAAGGGCATATGGCCCGAGTTTGTAATCAGAATAGTGGGAAGATAGCTGCTAGTTCCACTGCATCGATCCCAAAATTGGGAAATACTATGAGATCTACTACCACCGGAGATACTATGAGGCAAGGGAGAGTTTTTGCACTTCTTCCGGGCGATACATGGAATGCTAACGCAGTTGTCTCAGGTACTATTTCTATATGTAATCAGGATGCTTTTATGTTAATTGACTCCGGATCAACACACTCTTTTGTGACATGTGCATTTGTATCTAGACTAAGTAGACCTCTAGAATTATTGTCATATCTGCTATGTGTATCTGCTTCATCCGGGGAATCTGTATTGTGTGAATCTGTATATCGTTTTTGTGACATGCGTGTTGGGAATGCCATCCTATATGTGGATTTGTTGCCCTTGAACTTTAGGAACTTTGATGTAATTTTGGGCATGGATTGGTTAACTAAATATTGTGCCAAGTGGACGGTCGGCCACCCCCTTTTCTGGACTTCTCCTTTTGCTGCAACAGAGAGCAAATAGAGGCAAAGCAATGCATTTTCAAGAAATGTGTGTACTACTACCCTCCTTATCATCTCTCAAGCTCAAAGGAGTGTATTTCTTGGCTCTCAAGCCACCAACCCAGCATTTTCAATGCATGATGGCTAGAGAACCAAGCTTGTACAAGGTCAATGAATGCACAAACAAGACCAAAATAACCACCACCCTATCATGCATAATCAAGGGTGGCGGTGACCAAGAAAAGTGGCATCTTTCATCACTTTGAGTATGAAATGTCCTATCTTTCTTGTGTTTGGATTAACGTTCGATCCGAACACATGCAATGCAACACAAAGATGCTTATCTTGCCTCTTTTACTTTGTTCATTTTGTTTACACATTTTAGATTACCAATCCATTCTTTAGTTGATTAGTCCAAAAGGTGAATGTCCTCTAATTGAAAGTGGACTTAAACCACAAGTACCTTGAGTATGAAAGAGGCCTCATGCTGTTGGTAATGAAATCCCAAAAAAATTAAACCATTAGGCACGAGGGTCTCAATTCCACACTCAAGCCAACAAGGGGTTCAAAGCTACTTTCAAAACAAATGAAAGAGTGAAGAATGGAGGAAGATTGCAAAGATTTAGAATGCAAAATGACACTAAATCATGTAAGCAACTCATGCAAGTTGTATCCAAGGCCTTGCATCACCAAACTAGTGAAGCCATTACACTATAGACATGCAATACAAAGCTCAAAAAGTGAAAACACCTCAAAATAGTCCTAAAACAGCCTAAAAAAAGTCCTAGAACATGTTTGAAGTAAGCCAAAAATAGCTAGAATAAGAGGCCAAAACATAGCACAAACTAGACTACCAAGCACCATTGCACTACAAGCATACAAAGCCAATCTCAAAGGACTAAACTAGCCCAAAACAGAGCTAAATCATGCCAAATTAGAGGCAAAAACATGCTTAAGTTAAGCTAAGTTAGGATACAAAAACATGCTACCATGTGATGCTAACTAGGCATGCAAGTGAGATATAAGGAAGGGAGGCTAGCCCCTCTATTTTTGGACTTCAAAACATGCTTTCCACCACTAAATTAACTCTGAATTTCAGTGGTTTAAAGGCCCAAAAATTTTCATTCTAATATACTAAAAGATAGTGCAAAAAGCTTCACATTTAGGCAACAAGAAGGGTAGACAACCCCTTAGCACAAAATGGCTTCAAACCAACATGTTAAGGCTCAAAAATCAGAACATTTTGCAATTGAAAACTAGGCCCAAAACAGTATAAAAAGATGGCCAGGCAAGTGATTGAAACTAAGCCTACAAGGTAGGTAATATACCTCTTGAAGCTCAACACAAAATAGGCACTTTTTACGCTCAAACAACCTTTCAACAGCTCAAATTAGGCTCCAAGGGACCTCAGCTCCAAGGTGGTCCAATTTGGCTAAGACTTGATGTGCAAATGTGTAGAGAATTCTAACTATAAGGCACAAAACAAGAAAAGAGAGGGAGAAATTTGATCTAAATTTTCTAACCCCTCTAACTAGGGGAGAGAGCCCCTATATATATAGAAAATCAAGCTTAGAGCTTGTATTCATCCCTCCATACACGCGTATGGAAATGGCCTTCAGTGACCAACAACTGGCAAACAAATATTTGAAAAAAGGAACAAATGGTCGTCGGCCACTTCAACTAGCTGACTGACCACTTCAAGTGGTTGACAAGAGGAAAAAGTGGCCGACAAGTACCCTCCCCCTTCCAGGCAAGAGGCAACAAGGTTTGGCCCAAAAACAAGCACAAAACAAAGTGGGTTTAGAGGCTCAAAGGCAAGGCGTTCCGCCGAGAACTTCGGGCACTCAAAACAAGCACAAACAAGCACAATCATCGAGTGCACAAACAATGACGTCCAAGTCTTCAGGTCAGTTAAAAATGGGGTGTCTACAAATGTGATAGACACATATGAGAAGGGTGGGAAACATTACCTGCAAGAGTAATGGACTCTGCCAATTTGGTTGTCTCTCACCGATGGAAAGCATCCAAGCCTATCAAAGTCTCGGCTAGTGTCAAGCCTATACAACTCTTGCCCTCTTTCAAGCCTTCGGCTACTTCAATCAAGTGAATGCTAGACCCTCCGAAACTAGGGGCAAGAAGAAAATGAGCCGGCATACACAAGCAAAGGGCATGTTGCCGAAAACCTTACCAGAGACGGTCGCCACGGTTGTCGGCGTCAGAAAATCGATGAATGTGACAGGGAACGTCTAGTTCCCCGTTACGAACGAAAGATCGGGCATCGTGTAAAGATAACCCACACATCCTTCCTAAAGCTTGGATGTGGCCAAAACGAGACTGGGGTAAGATTTCCTCGTCACACCGGGATTCCATCAGAACTTGGAATTCTTCAATTGTAGGGCATACCTCTTGTCCCTCGAAGCTGAAAACATGTGTAATCAGGTTCCAACATTTAGCCATAGCATGAAGGAATGGAAAACACAGTGGGGTACGACTTAGCGAGAATAATGCATATATCCCGAAACCCCAGAAATTCACTTTTTCTGAGCCATCCAAAGTTGCAATCCAATTTGAGAGTTTTTCGGTGATGAATGGCTCCATTTGTGGCAAAAATAGAGGTAGAATGAAGAAACTACGAAGTCCTAACTTTTGTAGAAGATAAGGTGTTGAGTGGAAGACAGGTGGCAGCAATCTGGAGGTTCCCTACCCTAGTGGCCGATCGGCTAGTGTTGGTGGCCGACCGGCCACTTTTGTAGCCGACCGGCCACTACTAGTGGCCGACAGCCACTTTTGGTAGCCGGCAACCTCTGCCTATGGCCGACATAATTCCCCTGGTCTTCCTGTGCATTGAGAGTGTTGAGAACTTGTGTTTTGTTCTATTCTTGGTACATTTTTCCGCCTTGTTTTAAGTGTTTTGTTGAGTCGTTTTTCATGTTGTTTCTCTTTGTTTATTGAGTTGTTTTGTTGTTGCTTATCGACTTATATTGATGTTGTTTTGCTTATTGAGTTGTTGCATTAGTTGTCCATTGAGTTGTTTTTCTCTGTTTGTTATGTGTTGGTCGGTTCATTACCTGCTTAAGAAGTTACCAATACAATGTACAAGATTCAATTTTCATCAAATCCCATTTTGTGTAAGATGGTGCAATGCGATGCTCAAAAAACAAAACGTAACACGTTTCATCAAAAAGCTGATTTTCATTCTAATCTTGGTTTCTTACCACAAAAGGGCATACGTTTTTAAGAAAATAAAACTGTACAATGTGCAAACAGTACTAGCAAAAAGAGACTCAACAAAGAATATCTAAATCGGTGCCATCCACCTCAGGATTGAGAGGCTCTCTTTGTTCTCTTCCTGGGCATGGACTCAAAACTATCTCCGTCGGCGCCACTATCAGAGGCCCCCGTGTCTGAGCTAGCTGTCGAACCGGCCTCAGCATCATCTCCGCCCTCAAAATCTGAGCCAGCGTCGTCCTCTTCGTTCTCAGATGACTCTAATTGTGGACTCGCTGCCTCCTCGTTCTCACTCTCCTCCTCCTCCTCCTCATCATCATCATCATCATCATCGTCTAGAACAAGCTCTGAAGGGCCACTCTCGTCACAGGTGCCCCTAGCTCTGCCTCGACTACGAGCCGGAGCCTCCCGTCTCTCTCCCTACTACCAGAGGAGGTGTTGATGGTCCTGCTGCAGCTCTTGCCGGAACATCCAATGTGGCCAAGATATGAAAAGGGCAGTTTGTCAAATACATCAATCATTGTGTATATCAAAAGCAGTGATTGAATGCAGTGATTGAAAGTAGTGATTGAATGCAGTGTTTGAATACAGTGTTTGAGTGCAGTCTTTGAAAGCAGTGTTTGAATGCAGTGTTTGTGTGTCAGATCAGTGCAGTGCGGAACAGATTATGTTTGAAATGCTGATGTATACCAGAATCTTGTAAAGACTGAGCAGGTTCGTGCTCCTCTACACCATCTCCATCAAGGAAGCCACTAGCTCAAGGGGCTGCCTGCTGTACTCTATGGGTGCCTGCAAGTGCGTTGAGAGGATCAATGTTCTATAAAGCATAACTGAAGTGAAGTAAATATGCAAAATGCAAAGTATGGTACATATTGGAGTTGGGCCTCGAACCCCGACAAGCTCATGCCTGGCTGGTGCGGGCTCAATGGGGATCTGGCAAGCCTCCCCAGTATGTCGCCAGTAGGTGAGTGTGGTAGGCAGCTCTAGCCACCCAGTCCTCTGTCTCACCCCAGAACCTCTCCCGCCATGGATCCTGGTCGCCCCGGCCCCTCTGCCTCTCTCTCCCGCAGTTGGAACCCTCGCTCTCTCACCTTTACGGGTAGCAGTTAGAGGTGGCATGAGGTATGTCTAGATGGAGGCTGTGTAATCACCCTCGACTTGGAAGAAGTCGGCGTCCTAGCCTATGGTGAAATCAATCATCTCCTACAAAGTGTATTTCTTTGTGGCTCTCATGTATGTCAGAGGTGGCATGGGAACTACCAGCTCGGGCAAGCCGATGGTCTGGCGCAAGAATCACTCTCCTAAGAACCACGCCCGACAAATCGGGCCCTTAAGCAGGAGCCGCAAGCACAAAACCTCTCGGGCACCAGCGAACTGATCCCTGACTCCCTCAGGCATCGTTGCCCAAGGCTGCCAAGTGACTTGTAAATAAAGAATGTGCAGATTGTTAGCTATCATCAGATATTGCAATATGAGACAGAGTCAAAGGAAAACGGAAATAACAGAGAAACTTGGGTTACCTCAGCCGCAGTCACAGTATCGAAGTATTGACGGAAGAAGGGGAAGGACTCCCGGGACCTCCGCTGGTATCTCCCGTCATACCAGTGAGAGTATGGCACCACAGGCAGCATCTCCACCTCTGGCTCTGAGGCAAGTCTCGGAAAGTAGGTGTACACCCATAGCTGTAGAAAATGAAAGGGCAACAGTGAGTATATACCAGATAAATACAAAGTATGTAAAGCAGAAGGCAGACTGTATGTGTGCGTGATACAGAGCAAACAGAAGGCCGACTGTGTGTGTATGGGATACAGAGTATGTAAAGCAGAAAGCAAGTCGTGTGTGTATAGTATACAGTGTGTGCAGTGTACAGAGAATGCCAAGCAGAAAGCACAACGGGAAATACAAAACAGAAAACTAGAGCGTACCTCCCAGGCCCCCCAGTAGCCTCCTATCAGATGTCCACTCCGGCGGGAGGTGGAGCTCATGTACCCATATAAGGTGACCAAGCCAGTGCCGCCCCAATCGTAGAGTCATACACAAGACAAGTCCATCAAGGCGCTCATGAGGTATAGCCCGACAGTGTTCGCCCGGTCGGCAAACAATGTAGTGCCAAACAAGAACATCAGGAAACCTCGGGCATACTACTCGGTCTCCTCTCGAGTCGCTGGCGCTGTCCCGCTGTACTAGTTTGCAAACTAGGAGTATCGGACCATCCCTGATCGAGAGATAGGTGGGCGAGTCCCCAGTAGATAAATTTGGATGACCTTCCACTCGCCCATATGCGTATCATAAGGAATTTGATGGCCCCCTACCTCTATGCCGGTGAGCATAAAAAAGTCGAAGGGACTCATCATCATCTCCCCTTCAGTAGAGAAGTGAAAGGAATCAGTGGTATCGCACCACCTCTTCACCTAGGCACCCAATAGAGGTCGACTCGCCCTGAGGCGTGAGAGCCCAATGCAGAATGAGCCGAAGCCGGCCTCATCGATGATGTAGCGAACGTCGTCAGGGAGATCATGTACCACTCCCTCGCCGATGTGGTCCCGTAACCTCTGATGGCGCGTGAATCCCCCTGTGATTAGGACAAACAGATAAAATGTAATATCAGTAATATAGTACAAAAGTTTGATTGGGCAAGCAATGCAAGGTACATTGAGAAAATACAAGAATGTAGTGTATACCTCAGAGGAGCCATGAGATAAATGTGACTCTGGCTCACGTAGTAAGAGGTCCTTCGGTGCATCTCGTGCAAACCCCTTGAACAGACGAATGCTATCGGGCGGTAGCACGTGTATCTCGGGATGACACGTCACCTGGCCAAAAGGTCGAACACTAAGTGGCAGTGGCTCAAACTTCATATCCACCTCCATCTCTGGAGAAGCTCCGTCATGTGGAATGTTGTCTGCCATCTCAAGAGAAGATGAGAAAGTGGTCGAAAATGAGGAAAATGGGTGAAGAATGCCAAGAGTCAATGAAAGTCAACTCCAATAGGAAAAATAGCAGAAAATAGTCAAAGCCCGGAAAAGGGCACCAAACTCAAGGGTAACTCGAGGGAAACAAGCCTCAAGTGGTGAAAATGAACAAAGAAGCACCAAAATTGATTTTCAATCGGTTCAAAATGGAGTAAACTACGAGGGTTTAGCGAAGAAAATGTTCGTGGGGCGTTGGAAAACGCGTATAATGCTCGGATCGAAGGAGGAAACTAGTCTAGAGAGAGAGGAGGTTGATTTTCGGCAATAGAGAAGCAGCGAAATAGGGTTTGGAACCCTATACTTAAACACCCAAGGTCAAATGGCTATCTTGCCCTGAATCAGCCATCGGTAGCCGACCTGGCCGACGACCACCATTTGTGGCCGACAACCTTTTTTGGTGGCCGATGAGTGGCCGATCACCTTCCTTGGTGGCTGACAGGTTCCCAGTGCTCCTACATTGGATCTTTATGCTGTTTTGTGCCATTAGTTCTCAAGAAAGTGTAAGAAAGGTTCAATTTTAAGCTCAAACGCCTCTGGGGAAGCTCCAGGCCATGTCTTCGGGGCATGATGTTCAACACCAATGAGGTCTATCCTTTTAAATTGGCTACAACTTTTTTTGGGGGTTAAGTCGGAAGTTGTTCTTGAAATTGGGTTTAACGATTTTGTTTCTATTATTGCGTACAATGTGTATTCTTCAATTATGCGTGGAATTTGCATTTGCTACATTCACATAGAATCATGCATCCTCATGTGGCATAGAACATGCTCTGGCTCGTGCCGTGTAGAATATTGCATATTGTTCTTAAAACATGTTTCTAACATTTTGTCATGCTCATCTTGCGTAGAACATACACTCTTGCTATATCCTACTTGTTAAGTTTCTTTCTTATGCAGGCACAATATTGTATGTACAATTCATTCAAAGCTGGTGCAATCAGACGATGTTGTATGCATGGTTCATTCAGAGGAGTTCTAGGTGAGACCGCTCATGACCTTTGATCCGACTCCTGTGTTGGTTAGAAACATTTGGGTACGCCCGGTGTTTGTACCGCTTCTTGTGTTAGTTGGAAACATTCATGTACGCCCGGAGTTTACACCACTCCTGTGTTGGTTAGAAACATTCGGGTACGCCCGGTGTTTACACTTCTCTTGTGTTGGCTAGAAGCATTCACCTGTTCCCGATGTTTATACCACCCCTCTGGTTAGAAGGGTTTAGAACGTGTCCTGATGCTTATACCACCCTATTTTGGTTAGAAACATTGGAACATGCTCCGATGTTTATACCGTCCTCTAGTTTTTACACCACTCTCTTTTCCCTCTCGTGTGTGACGCGTTAGGATGCTTTCGTTAGAGACATTTGGGTGTGCCCCAGTGTTCTCATTCCCCCTTTTTTTCCTTTTGCGTGTGGCGCGTTAGGACCCTTTCAGTTATAAACATTTGGGTACACCCGATGTTTCCACCACCCTCTTCTCCTCTCGTGTACGACGCGTTAGGACACTTTGGTTAAAAGCATTCGGATGAGTTCCGATGGTTATACTGCTTTCTGTTTTGGTTACAAATATTTGGACGTGTTCCACTAATTTATCATTGTTCCCTTTGGTTCGAAACATTAGGGTGTGTCCCTAGGTTCACACCATTTCTCTTCTCGCGTGTGCCACATGTTGGGATCTTGTTTGACGTCTCGGGTGCGCCTGATGGTTGTGTTGTTCTTTGCCTTTCCAGCGTGATGCGTAGTTAAGCCTGCATAATTTTCTTACATCCTTTCTGCATAAAATGTGGTTTGGTTCATGTTTACTTGCTTATGTATGAGTTTGCTATAGCATTTCTTTGCATAACATCTGCATCTAGATGCTTCATTACAGCCTCATTACATGATCATAAGTTATGTTATTGCATCGTGCATATCATTTGCATCTTGCCCTAAAACTATGCCGGTTTGATTCCTTACAAAGGGATACGTAGGCAGCCTGCGGGGGCAACCGTTCCTTGTTTTGATTGCTTGTTTGTCCAAGTCTTCGGCCTTCTCAAAAATGGGTCGTCTCTGGGCGTTGACAGTCACTCCCATCATTTCATGACTTCCGAGTTCTGTCAAAGGGGGGCAACTGTAGACACCCCATTTTTGGCCGTCCTTCAGACTTGGACGTCATCATTTGAACACTCGATAGTTTTGTATGCTCGTGTTCGTTTTGAGCGTCTGAAGTTCTCGACCTAGCGCTTTGCCTTTGAGCCTCCAAACTTGTCTGTTTTGTGCTTGGTTGTGGACCAAGAGCTTGTTGTTTCATGTCTGGAAGAAAGGGTGGCTTGTCGGCAATCCCCTTAGTCCATTGGCCATGGCTTGTGCCTATCTGCCATCAGTGGTAGCCGGTCGGCCACTAGTGGTGGCCGACAGCCATTTTTCTCCTTTTGTAGATATTTGTTTGCCAGCTGTGCCAGTTGTTGTTCACTGAAGTACATCTCCATACACGTGTATAGAGGGATGAATTCAAGCTTTATCTTGATTTTTTGTATATAGGGGGTGTCCTCTCCCATTTTGGAGGGTTAGAAAATTTGGATCAAATTTCTCTCTCTCTCTAGAATTCTCTCTCTCTCTCTCTCTTCTTGTTTTGCGCCTTAAAACCTTGTTTCTCTAAACGTTTGTACATCAAGCCTTAACCAAACACTCTCACCTTGGAGCTGAGGTCCCTTGGAGCCTAGTTTGAGCTTTTGGAAGGAGGTTTGAGCCTTAAATTGTGGTTGTTTAGTGCTGTGCTTCAAGAGGTATAAGGCTCACCTTGTAGGCTTTGTTTTGGCCACTTGTTTTGCCATCTTTTTATACTGTTTTTGAGTTGTTTTTCAACTACAAAAAACTCTGATTTTTCAGCCTTAACATGATGGTTTGAGGTCATTTCGTGTAAAGGGAGAGTCCACCCTTCTTGTTGCTTTATTGTGTAAGTTTTTTCACCATCTTTTAGCATACTCACATCAAACTTTTTGGCCCTTTAAACCACTGAAATTCAGAGTCATTTTAGTGGTGAAAACTTGGTTTTGAAGTCCAAAACTGGAGGGGGTAGTCTCCCCTCCTTGTGTCTTGTTTGCAAGCCTAGATAACTTAACATGTGAACATGATTTTCTAGCATTTTATACCTTAATCTCAGCATGTTTTTGCTACTGTTTTGACTAGTTTTATCTTTGTTTTGAGCTAGTTTGCTCCTTTGAGGCTTGTATTGTGTGGTTGTAGTGCAATCTCCTTCACTAGCTTAATGTTTTAGGCTTTTAAACATGAATTGCATGAGTTTTTTTCATGTTTTAGTGTCATTTTGCACTCCATTTCGGCACTGAAATCTCTACAATCGCCCTTGATTCTTCACTCTTTCATTTGTTTTGAAAGTGGCTTTGAACCCCTTGTTGGCTTGAGTGTGGAATTGAGACCCTCATGCCTAATGGTTTAATTCCTTCGAGAGTTCATTACCAACAGCATGAGGCCTCTTTCATGCTCAAGGTACTTGTGGTTTAAGCCCTCTTTCCATTAGAAGACACTCACCTTTTGCACTAATCAATTAAAGAATGGATTGGTAAGTTAAAATCTGTAAACAAATAAAATTGGACAAGTAAAAGAGGCAAGATAAGCATCTTTCATGTTGCATTGCATGTGTTCGGATCGGACGTTAATTCGAACTCGAGAAAAATAGGACGTGTCATACTCAAAGTGATGAAACGTGCCACTTTTCTTGATCACCATCACCCTTGATCATGTAGGATAGGGTAGTGGTTTTGTTGAGTCTTGTTTTGTACTCATTACGCTTGTACAAGCTTGGTTCTTTGGCCATCATGCATGAAAATGCTTGGTTAATGGCTTGAGAGACAAGAGCTACACTCCTTTGAGTTTGTGTGATGATAAGGAGGGTAGCAGTACATACACTCCTTGAGAATACACTGTTTTGCCTCTGTTTGCTCTCTGTTGTAGCAAAAAAGGAAGTTAAGGGAGAGGGTGGCCAGAAGCAGCCGACCGGCCACCAATGGTAGCCGACAGCCACCATTGGTAGCTGACTGGCCAAAAATGAAATTTTGAACAAGTGTATTCCTAGGTTAGAGCAGAGATGTTCTGGAAGTTGGCAGCACTATTGGTGTTCAAGCAAGTGCAAACAGAGGCTGCAAAGGCAAGGCGGTTGCATTTTTTGGAGGAAATCAACCAAGCATGTATGCATCCCTCGCCCTCGAGGCCATTTAATTGCTTTAATTAGTTAGCGTAGCTAATTATTCAATTCAAGTGTTGTACTAGATTAGTTAGTGTAACTAGTTATTCAATTCCGATTTGTTATAATTAATTAGCTTAGAATAAGTTAGTTAATTAGTTTCAATTGTGTTGTAATAGTTAGCTTAATTAGAATAGCAAGTTAGTTAGCTTTCTTCATTCGGACCCTCCTTCGCGAGGGCATAATGTTGTAATAAGTGTACGTTCGTGCGTGTGTGTATGTCTTCCGACCCCACGTCTTTCTTCCTTTTATTTAATCGTTTTTGATGGTTAGATTATGGACATGTTTTGATTAGCATATCTTATTGTCTTGCATGCACCGAGGCTCGGCGAATCATTCAAACTGCATTGTAATTTCAATACTTACTTGAATATGTGTTTCAAAGTGTTGCAAATGCCATATTAGTAGCCGAGCCTATTAATTGCATTATTGCATGTGTTGCATTAGCCATTTTGTATAGTTAGGATCATGCATATTTCTAACTAGTTTTTGTTTTGGCTTGGAGTACTTGGTAAGTTTTATGCTTTAGCATACTTGCGTGAGTGTGATTGCCATATTTCCATGATTCGTATGTTTGCCATAAGGCTATGTGCTTACTTGCTAGACTGCATGAATGCCTGTGGATGAAGGCTTTGTTGCTTGAATTGGAACAATTCAACAAGTGTGAGTTTTAAGCCCACTTTGCGAAGTGGCAAATCATGTTTTAAAGCCCACTTGAGGGTGGCAAATTCAAACCACTTTCAAAAGCAAACATGAGTTGAGTTGTACCAATTCTCGCAATTTTAGTCTATACTTGCTTGTGTGCGTCACATAGTAAAGTTAGCTAATAACTAGAATAAGAACACCTGAGGTTTATAAAACAACATATCATGATTAGTAGAGGCTGATCTTTTGATCGAGCGAGCGGAGGTGCTCATTTCATGACCTTCCCCCCTCGTACCCAAGTTCCTGAACCGAGGCAACTTTGGTGATGACGGACACGTGGCCTTTGGCACGAGTCAGGGTTTCCTAAATTTTCCCCAAAACAAAATATTTAGGTGGGGACTCTATAATCTGGCAAAGCAGTCCAATTTTGGCATTATTTGATTCCAAGTTTGATTTTCCAAAATGATTTGCCAGATTGGACTCTTTGGTGTTTATCAGTCTCACATTGCACTTGTGAGACTAGATTCAGAACCACAGGTAGAGTCCGAACTGTGAGGGCCTTTCTTTTCAAACCCTTTTCTGAAAGGCGGGGCGCGGAAAAAGGCAAGCCCACACATTGGCCTGCCGATGCCACCACGGTAAGAAACTTTCCTTTGTTTTGATACATTGTTGAATCTCACAAGGTCACCACTAGTTAATGCCATATACATTTCCCATTTACAAGTGATAGCACTACTACAAATATAAATAAAGATCACACTTTTTTGGTGTGATGTATGTTTTTTAATCACACCTTTTAAGTTTTATTAAAGTGTGGTCTTTAGGAGTGTGATTAAAAATGGTCATTTTTAATCACACTTTTTAAGTGTCATTAAAAAATGCTTTCATCACATCTTTTAAGTGTGATTAATAATATTTAGATCACACCTTTTAAGTGTGATTAATAACTAATAAAACCTGTGATAAAAAAAAATTTTTGACATATTTAAAGAATAATCAATATTATTTTTGCACGCGCATTTGAATAATGTAATACACACTATATACTATATTTTGAATCACAACCATATATTGAATGAAATAATATCATATATTTCGTAAATGAAAGTTAAATGTTTAAAAGTATATACAAAGAAATTAATAAAAAAAATTTAACTGTGATTACATATATTAAAAAAAAAAACTTGAAAAAACTAAGTTCTTAAATTCTTTAACCATATTTTGCATCTCTCCAGAAAATTTCTGACCTGAAAAATAAAAAAACAAATTAATTTAGAAACAACTAGAAGCATATGAATAAACTTACCAATTAATTTATAAACTTACATTTAGATCACACCAAAAATAATGTAATTTATCCAGTTGTTAAACTGCCCCCAATCCTTTCCCCACAGCCACCAAAAATGACATAATTATTTTGATTCTCCACACAAATATTAGTAAAACACCACAAAAGAAGACAATATGCAACAATGCAGTAAGGATCACATAAATGATAAAATGGAATATTATATGAACAATCAAAATCATATGATATCAACATATAACCCACTAAAAACTATAAAACAAATAAGGATCAATAAAGCTTATTGGTCTTAAAAGCAGAAACCACATAGCCTGAATAATTACAAATTGGTATGGGAGCAGTCTAAGCAGCGGAAATACTTTGACCATATTTTGCATCTTTCTAGGAATTTCTGACCTAAAAAATAAAAACACAAATTAATTCATAAACCGCTACAAGCATATGAATAAACTTACTATTTTTGTATAGATTGTTCTTGTCTTACAAAAGATAAAATCGAACATTTTCTCATCACACTGACTCTTCATCCCCTGCATCAATAAAAAAGGAATAACGACTTTGATTGTTACTAGTATAAAATATTTGTATTACCATATATAATTATGACATATATATAGAAACATGAGGGAAAAGCTCTATGTTTGCCTTAATTTTGGTTATTGATAGCCATTTGCTGACACATTTTGGTTGAAAAGCTCAATGCCCTCTGGACATCTAGCTCTCTTGTTAATGTGAGTTGTGCTATTTAAACATCAATTAACATGTAACTCTTGCATTGATGCCGTTTGTGTTCTACCGATTCAATTACTATTTGAAATAATTAATGATGTCCCCCCGCTTTGAATAAAAAAGGGTAAATATGCTTACTATATGTTGAGGTTGGATACTGCCATTACAATCAAATTATAAATTTTTATATTTGAGTTAGAAATTAATAAAAAATAATATTTCAAAAAAATAGAGAAAGAATAAGGAGTAGTGCTGGAGTAGCTTCATGAAAAAGTGATTCCCTAAAATAGGGAACTCACTTTTTAACTAAAATTTGGAGAAGGAATATCAAGCCTTGTTGGAGTTGCTCTTAGGTAAGAGTCTTAAGAATATATTTAACAGCCACCTAATGCCAAAAACAAACCAGTGGTGCCATTTCCAGTCGAGCAGCTGGCTCAGCAGGGGTCCAATATTCCTTGCATAGGTTGTTAAGCTCTTCCCAACGAGCCAATGCAGCAAGGCATCGCATACGTCCTGAAGAACACACAAAATGGAAAAAGTACAGCCATTAGCACAACAAGAAGTGCTCATGTGGCAATGTTGGCATTGTTTAATTTTTGCTTAAATTCAATTTAAGTTCATAGCTCTAACCCTTCCCAAGCAATTAGAATAATCTTTTGTGACCTGTTCTTTCTTAGCTTTTCTAAAGGACTAACAAAAGTACCTTCAAATAAATTTCTCTGTTTGATTGAAAATAGAATCTAGAAACAACCATTTAACATGTTCAAATATAGTAATTTATAATTAATTAAATGATCACAAATATCAAATTCCATTCAGCATTTGCAGTGTTCAATTGTTTCACTAATTAGAAATATAAAATGGAGAAAACAAGACAAACCTGGCCGGTCTCTGCTTTAAGCAAGATTGCATAAGCCAATATGGCTTCCTTGTACTACATATTGAGAGAAGGAAAAGAATTAGACCAAAAAATAATAAGAAAGAAAAGAAGGGAACAACCCATAGCATCTTCTCAATCATGTCCTTTTTCTTTTCTTTATTTATTTTTTATTTTATAAACACCTGTCTCTATCGTCTAGCAGAAAAAATGAATAAATCAATAAAATCATCAACTCACTTGCTGCTGTTCAGAAGCATCCAGAAGAAAGTGAACTGAGCCAAAGCCACTTGCTATGGTTTTCTCATAAAGTGTCTTGTTGACCAGAAGCTGTAATAATGCATTTCTTATAAAAATCATGTGGTAAACTAAAAACAAAAAAGGGTTAGTATGGCAATAAAGACGTCTACTTTTGTTCAAGATCAAGATCTCCACAGAAGACAGAACAAACTTGGTGAACTCACTTGATACCTATCCCATGTCTGTTTGTAACCCTAGCCACACGGGTCATATATTATAAGAGCACTGATTGCAATCACGTCTACTGGGGATGATCCCAGTGTAGTAGACCACAAGAAGTGCTCGTGGCAAGCACTGTGGTTGCAACCCCTGCACCTGCACCAACAGCGTCACCACTGCTGCCGGCTACAAGTGCGGCGATGGCTGCACTTGTGTCGCTTAAAAGTCTTTTAACTTAATAATACCCCCTCTTGGTTTAGCTATCTACTTTTCTAGCCTTTACCCCTGCTCTAGACACTGCCTACTCTCTACCATATCCATATATATGTATGTATGAGTTTCAAATGAATGAAGGTGAGCTAGACGAAGCAAGGGTGGTCCGTGGTGGTGTTTTCTTGCCTTTCTGGTTTGTATTCAAATTCAAATAAAAAATGCCACTATTTGAATGCATATTCTGTTCTAGTGAGTGTTTCTTTTTTTTCTTCCTTTTTTTTTCCCCTAAAAAATGATTTGAAATCGCCTAGCGGGTTACTATTCTTACAGATGATGAGCCAGCTTATCAAAATATCATCAGGTAAGCTTTGCCATTTTATCATTGCTTTTGACTGAAATCACCAGAACAAAAGCATGGCTCAGGATTAAATTCCAACAACAATAACGTCCATAATAATGTCATAGATGATTAACGAAGGAATTCCAAATTGGGTTGTTTTCTTGGATATCTCACTTGACTTACTGCTAGCAATGATGCACGAGCAATAAAAAGGAAAGTGGTGTTTGCTTAAAGCTGCTCTCAATTTCTAGAAAACCCAAAGTAACTTGGAACAACAGTTTTTGCTCAGCATTTGAACCCCCGTGGACATAGCCACATGAAATCAGTTTCTTTGGACTAGTTTATCAGACTGGTGGTTGAGCTCAATCATCCCAGAGTGACTTTGTAACTAAGCAAAGGCATGGAGCAAACCTATTGTGAATTTGTAACTAAGAGAAATTAACAAAGTACAATCAAGTCTGATATATTTCACAAGTGACAGTTTTAAGGTGGGCAGGGATCAAATTGAAGCTGGTTTACAGCCCCAAATTAATATACAATAGGCAATGAAATGTGAATCCCAGACCATGGAATAAGAACAAGCCAGCACCTGTATAGTAGAAAATATTTGTTTAATTTCAAAATATTTCTTAAAACTGCCACATGAGCACTATTTTGAAATAGGTAGGTAGTTTTAAGAAACTTACTAGTACTTTAATGTGAAATGATTTCGCCAATTTGTTGTGAAAATATTGACTTTGATTTGACACGGTATTAAAAGGTTTACATAGGAAAATTCTGAGATTTGGCTATAAAATGATTATTAATGAAAAATCTTGGTTTTCCTTGGCTTATACAAAGAAGTTTGTATTGTATTTGATATGGATGGCACTGAACTTCACACTAAATTTTACCTTGATGGGAACTAGGGCCTTCCAAGTTATATGCTATTTTGCACAAATCATATCAAGTAGAAGGCAACAACTTTGGGTTAGCTAAATATGTACTTTTTACCATCTAACTTATCCAAAATCATATCCTTCATCAAATCCTTGACAAACATCTGCTTACACAACTAAAAATATATATATGTTAGTAAAAAGCTTGGAACTCACTAATTGCACAAAAGTAGTAAAAAATTTATAATGTTTGGGATATAAAGAACAAAAACATGGATGAAATGTGAGTGTATTAGCACATAGGGACAAAAACAAATTGCTGATTGCAAGGAAGGAATACGATGGGGGAATTGTGGAAGTGTGAAAAGAACTGCTGATTGGTGAGGTGGCACCTCATTCACCTTAATTAGGAGACTAGATGGCCCCTAGATAGGTACAAAAGCCTACTTATCTCAGTTTTAGCAGCTATACTATATTTACTAAGCAGCCTACATCTCTCTACATCTCTCTACATCTCGAACTCATATCCCATTCAGGGGCTCAGGTTCAACTTTCATATCATAAATGATCAATCCAACTCTTGAGCCACTGACCATTTCCCAGAAGCCAAGTGGATAATAACTTGGGGATCTCCTTCAAGGACAATGGAAGAGAACCTCATCTCAGCTAACAGATGCAACACTTCTCTAGCAGCAAGGTCCTCTAGCCACTACAGCTAGTCCTCCATGAGTAAATCCCACTGCCCCATCAAAATTCTCTTTCTAAACAGATGTAAGCAGATCAGAGTTTCACCTTAAGATAGTAATGGGAAATTTTTTTAGAAAAACACACCATTCAAATCCTTCTGCACAAGTTTTCTACTTCAAGGAGATTCTCTATTTCGATTGCTTTACCTTAATATGAATTGCAAAAGAGTATTCAGACCACAGTTATAAATATCAGCCTAGACTAATACACTCAAGTATATTTATAGGAATGAAAATCAAGTATATTAATAGGAATAAAAATCAAGTGCATAGACTAATTCGCACATTTCGGTTCATAGCTGATTCATTGCCTAACAGTTATGATTGCTATAAAACTCTTTAGGTACTTCTGCTTCATCTGTTCACTTCTCATACCTAATTGCATGTTTTGTTGTATATATATTCATATATATCAGGAAGAGGGATATACATTCCAGAATTTGATCCACAAACAATGAAGACAAGCAGACAATGAAATTCATATCTAGGTTGCAACACTAAAGAAATTAATTCTAAATGTAGAAAAAAATCATTTCAGATTCAAACTCTCTGGATCTTAATTCCAGAATTCGATCCACAAAAGGGAAGATAAGTAGACAGTGAAATTTATATATAGGTTGCTATGATCATCTGTAAATGAAAATCAAAAGCTGAACTGTACCAGTAGAATCGATGAAGATGTGTTTAGGCTTACCCATTATGAAATCTTCAACAGCTGTGGAATTGAGAAAGTTGAATCGATCGACAGATTTGAGCGAGAGATTCGAGCGACAAATTCGAGCGAGAGAGGCTGTGAGATTCGAGTGAGAGACAGATTTTAAGAGGGAGAGAAAGAGAGAGCTCAGATTTGGGAAATAAGGAAAAAAAAAACGGAATTGAGAGGGAGAGAAAGAGAGCTCAGATTTGGGAAATAAATACTGATTTTTATTTTTTTTATTTTTTGAAGAACACGATTGGGACAGAAAAATGAGATGGTAAAATAAGTTTTTGATGTTCCAAAATGATTTTTTGCGACCGTTAAATAATCCGTCGCAAAAAAAATAGACGCAAAAAGTCATATTTCTAGTAGTGTACATATAATTTTACTGAAACCAACCATAATTGAGACCAATGAAAGCTCACCAAAGTTCAGAAAAACTCAGGATTTTATTTACTAACAAATTTTGTAAACATATTACGCTTTCAGAATTTATAAAATTAAGATGCTGTGGTAGTATTATGATTGATTTATAAATCATGAACTCAAGGAAATTTATATGACCAGTTATCAATCTTTATCCAAATATGCACACGTTAATGAACCTTTTGGGAAATACAATTTAGAAACATAAGAGTTAAAACACTGTGTATTTACTTCAATTGGTGATCCCCAAACGTGTATCTAATAGACTGTAATTTGGCTGACTTTTCTTAGGCGTCATACTTTAGTAATAATAAAGGGATTCAAATGATCAGAAATTTGCTAACAGAAGAGACTGACTTACAGCTCCATCAAAGGCTCTAATATTTAGTCCCAAAAATTCAGAAAATATTGAAACAAGTTCAGAAACATAGGCATTTTGGAGTTGCTTTCCTCTTCATCAATTTTAGAAGGAAACGATAGTAGGCATAGGTGGAACCTGAATACAAAGAAAATTACCTACGCAGTTCATTCACAGAGAGGAGTATTTAACCTTCTCAAAAGCCAAGTTAAATTCTGTGAGGAGATCAATGCTGGATTTTTCCATTTCTCTTCTCGGAAGAATTCCATCAGGTTTATGTTATCAGGTATGTTTTATGTCTCTGCTCAAAGAATCAGTAAGTCATCCACTTAAGCACTACAGAGTCTCTTTCACTATTTTCTTACTTTTGTCCTTTGAGCTGGCTCTTTTAGGGTTGTTTACTGGGAGTTACATGGTGCAGTAGTATTTTCTTTAGCAATTTTGAAGAAAAAAATAATAATAATTTAACTTTCTTTTAGTAAATTAATATCAACTCATTAAAAATAATATTTTTTAGATAACAATATGGTACTTCTATTTTATTTTTCTCAGTTTTTGACAAATATCTACTTTTCTGGTCAAGTATTAAGAATCATGTGTTGTTGATTTAGACCTACTTCCACCCATTAAAGTTTAAAGTTTTCTACTATAGACAAGTTCTTTGAAAACTTAAAAGTTGTAATTAAATATTTAAACTAAAATGGTTAGTTATGAAAATATTTTATACATATCTTAACTCCACTATGCATTTTATATACATTATGTATTGAGGGTTATACAATTTATACGCTTTTTATCTTTCAAAGAACCTTACTTTTGTAATTTCAAGGACTATACACTGTTTGGTGTCTTGTTCTCGCAAGATATTTGTGTTTGCTATAACTATATTTATTTTTCTACCCTTTTTTATAGATGTTAAAAGTATCTTATGATACACAATATGATACAATACTCAACTCAAAAAAAATAGAAAAACGATACTCAATTCGTATCCCATTTTGACAACTATGGAAATGATATTTACAACTAAGATTTTTTCCACATACTTTCATCATATTCTTTTCCTCATTGTTTTCCATGTTAACAACACAAAGATTGATGATTTCCCTTGCATTTCCTTTTCCTTTTCCTTTTCCTCAAAAAATTGATGAACCAAACAGAGGATTAGTAATCTTATCTGAGGATGGACAATCATGAATAATTCTGCAGATTGACAAAATTATTCCAAAGCATGATTTTACTAAAGAAGAAAAATAGCACATAATTTAGTAATAGGTCATGAAACATGAGCGATCTTGAGTAATTGATAGAGATGCTTATGGTTACCTTACAGAACCGATATTTCTTTTCTCCTGGGCCAAAAATGATATCTTTCACAACTTTATTCCCATCAGATTCCTATTCATGTCATACAATCAATTCCAACAATATGAGATACAAAGATAATGAGAAAAGTACACAGTCTAATGTCAAATAAAAATAATAAAAACAGTAGTGATAAGCAAATATATAAAATATCAAAACAAAATATGTTGCCTTCATTTGGAGACCGACAGCTCTGAAATCAGTCTCCGACATCGCTCTGGTCATTTTCTTCCCCAATTCGTCGATTGGAGAAACTAAGACCATCGAGACCGATCGAGTCTTTGGGATTTGAAAAGAAATCTATGTCTCTGGGGATGTTGATGACTCTTTCGAATGTGGAAGCCATGAATTTAGAATTGGATTTGATGCAATTCGAAGAAGCATTGTAAGTTAAAAACCCTAGTTCAAGTTTTGAGATTTGTGTATCGACATGTACAGATTAACAAACACAGAGAGTGAGTGTGAGAGTCGATCGATGTGCCAAAACAAACACAGATTAACAGACAGATTCATATTTACCCGTGTGTGAGCCGATCGGTGCAGAGATGCAAAACCAGAGAGTGAGTGTGAGACTGATGAGATGAGAGAGTGAGGGAGCCGATTAGGTCAGATCAGAGATATATATATATATATAACAAAAAAAAATCAACGATCGGGAGAGAGAAAGAGACAGAGATTGAGAGAGAGAGTTTACCTGTGAGTAGATCGGCTGTGCGATGATGATCGGTGCGATGAGATGAACAACGAGATAGTGAGAGGGTGATCGGTGCAGAAACGATAGAGTAGAGAGACAGTGATGTTGAGATTAGGGATTTTGGTTTTGCGCCCGGGGGTTGGGGGGGATGGCAAAAAAAAAAAGCGGGAATGAAAAAAAAAAAGAGAGGGAGACGGGGGGGGATAAAAAAAAATTAAATTTTTTTTTTTTGGGATCACAAATAAAATTTAAACAATAAAATAATATCGTTTAATTTTTTATTTTTATTTTTGGTGACGCGGGTTGCTGTCGTTAAAAAAATTTATTTTTTGTTAAAATAAATTTTTTTTGTAGTTAATGAAAAAAATTTCATTTGTTTTTAGTTACTAAGATTGAAATTTATTTGTTTCATTTTTATTTTAATTAAAAAAAATATTATTATTATTTTTTATTTGGTAGAAGTAGGGGTAATATTTTAATGAAAAATATTTTCCACTAAAATAAAAGTTTATTTTCTGTGGTCAATGAAAAATATTTTTCTACGGCCTATTTTTTTTGGTTAGTAAAAATCATGAACTATTTTTTTGTGGTAGAGAAAAGGGAGCGACATTAGTGGTGGAGGTGGTGGAGAAAAGATGATGGTGGTGGTGGTGGTGGTGGTGGCAAAAAATATTAGTGGTGAAGTTGTGGTAATGGTAGTGTAGACGGAGTGGCAGGGATGAAGAAGAGGTAATGGTAGTAGTAGTAGCAGTAGTGGTGGTGGTGGTAGTGGTGTGGTGGCGATGGTAGTAGTAATGGTAGTCGTAGAAGTGAAGCGGCGACAGTGGAAGTAGTGGTGGTGGTGGAATGACGTTTGCAGTAGTGGTGAAGGTGGTAGAGGAGATGGGTGGTGAGAGAGAGAGAGAGAGATGAGTGAGAGACGGATAGAAGAGATAGAGAGAGAGAATAGAGCGGGAATGGAAAACAAAAACAGGCGGGAATAAAAAATATCCTTTAATTATTTTATTTTTTGTCAAAAATGAAATTTAAATAACAAAATAATGTCGTTTAACTTTTTTTTTTTTTTTTTCGACGGAGTTGCCGTCGTCAAAAAAAAAATATTTTTTGTTAAAATATATATATTTTTGTAATTAATGATTTTTCTTTTTTTTTTTGTAGAGGATAGAGAGTGGCAGTAGTGGTGAAGGTGTGGATAAGAGATGATGTGGGTGTGGTGGCAGCGGCGAAGGAGATTAATGGTGAAGTTGTGGTAGTGGTAGAGTAGATGAAGTAGCAAGGTGAATGAGAGGTAATGGTAGTAGTAGTGGCAGTAGTGGTGAAGGTGGTGGATAAGAGATGGTGGTGGTGGTGGTGGTGGGTGTTGGTGGCGGCGGCGAAGGAGATAGTGGTGAAGTTGTGGTAGTGGTAGAGTAGATGAAGTGGCAAGGGCTGAATGAGAGGTAATGGTAGTAATAGTGGCAGTAGTGGTAGTGGTGGCAATGGTAGTAGCAATGGTAGTCGTAGAGGTGAAGTGGCGACAGTGGTAATAATGGTGGTAGTGGAATGACGTTTGCAGTAGTGGTGAAGGTGGTAAAGGAGGTGGGTGGTGAGAAAGAGAAAAATGAGTGAGAGACAAATAGAGGAGAGAAAGAGAGAGAGAGAGAGAGAGAGAAGAGAGAGAGAGAGAGACAAAGACAGAGTGATGAGCGAGAGAGAGACAAAGTGGTCGCTAAAAGTGCATTTTCTTGTAGTGGATAGATAAATCGAGAGGGAGCTCAGTAAATAGAGAAGACAGAAGGGAGAGAGTGAGCAACGCGAACATAGTGGGAGAGAGAAGAGAGAGAGAAAGAGATAAAAGAGAGGGACAAAAAGATAGAGAGTGAGAGACAGAAAAAAGATAGAAAGAGAAGAGAGTGAACGAGAGAGAGATAAAGAGAAGAGAGATGAGACGAGAGAGACATAGAGAGAAGAGAGAAAACATGAACGAGAGAGAAGAGAGAGAAGAGAGATGAGCGAGAGAGACAGAGAAAAATGAGAGAGATAGAGAGAAGAGAGATGAGCAAAAAAACAGAGAGAGAAAGAGATGAGAGAAGAGAGGAAGAAGACGAGAGAAAGAGATAGAGAGAGAAAAGAGATGAGAGAAGAAATAGATGAGTGAGAGACACAGAGAGAGAGAGAGAGGACAGATAGACAGAAAGAAAAGAGTGCATGAGTGAGAGAGAGAATGAGAAGAGAGAGAGGAAGATGAAAAAAATGGGGAAAAGATATAGACAAAGAGAGAGGGAGAGAAAAAAAGAGCGAAAAGAGATAAAACGGAGAGAGATAGAGAGAGATGAGCGAGAGAGATAAAGAGAGAGACAGAGAGAGAATGAAGAAGATAGACAGAGAGAAAGGAGAGAGAGAAAGAGACAGACAGACAGACAGAGAAGAGTGATGAGAGAGAGAGAGAGAGAAAGAGAGAAGAGAGACAGAGGCAGAGAGATAGAAAGATGAAAAAATGGGTGAAAAAGTTTCCGTGTCTAAAAGCCTCATTTTCTAGTAGTGAGTCATCTCTATCATTCATGGGTAGAATAGAGGCGCGGATTTGGGAATTGTATATTTTATATAAAAATCAAATTGAAATATTTTATACAATCACACCTATTTAGGGAGTGTGATTAAAAAGTAGTAATATATATATAATCACACTTTAATAAAATGTGTGATTAAAAAATATATATATAATCACACTTTATTTAAAAAGTGTGATTAAAAAGTAGTAGTGTATATATAATCACACTTTAATTAGAATGTGATTAAAAAAATATATAAATAATCACACTTTAATTAGAATGTTTGGTTTAAAAATATCTATATAATCACACTTATTTTAAAAGTGTGATTAAAAAGTAGTAGTGATATATAATCACACTTTAATTAGAAGGTGTGATTAAAAAGTATATAAATAATCACACTTTAATTAGAATGTGTGGTTAAAAAAATATCTATATAATCACACCTATTTAAAAAGTGTGATTAAAAAGTAGTAGTGTATATATAATCACACTTTAATTAGAAGGTGTGATTAAAAAATATATAAATAATCACACTTTAATTAGAATGTGTGGTTAAAAAATATCTATTAATCACACCTATTTAAAAAGTGTGATTAAAAAGTAGTAGTGTATATATAATCACACTTTAATTAGAAGTGTGATTAAAAAAAATATATAAATAATCACACTTTAATTGAATGTGTGGTTAAAAAATATCTATATAATCACACCTATTTAAAAAGTGTGATTAAAAAGTAGTAGTGGTATATATAATCACACTTTAATTAGAAGTGTGTGATTTTAAAATATATAAATAATCACACTTTAATTAGAATGTGTGCGTTAAAAAATATCTATATAATCACCACACCTATTTAAAAAGTGTGAATTAAAAAGTAGTTATGTATATATAATCACCACTTTAATTAGAAGGTGTTGATTAAAAAATATATAAATAATCACACTTTAATTAGAATGTGTGCATTAAAAAACATATATAATCACACTGTTTAAAAAGTGTGATTAAAAAGTAGTAGTGTATATATAATCACACTTTAATTAGAAGGTGTGATTAAAAATATATATATATAATCACACTTAATTGAAAAGTGACATAAAAAATAAATATTATCACACTCAATCAAATTAAGTGTGATTAAAATATCAATCTAATTTTTTTTATCACACTTCCAATAAACGTGAGATCTTTTTTTTTTGTCAAAGTGTGATCTTTAACTATTTTTGTAGTAGTGTAGCTAGGAGGATTGGCGCCTACGGATCCATATCCGACCCCCAGCGCTGCTATGTGAGTCCGCCCACAGAGGTCTGCGCACTGGTTGATGCCGCCAACTTTGGGCCCTTTTGCTCTGGGCTCATACAGACGAGGACCAAGTCGCTATTGTACAGGGCTCTAGTAGAGAGATGATGGGACATTACAGACTCATTCCACTTCTCATCGATTGAGGTGCTAACTCTGACCCCGTACAATTTTTCAATGCTCACTGGCCTGCAGGTCAGGGTTGGCGGCCCGATCCCATATGATCCTGACTTGACACAGTAAAGAACCGCACAACGTTAGCTTCTTGGAACAATCCCAAATATCACTATTCACAGGATGGTGAGGTATAGTTGGTTCTATGATCACTTCTCTGAGTCCCAACCTACCACTCCAGATGAGGTCACCCAATAAGCTCGCGGCTTCCTCATGTATCTCCTCGGTACTACCCTGTTTGCGAACAAAGAAAATACCGTGAGGTTATATCTCCTGTGGACACTGGTGCACCTACCAAAGGTGACAGAGTACGATTAAGGTGATGCCAACCTGTCCACCTTATACTGCTATATGAGCTTCGTATCCCGCTGCAAGGCGGATTCACTCAGTGGCTACTGGAGAGTTTGGGTGACACACCTCATATTTACTTCTTCTGTTCAGCTTTACATTCTGTTCAATTTTGCATTTTCTGCTCATCTTTGCTTTGTATTTCATGCTTATCTGCTCATTTTCTTTATCCATCTTTTTCTGCTTACAGCTCTTGGTTTATACATATTTCACCTCTCTGGCTCCAGTCCCGGTGAGGCTGATTGAGTTGTCAGTATCCCAATCCCAGTACTACAACTCTTGATTTGAGCGTCGCCGCTGCGTAGATCGTGACTTCCCATACTTTCACCGCTTCTTTGGCACGATCACTGCGGATCATGTGACAAAATATCAACCTTTAACTTTTATATATTGTAAGCATACTACACTGTTTCCCATACTACACGGTCATTCTCATACTATTGCTTCGATACTGCAATGTCATCCTCATACTGCTTAGATTTCTGACATCTGACGTCTGCTTCCACAGGTTGACTGGCATCCTTGGGCGGGCATTCTCCAAGCGTCGAGGATGACCTATGTCGCTGCATGGCATGCCTCCGCTATGCGGATTCTGTTTGAGGGCCCCTTTGGCTGGGCTTACGACCTGGGGGAGAGGTTCATCCGCTAAACACGAGGTGTCACTAACCCAGATATTCCACATCCTCCTCCTCCAGTCATAAAGGTAGTTGATGAGCTTTAGGACGGTCCTCAGATCGACCTCTTGATGTTGGGAGAGGATGGCGATCGACATCACGAGCCCGGCGACTTCACCGCCTTCTTACATACTCGGGTGATGGCACCTCTTACCCTGGGCGTGGTTTGCACTGTTCCACAGGTTGTTATTGCTGTTGTTGCGGTTGGCAATGCCCTTGTTGGAGGTGCCCCTACCGTTGCTCTCATTCCTAGGGTTTTCGTGATTCCCACCAAGATTATGTACATGCATCCAGATGGAGTGATCGAGTAGATCCCACTTGAGCTTATCGAGGAAAGGGACCGCAAGCTAACGTTCGTTCCTGGCATCGAGTAGGTACACATTTCTTTATGCTTCTACTCACTGCACTTTCACTTGTTTTGTTTTCTCCCGTTTTTGTCCATCGTTCTCTATTACTTCTATTTATCTCTCTTAAATTCTATTCCTTTTGTAGATACCCCGGGTGTATGCTGATGACCTCCTCCGGACGTTTGACCGACTGCTTCTTATGGTACGGAGCAGGCAAACCACTTCAGTCACTCATGGGAATAAGGTATGCTCTGTCTACAGTTCACTGTTGTTGCCATACTGTTTATACTCCTGTTAGTCCATACTAATACATGTACTCTTTTCAGCTTGAGCCAGCGCCATCAATACCCGTAAGACCTTTTTCGGTTGGGAGAAGAAGGAGATGGGGCCCAATGAGGGGCCGAGGGGGAGCCGATCGAGGGAGAGGCCGAGCGAGGCAGTGCTCACCTTCTGAGGAGTCTTTTGATGGGTCTACGACCCCTGAGCATGAGGGAGAGGAGGTTGACTTGCAGTCCAGTAGCCCCAGCGATGGCAATAATGCACCTCTTTCGCAGCCAAGAATGAACAGGGCGAGGTTGGGTTACTAATGAGGATGACGATTTTGTTTTTGTTTTGTTTTTGTTTTGCTTTGTAGTCAAAGACTAGCTTCAGATAGACCCTTTTGTCTTTTAAAGGATTTCTTTTATTTTGTTGCTTTGTAAAACAATTGTCGGGGTTGGACCCACTAGTTTATATATGACAAGTTTTTTGAATGATATCCTTGCACAATGTGATGAATGGCTTGTGATGAATAACGTAACCTTTGCATGGTAACTTCGCATAAGACTTAAAACAATGAATATCTGCTCTTGCATTCATTCTTGAGTCGGATAGCAACCCATAACCGAACAAAATGTAAAATAATACTCGATAACAGGAAAACAAAATAACAATAACTTGAAAATACTAAAAAACACATGGTACGAACAAAACAAGGTATAAAACAATAGTTGTGGTACGCTAGGACGAAGGCCAGCTTTTCTTGTAACTGCACTGATCTGAGCCATCATTTAGACCCAGCCTAGCCTAAATAGGCACGACCGAGCTTCACTGAGGCACGGCCAGGCCTAAGTGTGAGGTCGATCAGTGTTGCCCAGCTGTCATGCACTACTCCTTCTCATTCTCTATAAATGATGCTCCCATGCTATTTTTCTAGTAGAATATCAAGTCTTTGATATTTTTTCTCCCAAGATGGAGACATTGCGGAAAAAGAGGCTCCGAGACTGGATAACCACTTTGGACGGCTCGGAAAAGGTGATCTTTCACAGTTTTGGCCTAAATGCCCTTTTTCCTATGAGCCGCACATCTATTTGCTTTCCATTCCTCTATGCCATTTTTCGATGTTGGAACCCAATCACTCATGTATTTCAATTCAAATCACAAGAGGTGTGTCTGACACTCGAGGAATTTCGAGCTTTAATGGAGTCCCGACGTACCGAAGAAATCATACCGCAACCCCGTTTTGGTCACACCCAAGCTTTGGGACGAATGTATGGGTTAACATTATAGGAGGCTCGATCCTTGGCACATGATGGGGGGCTAGACATCCCCAGTTTAGTTCATCAATTTTTCGCTATTGGAGGCAGGAGTGACCTTCTTTGGCGAGGCTGCCGACAACATGCTCTCTGCTTATGCCTTATTGTGCAATTCCTCCTTGCCCTTAGTTTCGGTGGAGCTAACATCCGGTTGATCCAAGTGGCCCAATGTCTAAAAGAGGGTAAGAGTTGCATGGGTTTGGCACTGGCTGAAACCTTGATGGCTTTAGATGCTTTCCGTCATTGAGAGACTACCCGGTTGGCAAGGAGTCCACTACTTCTCCAGGTACTATTTTTCACCCTTCTAATTTATGATTCTTACATCACTCTACACTCATTCTCTGTTTTTCTCTCATAACCTTTCTTACTTTTCTCTCATCGTACACCTCTCTATTCTTTAATCTCTCTTATTTTTCATCCCTCTCTAGGTGTGGTTGATGGATAAACTACAAGTAGTGGACCCTTGTCCCAAGTACTCAGCCCGAGCTTAGTTCTTTCACTAACAGATGGTGGATTTCCCCTCAAAGGGTTTATGCTGTGATTGGATGTGCAACAAATCTGCAGCTGGCATAACTTGGCGTTGCCCTTGGCTTAATTTGGCTGAGATGAACTACAGCATGTCCCGACAGTCGGGTATAGAGTTGATAGGCCTCAGACATTGTGTATTCTATTTTCCTCTCTGGTTCCGATGGCAGTTTGAACATGATTAGATATGTCCAGATGAAGGAGTGAAATACACAGCTTCATTTCTGGTTCATACCTTGCACCTGCCTCGGTATCTCGCGGCCTGGAGGGCGAGAGAGATTCTGGCCCTTGCCATTAGTTTCAGTTACACCATGTCTGAGGAGTGTTTGGTTTGGCTTGAAGAGGAGGCAGAGATTAGGCCATCTTTGGCATAGAGCCACTTGACTTAGTTATGCCCCTAGTTTTACTGCTTTGATTTTTTCTTTTCAAGTTTTAAGATGTAAAAGCAACGTTGATCTAAATCAAAAAGGAAGAATGTACTTGTGTTGAAATCAATAAAATTAAAGTTGCAAGTACTGAAAATTTTCCTTTTGGTCCCAAAAATGGTCCAAGTTGTAAAAGGGTAAAATTTTGAACAAAATCAACTTTTATTAAAACTTTTCAAAATAATTTTTGGAAATGATCACCACTTGACACGCACAGAGTCAATTCTCAAGATGCACAGTCCCAAATCAAAAGAAATCATAGCTGTCCCTGATTGGATATCACTGCTGCTCTGCACTATAATCAATTTTTTTTCCCGAAATAAAGACCACAACCGAACTAAATAAATGATGAACGAAGATGACCTGATCAAGAAAATGGATAGGACTGTTGAATTGGAGATAGTTATGGCCAAACTTCAAGGTGAAGTTGCCGACATATCCCAAAAGGGAGAATCAGGCCTTACGTAGTTCAGTTCAGGTTCACTCGAGTATTAACTCTCTCCTTTTGCACTCTAACTTTTTCCATAGTCTCCATTTAGGGTTTCCAACCTTGTGAGCTCGATTTTTCTTTATTTCTAATTTTTCATGCTGTAATTTTCGCCTAGGTCGCCCTTTTGGGTTTTCGGCCTAGCGAGCCTCTTAGGGTAGTATTTCTTCAACTTGTCCATGTTGATCGGTTGCGAGAACTCCAGGCCATCCAAGTGCATAAGAATAATTGCCCTCCTAACTCTAGTTGGGTTTGAACTTGCCCCTAGGGTCATGGATGGGAGCTCAATTGTCTTTCAGCACCATGTCCCCTTCTTGAAGATTTTCAGACTTAACTTTCTTGTTAAAACCCCTGGCAATTCGACGTTGGTAGCCCTGGATGTGATACAATGCGCTTAGTCTTCTCTCATCAAACAACATTAACTCCTCAAATCTACTTTGATACCAACTTGCCTCTGCTATCTGACACTCAGCCATAACTCGTAGCGAGGGCACTTCAATTTTGATCAGCAAAACAGCCACCATCACATAGACAAGAGAATAGGGGGTCGCCCTTGTAGATGTTCGGATTGAGGTCCTGTAGCCCCAGAGTGCAAATGGCAATTTATGTGGACAGTCCCTGTAAGTTTCCACCATATTTTGCAGAATTCTCTTAATATTTTTGTTCACAGCCTCGACAACTCCATTGGTTTGTGGCCTATAGGTTGATGACTTATGGAAAGTCACGTTGTATTTCTCAAGCAAGTCTGTCACCTATTTCTTGAAGTGCGATCCATTATCAGGGATAATCTCATTTGGAACTCCATACCAGCAGATGATGTTATTTTTGATGAACTTAGCCACATGCAATGCTTTTAGAACGGAGTAGGACTGGGCCTCTACCCATTTTCTAAAGTAGTCGATTGCTACCAAGATGAATTCATATCCATTGGACCCCTTTGGTGTGACTGCACCGATAACATCTATTCCCCAAACAAAGAATGGAAATGGTGAAGTCATGTTATAGAGCTTCGAAGGTGGAATGTTCATGCGATTGGCATGAATCTGGCGTTTATGGCAGCACCACACAAAACCAATACATTCATATTCTATGCTTGACCAGTAGTAGCCTAGTCTAAGGATTTTTGAAGCGAGCATCACATCGTTCATGTGGGCTCCGCACTCTCCTCCGTGAATGGCCTCCATAAGGTGCTTTGATTCCTATTCCTCAACACATAGCTTGTGCATTCCCAAATGGCCTTTTTTGTACAACTTGTCCCCATACCTAATAAATTGGACGGCCAGGCGTCGTATTCCCCTTTTGTCCATGGCATTTGCCCTTTGTAGATATGCCTCATTTTCAAGGAAATTCCAAATATCATAGCACTAGGGTTCTTATCTGAAGCCTCATCTATTGCAGCAATGGTTTCATAGGCCAGCGTGTACTTCTGTTCAATAATGATCGAATGCATCCTGACTCCCAATGGAATGTCTACCATAGAAGATAGAGTTGCTAGTGCATCAGCGAATTAGTTGTTCTCTCTTAGCAGATAGGTAAACATTAGCTTTTCAAACCTCGGAATTAGCATATCCAAGACCTAATGGTAAATCTTCATGTTCTCTTCTTTTAACCGCCAATCTCCGTTGGCTTGAGACACAACCAAGTTCAAATCCCTGATGACGTCTAACCTTTTTGCCCCTAGTTCCAAGGCAGCTTTTAAACCAACAATACATGCTTCATATTCTGCTTCGTGTCTCAACCTCTAGGTAGCCTATTCCAAGGCTAGACAAGATTTCTCGAAGGGAGTGTAACGGGTCTCGTAATCTATCATTTTTTTGCTCAAGTAGTAAACAGCTTTCTCCACCTTGGCCTCGGACTCCTGAGCTAACATACACCCCATGGTTGAGTTTGTCACTGACAGGTACAAAATTAGCAGTTTTCCTAGTTTTGGCGATGATAACACAGGCAAATTCTACAGGTACTGCTTAACCTGTTCAAAAGCGAACTAACAGCGATTATCCCATTGGAACTTCTTTCCTTTCTTTAGAAGACCAAATAGTGGTTCACAAGTCAAGGTTAGTTTTGAAATAAAGCGCCTTATGAATTATATTTTACCTAGAAAGTCGCGCATCTCCTTTTTAGTCCTTGGTGGTGGCATTTCTATGATGGCCTTGATTTTGGAAGGATCTACCTCAATTCCTCCCTGTGTGATCAAGAATCCCAGGATTTTCCCTGTTGTTACAACGAAGGTGCATTTTTGCGGGCTCAACCTCAATCTATACTCTTTGATCTGCTGAAAGAATTTCTCCAAGGCAGTGTAGTGACCCTCTCGATCTTTGGACATGACAATCATATCGTCCACATACACCTCAACTTCTTTGTGGATCATGTCATACAAAATGGTAGTTGCAGCCCTTTGATAAGTGGCTTCAGCATTCTTCAACCCAAACGGCATGGCTCGATAGCAGTAGGTGCCCCACGGAGTAGTGAAAGCGGTTTACTCTCTATCCTCCAATGCCATCAAAATCTGGTTATACCCAGGAAACCCATCCATGAAAGAGAGCAATGCATGGCCCGTAGTGAAGTCTACCAACTCATCAATATGAGGTAGTGGAAAATCATCCTTCGGACTAGCCTTATTCAGATCCCTGAAGTCAACGCAGACTCTGATTCTGCTATCCTTCTTTGGGACTGGAACAATATTGGCCAACCACGTCGGATACTCAGATACAAGCAAAAGCCTTGCTTCGATCTGTTTGGTAACTTCTTCCTTAATCTTCAAAGCCCAATCTGGGCGAACTCTAGGCAGCTTTTGCTTAACTGGCCAGGCCTCAGGGTCAAGAGGGATCCGGTGCTGTACAATCTCAAGATCTATTCTACGCATATTTTCTTAGGACCATGTGAAAACATCTTTGAAATTTTTTAATAAAGCGATTAAATGCTCGTATTCCCCCAAAGACAGCATGGACTCAATCTGGACCAAGCGAGGATCTTCCTCAGTACCCACGTTAATTGACACCATTTTATCTATACAGGGCTTAACACGCCTTTCCTCCTCATGATTAACCAAATTTTTCAAAACCTGAGGAATTTCTTCCTCTTCGCTTATGTCAAAATTTTGAAAATTAAGATCAGTTACAATGGATTGAAAAGAAAAGTAGGCACAGAGAAGTAGGCAAAGTCCACATCATTCCTATTCAAAAAGTCTGGATCTTTAATTACAGTGGACTCAAAAGAAAAGCTAAATGACGACCTAGACATAACTTTGGTATCCGAGTTACCACTCCTAGAAGTACCAGACTCAGAGGAACTCAAATCTGACTCCGACTCCATAGACTCAGGGGAATCATATCCAGACTCACTATCCGATCCAGAACTGTTGATGACACCATGCTCAAACTTCCAGACTAGGCGTGGAGCCTCAGATGCATCCACGATAAGATTGGAGAAATCCGCTACTGGGTTACTGTAGACATCCCATTTTTGACCAACCTTAAGACTCAGACGTCATCGATTGAGCACTCGGTGATGGTGCATGTTGTGCTCGTTTAGCGGTTTTAGAGTTTTGGCTGAGAGCCTTGCCTCCGGGCCTCTAAACTCTTTTGCGCTTCGGCTTGGTTTGCGGACCGAATCTCTGTTTCTCTTTCTGGAGGGAGGGAGTGGTCTTGTAGACCATCTCTTTGTGGTCGTAGACCACTTTTCGTGATCATAGGCCACTTTTCCCGTTTGGAGACTAGTTTCCGATTTTTGGAGCCTTTGGCCACGTGCCTCGTCTCGAGACCGCTTAACGTTCTCCGTTTGGTGTGGTTTTTGAACCATACCTTATTGCCTCTGCCTAGAGGGACACTGTGGTCCGGGAGACCACTTTTGTGGTCGCATACAACTTTTGATGCTCGTTAGCTAGTTTTCGGGGCTTTCGGCCGTGTGCTTTGCCTCTCGATTTCTCATCTTGCATCCGTTTTGGTTTGTTTTTAGTACAAACCTTGTTTTCCTTGTTTGGAAGGTGGTCCACGAGTGGGAGACTAGTATTTCTCCTGGCCGACCACTTCTTCCTCTGCCAGCCAGTTTTCTGGTCGGACAACTGGCTTTCTTGGTCTTTGGACCATCTTTTCTGGTCGGCCACCGCACCACCACCTTAGATTCAGTGTGTTGACCTCTCCCACCTATGGCCGACCAGTTTTTACTCTGGTTGAGCACTTAAAGTGGTCGGCTGACCACTTCAAGTGGTCGACTACTTTTTGACACCTTTTTGGAGATATTTTCCTCCAGCTTGCTTAGCTTCTCCTAGAAGCTTTGGCTTTCCTCTTCTATAAGAGGGAAACTCCTCCTCCCTCCTCTAGGTTCAAAAAATTGCCATTAGAAGGATAGATATAGCATTGTCTCTATATTGCCTTGTTTCTCCATTTTTGTGCATCAAAAGTGTAGATTTGTTTTAGTTTAACACACAAACACACACTCAAACACCTTAATCTTGGAGCTGAGGTCCCTTGAGGTTGTTTTTGGTGTTCTTGGACTGGTTTAAGTTCAAAAAGGCTGCTGGAGTTGCAGTTATAATGAGGGTCTTCAAGGGTGAGCTTTTGACCTTTAACCCCCTTTCTTGCTTAAGCTTTTAGCCTATCTTGAATGCCGTTTTAAGCTTAGCTCATAACTGATAAAAGTTTTTTTTTTGTATGCTTAAAAAGTTTGTTTAAGATTACTTTTGTGTTTGGGGTTGTTTACCCCGTCTTAGGCCTTGTTTGGCCTTGTTTTTGAGCCTTTTTTGTGAGCTTTGGGACCACCTTGTATTGGCCTTCTCACCACTGAAATCCAGAGGGATTTTAGTGGCAAGGATGGTGTTTTAAGGTCCTAGAAAGGGGAGGGCCATCCCCTCTCCTTGCATCTTCTATACATGCCTTAATATGCCTCATGTTTGAGCACCTTTGTTAAGTGTATGTTGACCATGTCTTAGCTTGTATTTGTGGTTATTTTTCTACGGCATACCACTGTTTTTACTTGTTTTGGTAACTCCATGCATGGTTAATACACTTGTAGTGTAAATCACACACACTAGCTTTGTATGCTTCATGAAGTAGCATGTCATTCTAGCTTATTTTCTTTCCATTTCAGCATGTTTTTGGTGATGTTTTAGCATGCCATGACTCTATTTTGGATGGGTTTGTTGGCCCCTTGCATGCTCCATGTACTTGTAGTGCAACCCCTTGAAATAGCCTAACATGCATCATGTTGTAACATGTCATTTTAGCATGCTTTTGGCTTAGCTCTGAGAAGACTTTGTTCATTTTTTAGCATGTTTAAGGTTTGGTTTGTGTTGTATTGGTCATCCATGACTTGCTTTGTATAGCTGTGGTTCAATCTAGCTTGTTAGCTTTGTGTGTTGAGTCCTCTAGCATGCATTACTTGGACTATTTCAATAATTTGGCATCATTCATTATGTGATTTTAGTCCATGTTTCATGGCCATACATTCACATTTGTCACTCATTCAATGCGTTGGAGGGTCCCCCCCCTTTCTGCCTTAACATGAACCATTGCGTATGCCTTCATGCCTTTGCTTGCGAGCCACCATTTCAGTGTTTATTTGGGGTTATTTTGCCATGATATAACTCCGATTTTTATTGCCTAAGTCATTCCATGCTTGGTCTTAATAGGTGTAGCGTAATCCACCTTATTTGCCTCGTATGTATCATGATTCATGCCCTTTTTGCTAGCATATTTTGGCCTACTTCAATGCATGTTTTAGACTCATTCTAACATGTACTAGGACTGTTTGGGTTGCCTTGATCACATGCTTCCTGTTTTGCATACTTGTAGTACACGTGCCCTTGTTTGCCTCAAGCTTTGAGCATCATTGCATGCTTCATTTGTGTTGTATACATGATTTAGCATCATCTAACATGACATTTCAGAACTTATAGCATGCTTATGCTCCCACTTCATTCATGTTTTGAATGTCTTTAAGTGTTGTACATTATGGCCTTGTTATGGCCTTAGCTTGCATGCTTGCATGCCTAGGCCTTTGAGCCCTCATCTCAGCATGTTTAGGTCCTTATTTTGACCTACTTAAGCTCTGTCCATGTTTGGGTCATGCATTTGTGCCATGTATTGCATGCCTCCTTTGTAGTCCTCTTCACTAGCCTTCATGCCTTAGAACTCTTGCATGCTTTGCTTATGTTGCTTGAATGGCATCATTTCTTACTTCATTTCAGTGCACTTAGTGTTGTTGCAGTTCCATGATTTTAGCTCTTTAAGTGCTCTTGAGAGTTGCACCTTAGTGCCTTAATTGGTGAGCCAATTGGCATGCATGTTTGTATTTGCTTTCGGTGCCTCTGTTTCATCACCAATGGCCACTGATTTGGGCATGACTGAGGTCTACCTCTTTTGGTTTAAGTCCATCGATTATGCCATCTTACATTGCATTGTGCATGCTATGTGGTTATTTGCATTGTGTATGCCAAGTTGTTCCTTGCATTGAGTTTGCATGTCCCTAGCATTGATAGGTTGCCCTTGTTATGCATGCATGCATTACATCGTGCTTAGAACCTTATGATTGTTAGTCACATTGTGTATGCCATGTTTATCGCATTGTGTATGCCTTATACTTTGTATTGTGCATGCTTAGGTTACATCATTGCATTTTGCATGCTAATTGATATTTGCATTGTGCCTGCATGCATTAGCATAGTTCGCATGCCATTAGCTTTATTAAGTTAATCATGTCACATTGCATTGAGTATGCCATGTAGTTCATTCGCATCGTGTATGCCATGCTTGCTTGCATTGTGTTTGGAATAGGTGTTTGTCCAAACACGGGAAACGAGGGACGTTTCATACTTAAAGTAATGAAACGTGCCTTAATTCCCGGTCGCCGACGCTTTTGATCATCCATGATAGAGTTTTAGGCTTTATGCGTTTACTTGTGCATTCATTTTACATTGAATTGTACAACTTCGCCTCTCAACCATCATGCATGGAAATGAGCGATTGGTGGCCCGAGGGTCAAGAACCACACCCCCTTGAGTTCATGACATGATAAGGAGGGTGGTTGTGCCCACATATCTTGCAAATACATTACCATGCCCTTTCTTGCTCTCTGTTGTAGCAAACTAGAATTCAGCAGCAACAACTGGCCGGCCAGCCAGAAGAAGTAGCTGGCCGACCACTTTTCTGGTTTTTCAGCAACCAAAAGTGGTTGGCAAGTGTTTGTAGAGACCAAAAGTGGTCGGCCACCCTCCCACAGGATTCCTAAGGTGGATTTTCATCTTTTTGGAGCTTGGTGCAAGTTTCTGAAAATAAATGAAAACAGAGGCAAATCGGGGCATCGCATTGGATTTCTGAATGAGGCGACCGGACATGCATGCATTCCTCTACCTCTGAGGCTCCTGATTTATTGCTTTCCTTAGCTGCCATGCTTAGATAGCCAGGTTTTGCTTTGGTCTGTACCTTTAATAGTTAATGCGTTTAGCTATTTCAATTCGTTTTGTAATAATTAGTTAACTAGGATTAGTTAGTTATTTTGTTGTGTAATAATTAGTTTAATTAGCTTAGATTAGCTAGTTTAGCTTCTTATTCGGTCCCTCCTTTGAGAGGGCGTATTGTAGTAATAAGCGTGCGTGTGTGCGATACATATCTTCTAACCTCCATTTCTTTCTCCCTTTTACTTAACCGCTTACGATGGTTAGTTTTAGGACATATTTCATTTAGCATACCTTATGCTTGCATGCGTGCATCCATTCATCTATATTGCATGCACTGGGCTTGGCACATCATACAAACTGCATTGTATTTCAATTCCAATTTGAATACATATACCAAGTTGCATCTCACATGACATTCTAGAATAGCCGAGCCTATTTTAGTTGCATTTTCGCATGTGTTGCATTAGCCATCTTGACATGAACTAGGATCATGCATGATTTCTAACTAGTTCTTCGTTTTGGCTCGGAGTACACTATGAGTGTTTACGCTTTAGCATACTGCATGTGTGTTAATGTTGTCATGAAAGCATGCTTGCCATGAGGCTAACTGCTTATTTGATTAACTGTCTAAATGCCTGTGGGTGAAGGTTGGATTACTTGAATTGGAACAATTCATTGAAATCCGTGTTTTATCCTACTTGCGAGTAGCAAACTTCAAACCATTTTCCAAACAAACGAATATGCGCTGCTTTGTTCAAATTAGGCGATCTAGTCTATACTTGTTTGCAGTGCGCATCACATAGTAAGATTAGCTAATTAATCGGAATAAGAGCACATGTGTTTTCAAAAACCAAATATCATGCTTAGTACAAGCCGATCTTTGATCGGGCGAGCGGGGGTGCTCATAGATGACCTTCCCCAATCGTACCCAAGTTCCCGAGCCGAGGCAACTTTGGTGATGACAGACACGTGGCCTTAGGCATGAGTCAGGATTTCCTAAATTCCCTCAAAATAAAATATTTAGGTGGCGACTTTGTATTTGGCAAAGCAGTCCATGTTTGGCACTTCTTTACAAAAATCAGTTTTTCAAAACGATTTGCCAGATTTGGACTCTTTGGTGATTTATCAATCTCACATCGCACATTATGAGATCAGATTAAGAACCGTGACATTGAGTCCGAACTGTAGCATGAAGCCCAAGGGCGCGTCTACAGTTATTCCCGATCATTGAGATTGTAAAACTATCCCCCAAGTTGGCGATCTCAGCTCCAACAGTAGAACTTGTCAATAAGTCAGCCAACGCTTTTCCCAATAGCTCCCCCTTTTCGATGTCCAGGTTTGCACTCCTGTCTTGATCTGTGCCAGGGCTCAGATCTACTTGTTCATCCTTCTCTTCTAGTAGCTGGTGTCTGCAAAGGATCTCGAACCTTGGATACCTTGTTTTTGTTTCCCAGTCACACCAAGGCTCTGGGAATCCACAAAAGGGGAATGTGGACACCCCATTTTTGACCACCTGCAAGGCTTGAGTTCTTTGTCCAGTACACTCGATGATGAAAGTGGTATTGCACGGAGTTCGAGGTCTCAACGAAGGGGCCATGTTTCAAGATCCAAAACAACCTCAAACCTTCCATATTTCCACTGACCATACGCAAGAAATCCATTTTTACACCTTGTGCCACCCCGTGCTGAGGCTAAAAGAAAAAAAAAATTAGGGGAATGCATTGAGGCCCAGCCGTGGCTATTATGGGTCTGCTGGACCTTGGTAGCGAGAAACACTGTTCTACGTGGGAGGCCACTAGTTGTCCATTTTGGAAGATATTTATGATATTTCTAGCTCAAATTCTATAAAAATGACCATATATCTCTATTTTGAGGGTTGAAGAATTTCAAGAGAGCTGTTATACCACCTTGAGAGCTCCTTCGTCTCTTTCTTCTTGTGCAAGCAACACTTTGAGTTAACCTATCACCTTGAACCTGTATTCATACACCTTCATACCTTCGTCTAGGAACCTCGGTTGAGCTTTGACCACCATAATTCAAGCTTGAAAGTGTGTTGGTGCTTAGTTTGATCACAAACAAAAAGCTTACTCCCTTGAGAGGTATAAGCTTGCTATCTTCTCTATTGCTTTCATTTCTTTCATTTGTTACCTAGTTCTTATTGTTTTGTGTTGTTTGATCCTATTTTAAGTGTTTAAGTTTGGGTATGAAGAGCTACCAAAAGGGTAAATAGAGTTGCTCTTTCTACACATCTGTCTACAGCTCAAACCCTTACTTTTACACTCTTTTTCTTTGTTCTCTACACTGATTTTCAGAGTTTAAAAAAGGCTAAAAACCATTCTTTGAGGTTTCAAAAATGGAGGGGTTAGCCCACCTCTCCTTATTCTTGTTTACTAGCCTTGTTTCCTCTCTTTGTTGTTTAGTGTTTTTAAACTCTTTTCATGCATTTTTAGCCATTGTTTTTCATCACTTGAAGACTGTTTTAGGGCTATACTAAGTTGTTTACATAGTTCATGCATTGATTAGCTTGGTTGTTGTCTCATAAGTTTGCATACGTAGCTTGTTGTCTATTGTTCAAGGCTTTTCTTCACTTCATTTCCATGTTTAAAAACCTCATTTTACTAATCAACTTACCAGTCATCTCTTTCATTTGTGAGTTGTTTCAATCAATGGACGGTTATTCAAAATGTGAACTAGTTATTTACGCTTAATGGCTTAATCTCTACGAAGGTTCATTGCCAATGGTGTAGTCTCTCTTTCACGTTGAGAATCACCTCATGTTTGACATATTTCTCACTTAGTGGACGTAATCCCTGATGCACACAACATTCATCTTCGACTTAATGGATTAAAGGATGGCAAAGACTAATGAAGTTGGCTTAAAATGAACCAACTCACATAAAGAAAATGAGTTATATTATGCAGGGTTCGACCGGACGTTATGCCGAATCCGTTGTGTCAAGAGTTGTCTAACATCAACTCATGATGTTTTGATTGATCTTGAAGCATCTCTACCTCCCTCGTTGAATTCGCCCCATGATAGGAGGGTGGGGTGATTGTTGTTCATTTCATTTATTAATTTTTGTCCAAGTTATGCATCGAAATCATCAAGCAATCAATTTGCTCATTGATGGTTTCAAAAACAATTCTAACCTTCTCTCGAGGCTTTCCCATGGTAGAGAAGTGCGAGAGGGACAAATAGAGTTCAAAACCCCCTGTCTTCACTATTTTCACTTCAATACACAAAACAGAATTTGGTATGAAATTGAGGCATGGCCGACCTTCTTTAGGCCCGATCGGGCTTCATTGAGGGCCGGCCAGTCCTCAATGTTTGGTCAGCAGTGTATTTTTGCAGAAAATAGAAAGTAGTGGCTAAAGGTGAAACAAAATAGTCTAGGCAAACAATGATGTTCTAGGACATTGCGCATGTGAACATCATGCATCCTTATGTATCCTTGTTTGATGATTAAATTATTAGTTATTATTGTTGTAATTAAATATCTTTATTGTAATTAATTATTGTTATTATATTTAACCTTGTTTATTTGTAATTGTTGTAGATAATTAGCTTAAATAGCTAGTTTACTTATCATGGTTACCCGTGTTGTAACAGCATAGTTAGCAAGTTAATGCATTAATGATTTCATTCAGCTTTGTAATAAGTAATTTAATTCAGAATTTTGGACACTTATTTGCATCCTCTTGCACGAGGGCCAATATGTAATAACGTGTATGTCTTCCAACCCCATGTCTTTCTCCATTTTACTTATTTGCTTACGATGGTTAGTTTAGAACATCATGTTTTTCTTAGCATTTTCCATGTTTGCATACACGTGTCTTATATGTATCGAGGCTCAGCATATCATTCTGACTTGCATTATAGTTAAACATTCTTTGAATACGTCCTTAGACCGCATGCAATCAAATTGATTCATATGCCACATTAGTAGCCAAGCCTAGTAATTGCATATCGCATGTGTTGCATTAGTCACATTGCATAGTTAGGATCAAGTGTTATTCTAACACTGTCATCCTTTTTTGGGCTTGGAGTACTAGGTGAGCTTTTACTTGTTTTAGCATATTGCATTGTATGTTAGTGTTGCCATGTTTAGCATGCTTGCCATGAGGCTAAGTGCTTAAGTGATAAACTGTTTGATGCCTATGGATGAAGGTTAGTTGCTTGAATTGGGATAGTTTGATAAATGTACATTTGAGCCCACTTTTTCAAATGGCACATTCACAAACTCTTTCAAAAACAAGCATGAATCAAAGTGCTCCAAATTTTGAAAATTAGCCTATACCTTGTGTGCATCACATAGTAACTTAGCCTAATAAATTGAAAGTAGAGCATATAATGTAACTAAAAATCACGTCAGGATTAGTAGAGGCCGATCTTTGATCGGGCGAGTGGGGTGTTCAAGTCATGACCTTTCTCTCTCATACCTAAGTTCCCGAGCTGAGACACTTTGGTGATGATGGACTAATGACCTTTGGCACGAGTCTCGGGTTTCCTAAATTTTCAAAAAATATTTAGGTTGCGACTCTGTAATCTGGCAAAGTAGCTCATTTTTGGCATTTGATTCAAACATTCGTTTTCCAAAAAGCATTGACAGATTGGACTCCTTTTGTGTTTTCACTATTTCACATTGCACTTGTGAAATCAGATTCAGCACCACAACGGGAATCCAAACTGTAGGGCTAGTCGTATCCGAAAGGAGCACGAAAAGCAAGCTACAGTTTTTGGCGACTCTGCTAGGGAATTTTAAGAACTTGACTTCAACTCATGATGTGAATTTGTATTTACACTTACATGTTCTTTGCATTGCATTTACATGGTTTCTTTAAGTCATTGTGCTTTCTATCTGCTATTCCTGGACAATTTGCCAGAGACTCGTCCAAAAGGCTTGCCAAAAGGATGACCGGTCATGGGCTCTGCCATGTTGGAAACACAACCCTTGGATCTGGATTATCGTTGTATAGCTTGATCCACCTTTCACTTCTCGGTGTCAGGTATGAGGGGTATATTAGGTATTCTTGCTGACGTACCCTTTTGACCATTCAACTTAGTTGCATATAGTGATGCTATAGTCACTATTCCAACTTAGGATAGGATGCCACCCATTTGCAGGATGTTGTGAAAGTGGTTGTTTGAATTAGTGCAGCCAAGATCATGCCAAAAATCTAGGACAAGGTAACCCTACCCCCTCATGGGGGTGTTTTCGTTCTTTTTACTTGATATGTGCTTTTACAATGAGACTGTACAGGATGGTTCATATCAATATAAAGTTTGAAAACAGAGTTCAGTGGGGATTATAGTTTAGCTAGTTGTTATGACTGTTGTGAATTGGGGCCAAAGTGTTGTCCGATTTTGATTTTGTTTTTCTTTCTTTTTGCTTGGCAGTTTACCATCATAGCTTCAGAAAGACTCGATATTTCCCAAGTTGTGTGGACCCGCTTCGGTAGGCTGTGTAAAGCTCAAGACCTTGTTGGTGGTCAGCCCATGTTAGTCTCACTTCCTCTAGCAACTCAACAGAGAAGGAATAGACGATCAATAGTATCAGTACAACACACTCCACAAACACCTACACATTCTCATTCAATCAATTCACCAGCATCTAGTTCACCTAGATTAGCAATGGCATAGAACACAACACAGAACGCAGAGGAAGTCGCTACCATGATGATTGCCTTCCAAAGGACTATGGACACTATAAACCAGAGGATGGCTGCACAAGATAAAGTCATTGCAGACCTACGACGTATATATAGGGCATCAGCATCAACCGTACACCTGATCCCAACTGCTCAGCCAAACCCGGATCTACCTCCACCAGTAGAAAATCTATTTGTACTGGATCCTCAGGACATGTTTCCCCTAACTCCAGCTTATCGGCCTCCGATTCAACCTCCTGTAGGGATTTTTCCTTTTGCTATCAATGAAATTGATCCGGCCTTAGTCAAGATTACCAAATTGGAGAAAGGATTGAAAAAATCCCAAGGCTTCAACTCCATTCCAGATATCAAAGATGGGTATACTAAGGCTTCAGTCAGATTGCTAGAGAAATTTAAGATACCCCACATCAACAGATTCGATGGGAGTGAGGATTCAATCAAGCATGTGTAGCTTGACTTTCTTCGCGCCCTCCTTTCGGAGAGCTCGAATTGGTCCTATAGTTCAGACCCCTGTCATAGTTCTGAATCTAGTCTCACAAAGTGCAATGTAAAACTAATAAACACCAAAGAGTCCAATCCGGAAAATCATTTTGAAAAATTGATTTTAGATCAAATAATGCCAAAACTGGACTGCTTTGCTAGATTACAAAGTCGCCACCTAAATATTTTGTTTTGGGAAAATTTAGGAAACCTTGACTCGTGCTAAAGGCCACGTGTCCGTCATCACCAAAGTTGCTTTGGCTCAGGAACTTGGGTACGAGAGGGGAAGGTCCTGAAATGAGCACCCCTGCTCGCCCGATCAAAGATCGGCCTCTACTATCATGATATGTTGTTTTATAAACCTCATGTGTTCTTATTCCGGTTATTAGCTAACTTTACTATGTGATGCACACAAGAAACTATAGACTAAATCGTAAGAATTAGAACAAATTCAACTTATGCTTGCTTTCGAAAATGGTTTGAATTTGCCACCCTCAAGTGGGCTTAGAAATGCGGATTTTCCATCAAACATGATGGGCTTAAAACATGATTTGCCACTTCGCAAAGTGGGCTTAAAACTCACAATCGTTGAATTGTTCCAATTCAAGCAACAAAGCCTTCATCCACAGGCATTCATGCTGTTAATCATTTAAGCACATAGCCTCATGGCAAGCATGCAAAACATGACAACATGGCAATCACACTCATGCAAGTATGCTAAAGCATAAAGACTCACCGAGTACTCCAAGCCAAAACAAAAGCTAGTTAGAAACAATGCATGATGCTAACTATACAAAATGCCTAATGCAACTCATGCAATATGAAATTAATAGGCTCGGCTATCTAATCATGGTATATGATTTTATTCAATTTGATAACATGCTTTGAAACACGTATTCAAATAAGTATTGAAATGACAATACAGTTTGAATGATGCGCCGAGCCTCGGTGCATGCAAGACAAATGAATGAATGCAAACATGTGAGCATAAGGTATGCTTATTGAAAATGTCCCTAAACTAACCATCGAAAGCAGTTAAATAAAAGGAAAAAAGACGTGGGGTTGGAAGACGTGCACACACGCACGCACACTTATTACAACCTTGTGCCCTCACGAAAGAGGGTCCAAATGAATAATCTAAGCTACACTAAGATAAGCTAATTATTACAAAATGAAACTAATTAACTATTCTAGTTAACTAATTATTACAACACAATTGAATAACTAGCTACGCTAAGCTAATTAAAATATTACAAAACAAATTAAGCTAATTAATTACAACACTTGTATTGATCAGCTACAACTAGCTAATAAAGTAATTAATTGGCCTCACAAGCGAGGGAGACATGCATGCTCAATTTGCTTCCCCCCGAAAATCCATCGCCTTGCCATCGGCTACCTCTATTTGCACTCATTTGATCTCTGAACATTGTACCAACTTCCAGATTGCCTCTGCTCCAACGCATGAACACTTTTGTGCAAAAAAATTCACTGGTGGCTGGTCAGCCACAAAAAGTGGCTAAAGTGGCTATTGGCCACCTTATCTGGCTGGTCAGCTAGTTTAAGTGGCCGGTCGGCCACCCTTTTTTCCAGACTTCTGTTTTTGCTGCAACAGAGAGCAACAGAGGCAAAGCAATGCATTTTTCAAGAAATGTGTGTACTGCCACCCTCCTTATCATTTCTCAAGCTCAAAGAAGTGTAGCACTTGACTCTCAAGCCATCAACCATGCATTTTCAATGTATGATGGCCAAAGAGTCAAGCCTGTACAAGCTTAATGAATGCACAAATACGACTCGAAGGACCACCACCTTATCACGCATGATCAAGGGTGTCGGTGATCAAGAAACGTGACACGTTTCATCACTTTAAGTATGAAACATCCCGCATTTCTTGTGTTTGGATTAACGTCTGATCCAAACACATGCAATCCAACACAACATGCTTATCTTGCTCAAGTTTTACTTGTCATGTTTTATTTACACATTTTAGATTACCGATTAGTCCTTTAATCGATTAGGTCCAAAATGATTGTTCTCTAATGAGAGAGGGTCAGCCAAAGGATGATTTAAGACATGAGAGAGATCATGCCTTTGGTTAGTAGAAACCCTCAAAAGAGGATTAAAACCATTGAGCACAAGTCTCAATCTCAAGCTTAAACACAACCTTAAGGCTAACCAACCCTCAAAACAAATGGAAAAGTAAAGAAATGAGAGAGGTTGCAGATGTTTCAGTGCTGAAATGGCATGAAAAATGATACTACAACATGCAAGCAACTCATGCACAACATGTTCGAAAGCCAAAAACACTAAACTAGTGAAAAGCACTACACTATAGCCATGCAATAAAAAGCTCAACTGACCATACCAGCTCAAAACAGAGTTAAAACATGCCAAAAAAGTGACTAAAACTTGCTAAGATTGAGGTACAACATGCTAGAAAAACATGCTCACATGCTAGGCTACAAATAAGACTCAAGAGCAACTCTAAAAAGCAATGAAAGAGTGAAGCAAATGAGCATGTGACAGAGCTTTGAACACTGAAATTACATGTAAAAATGCACTTCAACATGCAAACATCTCAAGCAAATCAAGTTTAGAGGCCCAAAATGCCAAGCTAATGAAGCCATTTGCACTACAACCATACAAGGCAAGGCTCATATGACCGAGATAGCTCAAAATAGAGTTAAATCATGCCAAATCAGTAGCTAAAACATGTTGAGATTAAGTCACAAAAAGGTAGAAAAACATGCTCACATGTTAGGCTATCTACACTTGCAAACAAGACACAAGGGGAGGCCACCCCCTCCTATTTTGGACTTCAAAACATACTTTTTACCACTGAAATAACTCCAAATTTTAGTGGTTTAAAGGGCCAAAAGGTTTGGTTTGATTATGCTAAAAGATGATACAAGAAGCTTCACAATTAGGCAACAAGAAGCGTGGACAACCCCTTTGCACAAAATGACCTCAAACCAACATGTTAAGGCACAAAAATTAGAGTTTTTTGTAGTTGAAAACCAGGCCAAAATTAGTGTAAAAAGATGGCAATTCAATTGACTAAAACAAAGCCTACAAGGTAAGTCTTTACCTCTTGAAGCACAGCACAAAATCAGTCACAATTCTGAGCTTAAACCACCCTTAGGAGCTCAAACTAAGCCTTGAAGAACCTCAGCTCCAAGATGAAGATGTTTGGTTAAGGGTCTTAATGCAAAAGTGTAGAGAATTCTCACTTTCAAGCACAAAATAGGGAGAGAGAGAGAGAGGATTCCAGAGAGAGAGAGAGGAAATTTGCTCACAAAATTATCTAACCTCTCAAATGGGGGAGAGCCCCCCATTATATAGAAATCCAAGCCAAAGAATTGCATTCATCCATCCATACACGCGTATGGAGATGGCATTCAGTGAAAAATAGGTGACATAGCTGGCTAAGAAAATATCTGAAAAAGGAAAAAAATGGCCATCGGCCACTTTAGGTGGCTATCCGACCGACCACTTCAAGTGGCCGACAAGGCCAAAAAGTGGCCGACAAGGCCCTTCCCTACTCCAAGCAAGAGGCACCAAGGTTTGACTCGAAAACAAGCACAAAACAAAAGGGTTTAGAGGCTCAAAGACAAGGCGTTCCGCTGAGAACTTCAAGCGCTCAAAACAAGCACAAACAAGCACAATCATTGAGTGCACAAACGATGACGTCTAAATCTTGAGGTCAGTCAAAATTGGGGTGTCTACAGCATGTCCGGTTATTCTTAGATGTATTAAGGCCCATGGGTTTGTCTAGAGCACAGCAGCTTTCGTTGTTTGGGAGAACCCCATCTGATGTGGTGGCCATCTGGTACGCTAAATTGAAAGACTCAACTAAGTGAAATTGGGAGGAGCTATCTGAGGTGTTTGTCAATCAATACTCATATAACACCCAGATAGAGGTAATCATTAGTGAGTTGGAAGCTACTACCTAAAACCCTAAAGAATCATTCATCGATTTTGTCACCCGGTGGAGAGCCAAGGCAACCCGAATGACAAATAAACCTGCTGAAAGAGAACAAGTCCAACTAGTGGCCCAGATTCTTGAACTTGACATGCTGCAGAGGATGATAGTGGCACCGTTGTCCATATTTGCTTCCTTACATAAGCTGGGGGTTCAGATCGAGAGTGCATTCAAAAAGGGTATCAACCACAGAGCAAGTGAACCCACAAGAAGACCATTTTCCTAGAATATCAACGCTAGTAGTAGAACTATTCCACGGCCTGCGAATGTTAGTACTGTTGTTTTGACAACCAAGATGGCTGATCTCTTTGCCACTGCCATAACTTCACAACCTTCCCAAAGTACTGGTCTACCTCGGAATCGAAGAGTTTTTACTCCCCTCCATATGAGCCCAACCCATGCCCTCAAGCTATTAATGCAAAAAGGGCATCTCAAGCCTCTCGATTCTCATCCACTTCCAGACCCATTACTACCCAAACATGACCCTACCCAGTATTGTATCTTCCACCAACAACATGGCCATCCCACAGACATGCGCTACCATCTACGTCATGAGATCCAGGATCTCATTAACAACAAAGCCATCACCCCACCTTCCAAGCCAAACTTAACAACCAATCCACTTCCTGCACACAACCAAGTCCCCTCACCCAAAAACATTAACCACATCCATACACTACTGCCCACCTTTAACCCTATCCCATACATCACCTCATCCCATTTACCAAAATCGAAGGTGGTCATTCCATAAAGCACAAGCATGTGCATGATGGATCTAACACCACAAACCCAATCCAAGCCCCATGGCAGTAGAAACGGGGAAAGAAAATAATACACTAAAGACTGGGTCGTCTGATACCCGTGTCATAAAGAAGGAGGTCTCACTCGCAGAGCAGTATGACCCTAGTTTATATATTGTGGCCATCGATCAGCCGAATGGTTATATTGCTAGATTTTCTCAGCATTAATGCTATCAGGAAAGACCAAATGGCACAGAATCAAAATGAGTGGCCCGAGCAAGGCCTGAATGACTTAGCAAACCTAAAAGAGGATCTGGAGGATCTTTACTTCTTTCAGGAAGAAAATACAAGCTGTGTGCAGATAGGATTATGGGACCTGAGCCAGCCAGCCAAAAACAAGCAATGGATGGTTTAGTGAGGAAGAGTCGAATGTAGAGGAACAGACATGAGAGACTAGGAGAGACTAGGACAGAACAGGAAACTACTATTAGTGGCAAAGATAAAATTGAACCTCTAACTAAGAAAGAAGGGGCACTAGAACAATTTCAAAGGGAAATGATAGTGGAGATCCAAGAAAAGATAGCTCTGCAATACAAAAGGGGAAAGGAGAAAGAAGAGGTTGAGTCCATAACCGGTAGTGTTCAAAATGCCAAGAAAACCGAGTGGGAACCCAGTGATTGGAAGAGAATGTTAAGGAAACTCAGAAAGTACCGGGATGTTAAATCCCCGAGCTGTGGTGGAAGAAGAATGGTATGATGATGGAGCATGCGATGTTAATATGCTACGGATAGAACCCAGTGCTAGTCTGTTCATGACTTTGGGAGAGTAGTGGGAAGACAGTGACCTAAGTCATGCATATACTGACAAAGGTTGGAAAGCTGATACCCCAGATGACACTTGGTATATCGATGAGATTAATCATATGACTCGGAGCGGTCGATACTTCAAACTCGCAGCGGTAGACAAACCAGAGACCTCTGGAAAGGAGGCCGAGAGAGAAAAAGAGAAGGATGCTGAGGAAAACAAGGTCTTAAAATAACTCAAGAAGATTTAGGCCGACAAATCCATCTAGGGACTAATAATGACATCTCGGGAGCATAGACAAGCCCTGTTCGAAGCAATGAACCAAACCAAACTGCCCATTGACACCACCCCTGACCAATTGGTGTCGTTGGTCACCTCTGGAGACGTTATGCTAGTAATATCCTTCACAAATAAAGAATTGCCTCCCGAGGGTGCCAACCACAACTATCCCTTGTATGTAACCTTGGAATGTCAAAAAAAGTGAATTCTGGTGGTGTTAGTAGATACCGGATCAATGATCAATGTGTGTCCAATGAGAACTACCTATGTTATTGGTTTGAGGCCAATTGACTTTACACCCACAACCCAAGTTGTCCAGGCTTACGACAATACGAGCCGAGATATTTTGGGAACATTTAAGAGCCATATCCTAATTGGCCCGTCCAAACATAAGGTGGAATTCCATGTGATGGATGTTCCGGCCACATTCAACCTAATGCTGGGAAGGCCCTGGCTACATCAGATGAAGACTGTATCATCAACAGTCCATCAGTTTATGAAGTACCACTTCAAAGACGGGATTGCCACTGTGTATGGTAACTTTGCAATCCAACCTCCCCAAGGAACCACTGTACCATTATTGGAAATCATATACGGGGAAGAATACGTGTTCCTTTCTGGCTTTGCTCTAGCAGAGGGCGATGGAGATTAGATGAGTGCACAATCTATATACATGATGAACAAATAGGGGCATATGCCCGGGTTGGGACTAGGCCGAAGTGGCAAATAGGGAGATACTATTGTAGGAAGATGGGTCATAATCCCTACGCTTTTAGGCTAGGATACAAACCTACCGCTATAGATTGGCAAAGGAAAGAATAGGAGTTAAGAGAAAGGCTAAAAGCAAAGAGGACTGGGAGACAGTATGAGTTAGTCCACAAACCAATAAAGGGAATCTTGAATAGACGTTTTGTTCGCCAAGGGGAAGACTTCCCCTTTTGTGGATTCCTTGAGCCTTAGTATGATTGGGAAATAAAAACAAGGTATCAGGGGTTCAAGATCTTTTTCGGACACCAGCTACTAGAAGAGGAAGATGAGTAGGAAAACCTAAGCACTGGTACAGATCAAGGCATGACTGCAAACTTGGACATCGAAGATGAGAAGCTGTTAGGGAAAACGTTGGTTGACTTACTGACAAGTTCTACTTCTGGAGCTGAGACCAGTAACTCAAGGGATAATTTTACCATCTCAATGATTGGGGACACCCCAGCAGCAGATTTCTCCAATCTTATCATGGATGCATTTGAGGCTCCACTCCTAGTCTGGAAGTTTGAGCAGAGCATCATCAACATTTCTGAATCGGATAGTGGGTCTGGATCTGATTCCACTGAGTCTGTGGAGTCAGAGTTAGATTCGAGTTCCTCTGAGTCTGGTACTTCTGGGAGTGGTAACCTGGATACCAAAGTCATGTTCAGGTCATCTTTTAGCTTTTCTTTTGAGTCTACTGTAACCGAAGATCGAAACTTTTTGAATGTGAATGTTTCCTACTTCTCTGTGCCTTTGGTTTGTTGTACTAATCTTACTTTTCAAAATTTTGACATAAACGAAGAGGAATAAATTCCTCAAGTTTTGAAAATTTTGGTTGATTATAAGGAGGAAAGGCGTGTTAAGCCCTGTACAGATGAAATTGTATCAATTAAAGTGGGTACTGAAGAAGATCCTCGCTTGGTCCAGATCGAGTCCATGTTGTCTTTGGAGGAACGCGAGCGTTTAATCACTTTATTAAAAAATTTCAAAGATGTTTTCGCATGGTCCTACGAAGACATGCCTGGAATCGATCCTGAGATTGTATAGCACCGAATCCCTCTTGACCCCGAGGCCCGGCCAGTTAACCAAAAGCTACGCAAAGTTTGCCCAAATTGGGCTTTGACGATCAAGGAAGAAGTTACCAAACAGATTAAGGCAGGGTTCTTGCTTGTATCTAAGTATCCAACGTGGTTGGCCAATATTGTTCCAGTCCCAAAGAAGGATAACAGAATTAGAGTCTGTGTCAACTTTAGGGATCTGAATAAAGCAGGTCCAAAGGATGATTTTCCATTACTGCATATTGACAAGTTGGTAGACTTCACCACGGTCCATGCATTACTCTCATTCATGGATGGGTTTTCCGAGTATAACCAGATTTTGATGGCACCCAAGGATAGGGAGAAGACCGCTTTCACTACTCCGTGGGGCACCTATTGCTACTGAGTCATGCCATTTGGGTTGAAGAATGCTGGGGCCACTTATCAAAAGGCTGCAACTACCATTCTGCATGACATGATCCACGAAAAGGTTGAGGTGTACATAAACGATATGATTGTCAAGTCCAAAGATCGAGAGGGCCACTACACCGCCTTGGAGAAATTCTTTCAGTGGATTAGAGAGTATAATTTGAGGTTGAACCCCCAAAAATGTACCTTCAGCTTAAAACAAGGAAAATGTTGGGATTCTTAATTACACAGAGAGGAATTGAGGTAGATCCTTCCAAAATCAAGGCCGTCTTAGATATGCCACCACCAAGGGCTGAAAAAGAGGTGCGTGGATTTTTGGGTAAAATGCAATTCATAAGGCAGTTTATTTCAAAACTAACCTTGACTTGTGAACCACTTTTTGGTCTCCTAAAGAAAAGAAAGAAGTTCCAATGGGATGATCGCTGTTAGTTCACTTTTGAACAGGTCAAGCAGTACCTGCAGAATCCGCTTATGTTATCACTGCCAGAACTAGGAAAATCACTGATTTTGTACCTATCAATGACAAACTCAACTATGGGGTGTATGTTAGCTCAAGAGTCGGAGGCCAAGGTAGAGAAAGCCATTTATTACTTGATCATGAAAATGTTGGATTACGAGACCCATTAAACTCCCCTCGAGAAATCTTGTCTAGCCTTGGTATAGGATACCCAAAAGTTGAGACACTACCTATTAGCTCACTCTGTAATCCTGGTTTTGAGATTAGATCTCATCAAATATCTCTTTAAGAAATCAGCGCTTATGGGTAGCCTAGCCCGTTGGTTGCTTCTTTTCTCCGAATTCGATCTTATATATGTTACACGCAAGTCGGTTAAATAGAGAGCTATAGCAAAATTCCGGGCAGATTATCCAGTAGAGGGGGATGAAGCGGTGGACTATGTGTTCCCAGATGAAGATATTCTACAAATAGAAGAGAAAACGTTGATGATGTACCTTGACAAAGCAGCCAATCAAGACGGTTATGGGATCGATGTGTTGCTGATAGTACCCGATGACTCTTATATACCCTTAGCGTTCAAACTCTATTTCAAAGTATCCAACAATGAAGTAGAATATGAGGCGTGTATTGCTAGTTTAGAAGCCACCCTGGAACTAGGGGCAAAAAGGTTGGACGTCATCGGGGATTCGAACTTGGTTGTGTCTCAAGCCAACAGAGATTGGCAGGTTAAAGAAGAGAAAATGAAGGTTTACCATCAGGTCTTGGATATGCTAATTCTGAGGTTTGAAAAGTTAACGTTTACCCATCTGCTAAAGGAGAACAATCGGTTCGCTGATGCACTAGCAACTCTATCTTCTATGGTAGACATTCCATTGAGAGTCAAGATGCGTCCAATCATTATTGAATAGAAGTACACACCGGCCTATGAAACCATTGCTGCAATAGACGAGGCTTTAGACAAAAACCCATGGTATTATGATATCTGGAATTTCCTGGAAAAAGAGGCATATCCACCAAGAGCAAATGCCAAGGACAAGAGGGGAATACGGCGTCTGGCCATTCAATTTATCATCTACAAAGGCAAGTTGCACAAAATAGGTCATTTGGGAATGCATAAGCTGTGTGTAAAGGAAGAGGAATCAAAGCGCCTTATGTAGGCCATTCACAGAGGAGAGTGCGGGACCCACATGAATGTTGTGATGCTCGCCCGAAAAATCCTTAGACCAGGCTACTACTGGTTAACCATGAAAGAGGATTGTATTGGGTTGTTCAAAGGTGTCACAAGTGCCAGATTCATGCCAATCGCATGGACATTCTACCGTTGAAGCTCTACAACATGACTTCACCATGGCCATTCTCTCTTTGGGGGGTAGATGTTATCAGCGTAGTCACGCCAAAAGGGTCAAATGGGCATGCATTCATTCTGGTAGCAATTGATTACTTCATAAAATAGGTGCAGGCTCAGTCTTATTCAGTGTTGAAAGCATCGCATGCGGCTGACTTCATCAAAAACAACATCATATGTCGATATGGGGTGCCCAATGAGATTATCTCTAATAATGGGACGCACTTCAAGAAAGAGGTCATAGACTTGCTTCAGAAATATAACATGGCTTTCCATAAGTTTTTGATCGACAGGCTACAGACTAATGGAGCTGTCGAAGCTGCGAACAAAAATATCAAGAGAATTCTGCAGAAGATGGTGGAAACCTACAGGAAATGGCCAAATAAATTGCCATTTGCACTCTGGGGCTACAGAACCTTAATCTGAACATCTGCAGGGGCAGCCCCCTATTCTTTTGTCTACAGGATTGAGGCTATTTTGTCGATCGAAATTAAAGTGCCCTCGTTACGAGTTATGGCCGAGTGTCAAATAGCAAAGGTAGATTGGCAGCAAAGTAGGTTAGAGGAGTTGATGTTGTTTGATAAGAGCAGACTAAGAGCATTGTATCCTGTTCAGGGCTACCAGCACAGAATTGCCAGGGCTTTTAACAAGAAAGTGAAGTCCATAAATCTTCAAAAAGGAGACATAGTGCAGAAAGACAACCGAGCTCCCATTCATGACCCTGGGGGCAAGTTCAGACCTAACTGGACTGGTCCTTACATCATCAAGTCAATCTGGTCAGGAGGGGCGGCTATACTTATGGACTTGAATGGCCTACAGTTCTCGCAACCAATCAATATGGACAAGTTGAAGAAATGCTACCCCTGAGAGGCTCGCTAGGCCAAAAACCCAAGATAGTTAATACTTGAGTGAACCTAAACTGAACTATGTAAGGCACGATTCCCATTTTTGGGATACGTAGGCAACTTCATCCTAAAGTTCGGCTGTAACTATTTCCGATTCAATTGTCCTACTCATTTCAGGTCATCTTCGTTTATCATCTGTTAGTTCAGTTGCGCCCTTTATTTTTGGAGGAAAAGATGATTACAGTACAAAGCAGCAGTTATATGCAATCAGGGGCAGTTATGATTTCTTTTGATTTAGGACTGTACATCTAGAGAATCGATTATGTTCGTGTCAAGTGGTGATTGTTTCTGAAAATTGTTTTGAAAAGTTTTAATAAAAGTTGATTTTGTTCAAAGTTTTACCCTTTTATAACTTGGACCATTTTTGGGACCAAAAGGAAAATTTTCAGTACTCGCAACGTAAATTTTATTGATTTCAACACAAGTACATTCTTCAACTCTTTGATTTAGATCAAAGTTGCTTTTTACATCTTAAAACTTGAAAAGAAAATATCAAAATAATAAAACTAGAGGCACAGCTAAGTCTGGTGGCTCTATGCCAAAGACGGCCCAACCTCTGCCTCCTCTTCAAGCTAAGCCACACACCCCTCAGATAGGATGTAACTGAAACTACTGGCAGGGGCCAGAATCTCTCTCGTCCTCCAAGCTGCGAAATACCGAGGCAGGTGTGAAACGTGAACTGGAAATGAAAGAAGAGTGTATTCTACTACCTCATCTGGCCGTATCTGATCATGCCCGAATTGGCATCGAAACCAGAGAGGAAAATAGAATACGCAATGTGTGAGGCCAATCAACTCTACACCCGATTGTCGGGACATGTTGTAGTTCATCTCGGCCAAATTAAGGAAGGGGCAATGCCAAGTTACGTCAGCTGCGAACCGGCTGCACATCCAATCACTCCGTAAACCCTCTGAGGGGAAATCCACTTGCTGTTAACGAAAGAAGTAAGCTCGGGCTAAGTATAGGGAAAAGGTCTACTACTTGCAGTTTATCCATCAACCATACCTAGGGAGGGATGAAAAATAAGAGAGATTAAAGAATAGAGAGGTGTACGATGAGAGAAAAGTAAGGAAAGGGGTTTTAAGAGAAAAATAGAGAATGAGTGTTGAGTAATGTAAGAATCATAAATTAGAAGGATGGAAAATAATACTTGAAGAAGTAGCAGACTCCCTGCCAATTGGCTGGTCGCTCCTTGGTGGAACGCATCTAAACCCATCAAGGTTTCGGCCAGTGCCAAACCCATGCAACTCTTACCCTCTTTCAGACGTTGAGCCACTTCAATCAACCAAATTCTACCTCCGTCGAAATTAGGGACAAGGAGGAACTATGCGAGAAGGCATAAACAGAGAGCATAGTGCCTGCGGCTTCGCCAAAAAGGGTCACTCCTATCTCCAATAACGAAAAATCAATGAACTAAACTAGGGATGTCTAGCTCCCCATCATGTGCCAAAGACCGAGCCACATGTGATGTTAACCCACACATCCATCCCAAAGCTTCGGCATGACCAAAACGGAGCTGCGATATGATTTCTTCATCGTGCTGGGACTCCATCAAAGCTCGAAATTCTTCAAGTGTCGGACACACCTCTTGTGATCTAATTTGAAACACATGTGTGATCAGGTTCCAACATCGAACAGCGGTATGGAGAAACGAAAAACAAAAAGAAGTACGGCTTAGAGGAAAAAGGGCATTTAGGCCAAAACAGTAAAAATTCACCTTTTCCGAGCCATCCAAAATGGCTATCCAATCTCGGAGCCTGTTGTTACACAATGTCTCCATCTTGGGAGCAAAATATCAAAAACTTGTTATTCTACCAGAAAAACAACATGGGAGCATCATTTATAGATAATGAGAAGGAGCAGTAAATGACAGCTGGGTAGCACTAACCGAACTCACACAGAGGCCCGGCCGTGCCTCGGTGAAGCCGGGCCTTGCATATTTAGACCCGGTCGAGTCTAAATGATGTTTCAGAATCAGTACAGTTGCAGGAAAAGCTGACCTTCGCCATGACGTACCACAGCTTTATTTTAAGTCTAGTTTTGTTTGTACCAAGTGTTTTTTTTAATATTTTGAAGTTGTTTTCATTTTGTTTCCCTATTATCGAGTTGTATTTTACATTTCATCCGGTCGCGGGTTGTATCCGATTCAAGAATGAATGCAAGAGCAGATATTCGTCATTTCAAGTCTTACGTGAAGTTACCATGCAAAGGTTATGCCATTCATCACATGCAAATGCCATTTATCACATTGTGCAAGGAAATCATTCAACAAAAAGTTGTCTTTTATAACCAGGGAATCATTGTTTTACAAAGCAACAAAATAAAAGAAAATCCTTCAAAACAGAACAAAGGGTCTATCTATAGCTAGTCTTTAACTACAAAGCAAAAACAAAATAAAAACAGAAATAAAATTGTCATCCTCATCAATAGCACATCCTCACCCTCTTCCTCCTTGGCTGCGAAAGAGGTGTATCACTGTCATCGCTGGGGCTACTAGACTGTAAGCCAACCTCCTCTTCGTCCTCCTCGAGGGTCATAGACCTGTCAAAAGACGCCTCAGAAGTTGAGCGCTGCCTCACTCGGCCTCTCCCTCGATCGGCTCCCCCTCTACCCCTCACTGGACCCCATCTCCGTCTACTAGCTAGGGGAGGTCCTGCTGGCACTACTGGCATTGGCTCAAGCTAAAAACAGTACAAGTATCAGTATGGATTAACAGGAGTATAAAAAGTATGACAACAACAGTAAGTTTGAACTATAGACAGAGTGTACCTCAATCCCATGAGTGACTAAGGCAGTCTGCCTCCTCCATACCTAAGAAGCAGTCGATCGATCATCTGGAGGAAGTCATCGGCATACGCCCGGGGTATTTGCAAAAGGAATAGAATCTGCAAAAGGTAGGCAGAACTAACAAAGAACAATGAAAAGAAATAGTAGGTAAAAAAAAACCAAGACAGTGCAGTAAGTAGAAGCATAAAGAAACGTGTGCCTGTTCGATGCCAGGAGCAAACACTAGCCTGCGGTCCCTCTCCTTAATGTGCTCAAGCGGGATCTGCTCGATCACTCCATCTGGATACATGTACATGATCTCAATGGGAATCATGGGAAATCCAAGAATGGGAGTAATGGCAGGGCACCTCTAGCAACCACATCACCAGCCACCACAGCAGTAGCAACAACCTCTAGCACAGTGCGAACCACGCCCGAGGTAAGAGGCGCCATCACCCGAGTGTATAAGAAGGTAGTGAAGTCGCCAGGCTCATGATGATGATCACCATCCTCACCTAACATCAAGAGGTCGATCTGAGGACTGTCCTGAAGCACATCAACTAGCCTCATGATTGGAGGAGAAGGATGTGGAATGTCGAGGTCAGCGATGCCCCACGTCTAGTGGATAAACCTCTCACCCAGGTAGTAAGCTAGGCCAAAGGTGTCACGACCCGAACCCGCCCCCATGGGTTAAGGACGTAACCGGCCAGTAATCCTAAGATCACCTACGGCCTCAAACCCAAAACAGGCTTAACACATCAGAGTAAAGGGGGCCAAAGGGAAGCCAAATTTAAAACTTTGTCCATAGAGCTGTGCTTACATGGCACATCAAAACAAACCATACATATGTACATTAATAACTCACAACAAAAAGTGTAATGACATAAGATTCTATACAGACAGGATCATCCAAACTAAGTCAACCCATGAAGACTATATACAGACGTATTCAAAACTTCGCCAACCTGACAAAATGTAAATATATAACAAAAGGGCGAAGACGAGTCTCGTGCGTGAGACACAGGGGCTGACTCTCACAAAACCTTAGTTGCTCCATACAGACTTCACTGAGGCTGGGTCTGGACTTCTCTTGGCTCACCTACAAACACATGAATGAGCGTGAGCGAAAGCCCAATGAATAATATCAAATCAAATACAGGAGTTACATAACAATGTAGAACAACATGTTCCAAACGGCCTTAGGCCCAATTCCTATTTCTATTTAACAGATATATAACTATACGAAATTCAAATCAAGTGACTGTAGTTCCAAACATTCTGGCCTTTGGCCCATTCAGATTTCCATTCATGTCAAAACGGCCTTCGGCCCAATCATTCATGTCAAAACGGCCTTCAGCCCACTCATTCATGTCAAAACGGCCTTCAGCCCACTCATTCATGTCAAAACGGCCTTCAGCCCACTCATTCATGTCAAAACGGCCTTCAGCCCACTCATTCATGTCAAAACGGCCTTCAGCCCACTCATTCATGTCAAAACGGCCTTCAGCCCACTCATTCATGTCAAAACGGCCTTCAGCCCACTCATTCATGTCAAAACGGCCTTCAGCCCACTCATTCATGTCAAAACGGCCTTCAGCCCACTCATTCATGTCAAAACGGCCTTCAGCCCACTCATTCATGTCAAAACGGCCTTCAGCCCACTCATTCATGTCAAAACGGCCTTCAGCCCACTCATTCATGTCAAAACGGCCTTCAGCCCACTCATTCATGTCAAAACGGCCTTCAGCCCACTCATTCATGTCAAAACGGCCTTCAGCCCACTCATTCATGTCAAAACGGCCTTCAGCCCACTCATTCATGTCAAAACGGCCTTCAGCCCACTCATTCATGTCAAAACGGCCTTCAGCCCACTCATTCATGTCAAAACGGCCTTCAGCCCACTCATTCATGTCAAAACGGCCTTCAGCCCACTCATTCATGTCAAAACGGCCTTCAGCCCACTCATTCATGTCAAAACGGCCTTCAGCCCACTCATTCATGTCAAAACGGCCTTCAGCCCACTCATTCATGTCAAAACGGCCTTCAGCCCACTCATTCATGTCAAAACGGGGTCCCCGCTCGAGCGTCAATTTTCCCGCTCGAGCGGACCCTTAGGTCTGCAAAAGTACTGGTTGCCTTCAATTCCAGCTCGAGCGTGAACTCGGCCGCTCGAGCGTACTGCCTGTCTACATAGCTCCCCGCTCGAGCGTCAACTTCCCCGCTCGAGCGAGAACCATGTCTGCAGAAAATGCTGGGAGCTCGATTTCTTCGCTCGAGCGTCACTTAACCCGCTCGAGCGAACATCAAAAATCTGGGTTTTCCAGATTGAGTTCTTGAGCTTCATCTCGACATTCAAAGGCTCTAAATGCATGATTTCGGCCCAAACTTCACATAATCATGTATTAACATGGTACAAACATAGAATTACAACATATTGAAGCTCAATTTCATAATTTATTTACATGCATGGCTCATTTTCCACCAACTCATTACCAATGTAACCATTTCATGCATTCAAAGCTCATATCTTCTCAATTTGTACATGTATGTGATGGATTAGCCATATTCTCAACTTAGATAACACAAATGGTGACCAAGACATGAGTTTCCTTTAATATTTCACATGGGTTATACACATTTGGGCTCAAACATGCAAATTTCGAAGTATTTCTTACATGCATGCACATATTAAGCTTCAATTCAACAACACAACTCAACTTCATTACAATCTTGTTCTTGATCATCAAGATAGCTTGGACATGCACAAAATTACAATTATAATCCAAGAATCACTCACCTAGGAGCTTGATCCTCACAATCTATGATCAAATCTTGAATTAGACTTCCAATCTCCAAGTTTCAAGACCAAAGTTGCACAATCCCTCTTTCTCCCTCCCTATAGTCGGCTCTCCCTCTCAAATTGAGTTCCAGAATCAGCCAAAATAAGCTAAGGGAGAGAAATAAGGTGTAGTGCTCAAATATATTAAGTCCCACTAAGTCAATATAATAATATAAAATAATGGGGTACTTAATTTATCATTTCAATCAGTTTAAGTTGACCAAAATCAATTTCAATTAAATTTCACCGTAGGCTCTAAAAATTATGCCAACCACAATGGCGTAATCGATTTCGGGTTCTGTGGCCGATAAGGCCTTCAACTTAATTCCCGAAGTGGTAAAATCAAACAGATATTCCTACGGTGAACAGATAGAAATTCAAAACCACATATTTTCTCATAATGACATACAAAACTAGGCTAAACACATAACCATAAACAACTTAAGGACCAATTAGCATAATACAGAACAGGGATGTCACAAAAGGAGCCCTCAAATAGAATCCGCATGGTAAAGACATGCCATGCCACGGCATAGGTTGTCATCGACACCAAGGGAATGCCCACCCAGGGATGCCAGTCAACCTGTGGAGGCAGACACAAGAATTAGTACAATGTGAGAAATCAATGCAGTAGTGCAGTATAGAAGCACCAATATGAGAATGACCGTGTAGTGTGGGAAACAGTGCAGTATGCTTATAGTATGAAATAGTTAAAGGTTGGTATTTTATTACCTAGTCCGCAGTGATCGTGTCAAAGAAGCGACAAAAAGAGGGGAAATCTTGGTCTACGTGGCGACAATGCTCAAAACAGGAGTTGTAGTAACGTGAGCATGGTACTGACAACTCGATCAGTCTCACTAGGACCGAAGCCAGAGAGGTGAAGTATGTATAAACCCAGAGCTACAAACAGAAAAAGATTGATGAAGTAAATAAGTAGAAAATGAAATGCAAATGAGCAGAAAATGCAGAAGGAACAAAATGCGCAGAAAAGATGAGTGTGAGGTATACCTCCCAAACCCTCCAGTAGCCGCCGAGTGAATCTACCTTGCTAGGGAGACAGAGCTCATACAGCAGTATAAGGTGGCCAGGCCGACGCCACCCTAATCATAGTCTGTCACCTGGGAGAGGTGCACCAGTGCCCCAGAAGGTATAACCCCTAGATATTTTCTCTGTTTGCAAACAGGGTAGTACCGAGGAGATACATGAGGAAGCCATGGGTGTACTGGGTGACCTCACGTGGGGTAGCGGGTTAGGACTCGGAGAAATGATCGTAAAACCAGTTGTACCTCACCATCCCATGACTAGTGATGTTCAGGATCGCCCCAAGAAGCTGATGTTGTGTTGCTCTCCACAGCGTCATGGCAAGATCGCATGGAATTGGGCCGCCAACTCCAACCCTCAAGCCGGTAAGCATCGAAAAGTCGTACGGTGTCCCCAATGGAAAATAAACGGATCTATATTCGCCAAGGGCCAGATATGGATCTGTAACCACCAATCCTCCTGGCTATAACCTACAAATGGGAAATATATGGCATTTAACTAGTGGTCTATTTGTGAGATTCAACAATGCATCAAAATGAAGGAAAGTTGCTTACCGTGGAGGCATCAGTGGACAAGTGCTCCGTGGGCTCTCGCAGCAAGATGTTCTCATCTATCCCAGGAATGAGGCCCTTAAATCTCAAAATACAACCTGGGGGTGGAGCATGTGTGCGTGATCGGTATGTGGCCGCATCAAATGCCCTATTAACAAGGGAAGGCAACGCGGGAGCATCCTCGGCCTCTATGTCTACGCCTAGGGCAGCCCCAATACCAATGGCGGGGTCTGGGATGGGAACTTCGTCACTAGCCATAGAGAAGAGTGGAGGAAATGAAGAGAAATCAACAAAAATGTAAGGGGCTAAACCCTAGGAGAGAGAAAATGAGAGGGAAAAGTGAAAACACGAGAGTGAGTACCCAAAAACCAAGAAAACCCATGAGAAACAAGGCAAAAACAATGAGAAATCCAAAAACTTGACCGAATCAAGATCCAATCGGTTCAAAATATATAGGATGGGTAGGGTTTCGAAGAAAAAAATGGCGAGCGTTGTTGGGTATTATTAGGAAAAGGGAAAATCTAGAGAGACAGAATTTAGAAAGAGAGGGGAGGGTGTTTCGGATGAAGGAGTGTAAGGAAATAGGGTTTGAGTTTGTTTTAAACAAACAAATCGCGAGGAAAGGCTGAAACTACCCCTGCTATTATTGAAGCCCGGCCAATTGTATCAATGCCCGGCCGTGCTTTATTGAGGCCCGGTTAGCTCTCAGTAAAAACCCAGTTTGGTTTTTTTCTTTTTTTCTTTTTTATGTTATGGAATTAAATTTTAAAAAAAAAGAAAAGAAAAGAAAAAAGAAGCAAGCAAAAAAGGGGAAGAAAAAGCAAAGAAAAGTATAAAAGAAATAAGTAGAGAGTTCAACTAAAAAAAAAAAGGAAAAGAAAAAAGAAAGCAAAAAACAAGCGAAAACAAAAGAGAAAAGAAAATATAAAGAGAGTAGAAAACAAAAGAAAGGTTTTTTTTTTCTTTTTCTGTTCTTTTTTTTTATTGTGGTTTGATTCTTGATTTAATTTGTTTAAGCTCGCTTGTTTAAACTCATTTGTTAAAAACTTTTAATTTGTTTAAACTATCCTGAGTAGTTTATAATTTGCTTTGTCTGAATCATAGTTCATTATGTTAGTATGTTCTATTGTCACCAGACGTGATTGTGTGTACAGTTCATTCGAAGGAGTTTCAGATAAAATCATTTGTGCCACGGTAAAATCAACGTCCATTTTACAACCAAACTGAGACACGGTGCGCTCTGTTCATTGTTTTAACACGTGGGTAAATTGGCTTCCACTTTACTACACCGCTTTGATTATTTTGATTTTACGTCTCTTTGTGTAGAATCCATGTTTATTTCTAGTTCCTACTTATGTTATTTGTTTGTTCTTTTATCCATCCCACCTTTCCTTCTCTCACGTGTGACGTGTTAGGATTGTACCTTCAGTTAGAAACATCGGGTGAGCCCAGTGTTCACACCACCTTTCCTCCTCTCGCGTGTGATGCGTTAGGATTATACCTTCGGTTAAAAACATCAGGTGCACCCGGTGTTCACACAACCTTTCCTCCTCTTGCGTGTGACACGTTAGGATTATACCTTCGGTTAAAAACATCGGGTGCATCCAGTGTTCACACCACTTTTCCTCCTCTCGCGTGTGACATGTTAGGATTGTACTTTTGATTAAAAACATCGGGTAAACCCAATGTTCACACCACCTTTCCTCCTCTCACGTGTGATGCGTTACGATTGTACCTTTGGTTAAAAACATTGAATGCGCCCGATGTTCACACCACCTTTCCTCCTCTCGTGTATGATGCGTTAGGATTGTATCTTCGGTTAGAAACATCGAGTGCACCGGGTGTTCACACTGCCTTTTCTCCTCTCGCGTGTGATGCTTTAGGATTGTTCAGTTAGAAACATTGGGTGTGCCTGGTGTTCACACCACCTTTCCTCCTCTCGCGTGTAACGCGTTAAGACTGTACCTTCGGTTAAAAAATCAGGTGCACCCATTGTTCACACCACCTTTCCTCCTCTCACGTGTGACGCATTAGGATTATACCTTCGATTAAAAACATCGGGTGCGCCTGGTGTTCACACCACATTTCCTCCTCTCGCATATGACGCATTAGGATTGTATCTTCAGTTAAAAACATCGGGTGCACCTGGTGTTCACACCACCATTCCTCCTCTCGCATGTGACGCATTAGGATTGTACCTTTGGTTAAAAACATCGGGTTCGCCCGGTGTTCACACCACCTTTCCTCCTCTTGCATGTGACGCACTAGGATTGTACCTTCGGTTAAAAAGAACGAGTGCGCCTAGTGCTCACACCATGTTTCCTCCTCTCATTTGCAACGCGTTAGGTTTGTATCTTCAATTAAAAACATTGGGTGCACCCAGTGTTCACACCACCTCCCCTTCTCTCGCGTGCAACGCATTAGGATTGTACCCTAGTTAAAAATATCAGGTGCGCCTGTTTGTTTACACCACTGTTTCTCCTATCGCATGAGACGCATTAGGATCTCGGTTGAGGCCTCGGGTGCGCTCGATGGTTATATCTCCCTTCCACTTTTCTACACGAGGCGTAGTTAGGTCTGCATTTTCTTGCACCCTTTCTATGTGAGACATAGGTTGGTTTGTGCTTTCTTTGTGTATTTTTTTCTCTTTTTTTTTTTTTACGCGAGGCGTACTTGTTTATTTATTCCTTTCTGTGTGAAACATGACGAGGTTTATTTTTTTTTTGATTTGCATTGTCATTCAAATGTTGCATTCTTGTCTAGATTGTAGCGTTGTTTCGTTGCTTCATTTACATTATGTTTCATTACATTACTTCATTGCATGATCATAAGTATTTGTTGCATTTCATGTTGCATTTTTCCCTCGAGTTTAATCTTTGCATTTATGTCTTGATTTCATGCCTGAGTCTTGCGGCCTTGTCAAATGGGTCATATCTGGGCTTTGACATTCACTCACGTCACATTATGATTTTGAGCTCTGTCAAAGAGGGGCAACTATGGACACCCCATTTTTGACTGCCCACAAGGCTCGAACGCTTTGTCTGGTACACTCAATGATGAAAGTGGTATTGTGCGTAGTTCGAGGTCTCAATGAAGGGGGCATATTTTAAGCTCTGAAACAACCCCAAACCTTCTATATTTCCACTGACTATACCCAAGAAATCCATTTTTACAACTTGTGCCACCCTGTGTTGAGGCTCAAACAGAAAAATAGGGAAATGCATTGAGGCCCAACCGTGCCTCATTGAGGGCCGACCATCGCTATTAAGGGCTGACCGAGCCTTGGTAGCGAGAAACACTGTTCTGAGAGGGAGCCAGCTGTCCATTTTTGAAGATATTTATGATATTTCTGGCTCAAATTCTTTAAACATGACCATTTATCTTTCTTTTGAAGGTTGAAGAATTTCAAGAAAGCCATTGTACCACCTTGAGAGCTACATCTTCTTCTTATTCTTGTGCAAGCAACACTTTGAATTAACCTACCACCTTGAACCTGTATTCATGACACACCTTCATACCTTGGTCTAGGAACCTTGGTTCAGCTTTGAACACCATTATTCAAGTGTCAGAGTGTGTTGGAGCTTAGTTTGATCACAAACAAAAAGCTTACTCCCTTGAGAGGTATAAGCTTGCTATATTCCTTCTTGCTTTCATTTCTTTCATTTGTTACCTAGTTCTTATTGTTTTGTGTTCTTTTGATCTTATTTTAAGTGTTTAAGTTTGGGTTTGAAGACCTACCAAAAGGGTAAAGAGAATTTGCTTTTTCTACACCTCTACCTATTGCTCAAACCCTTACTTTTACAGTCTTTTTCTTTGTTCTCTACATTGATTTTCAGAGTTTAAAAAAGGCTAAAAACCATTCTTTGAGGTTTCAAAAATGGAGGGGTTAGCCACCTCTCCTTATTCTTGTTTACTAGCCTTGTTTCCTCTCTTTGTTGTTTAGTTTTTTTAAACTCTTTTCATGCATTTTTAGCCACTGTTTTTCATCACTTGAAGACTGTTTTAGGGCTATATTAAGTTTTTTACATAGTTCATGCATTGATTAGCTTGGTTGTTGTCTCATAAGTTTGCATACATAGCTTGTTGTCTATTGTTCAAGGCTTTTCTTCACTTCATTTCCATGTTTAAAAACCTCATTTTACTAATCAACTTACCAGTCATCTCTTTCATTTGTGAGTTATTTCAATCAATTGACGGTTATTCAAAATGTGAACTAGCGATTTACGCTTAATGGCTTAATCTCTACGAAGGTTCATTGCCAATGGTGTAGTCTCTCTATCACGTTAAGAATCACCTCATGTTTGACATATTTCTCACTTAGTGGACGTAATCCCTAATGGATGCAACAATCATCTTGGACTTAATGGATTAAAGGATGGCAAAGACTAATAAATTTGGCTTAAAATGAACCAACTCACATAAAGAAAATGAGTTATATTGCTTAGGATTTGACCGGACGTTATGCTGAATCTGTTGTGCCAAGAGCTGTCTAACATCATTTCATGATGCTTTGATGGATCTTGAAGCATCTCTACCTCCCTCTTTGAGTTCACTTCATGATAAAGGGAGGGGTTGTTGTTGTTCATTTCATTTATTGATTTTTGTCCATGTTGTGCATCGAAATCATCAAGCAATCAATTTGCTCATTAATGGTTTCAAAAACAATTCTAACATTCTCTTGAAGCTTTCCCATGATAGAGAAGTGTGAGAGGGACAAACAAAGTTCAAAACGCTCTGTCTGCACTATTTTCACTATAATACACAATACAGAATTTGGTATGAAATTGAGGCACGGCCAGCCTTCCTTAGGCCCGGCCGAGCTTCATTGAGGGCTAGTCGGTCCTTAATGTTTGGTCAGCAATGATTTTTGCAGAAAATAGAATGCAGTGGCCGAAGATGAAACAGAATGGTCTGGGCAGACGGTGTTGTTCTTGGATGCTGCATATGCGAACATCGTGCATCCTTATGCATCCTTGTTTGATAATTAAATTATTAGTTAATCAATACTCATATAACACCCAGATAGAGGTAATTTATTAGTTAGAATTATTGGCTATCTGAGGCGTTTGTGAATCAGTACTCATATAACACCCAGATAGAGGTAACCATTAGTGAGCTAGAAGCTACTACCCAGAACCCCGAAGAATCATTCATTAATTTTGTCACCCGGTCGAGTGCCAAGGCAGCAAGAATGACAAATAGACTTGCTGAAAGAGAATGAGTCCAACTGGTGGTCCAGAATCTTGAACTGGACATCCTGCAGAGGATGATAGTGGCACCATTGTCCACATTTGCTTCCTTACATGAGCTAGGGGTTCAGATCGAGGGTGTATTCAAAAAGGATATCATCCACAGAACAAGTGAACCGACAAGAAGGTCATTCTCCCGGAATACCAATGTTAGTAGTAGCACTATTCCACGGCCTGCAGATGTCAGTACTGTTGTTTTGACGGCCAAGATGGCTGATCCCTTTGCCACTGCCATAACTTCACAACCTTCACAAAGTACCGATCCACCCCAAAATCAAAGAGTTTTTACTCCCTTCCATATGAGCCTAACCAACGCCCCCAAGCTATTAATGCAAAAGGGGCATCTCAAGCCACTCGATCCTCGTCCACTTCCAAACCCATTGCCACCCAAACATGACCCTACCTAGTATTGTATCTTTCACCAACAACATGGCCATCCCACGGACATGTGCTACCGTCTACATCATGAGATCCAGGATCTCATTGACAACAAATTCATCGCCCCACCCTCCAAGCCAAACTTAACAACCAATCTACTTCCTGCACAAAACCAAGTCCGCTAGCCCAGAAATATTAACCACATCAATACATTACCGCCCACCTTCAAATGTAGCACATACATTACCACATCCTACCAACCAAAACCGGAGGTGGTCATTACAAAAAGCATAGACATGTACACGATGAATCTAACACCACAAACCCAATCCAAGCCCGCAGCAGTAAAAACGGGGCAAGAGAATAATGCACTGAAGACAGGGTTGTCTGATACCCGTGTCATAGCGAAGGGGGTTGTAGACACCCCATTTTTGACTGTCCTCAAGACTTGGACGTCATCGTTTGAACACTCGATGATCATCCATCTTCGTGTTCGTTTTGAGTTCCCGAAGGTCTCGACTACGTGCCTTGCCTTAGGATCTCTCAACTTGTCTGTTTTGTGCTTGATTATGAACCAAGGACTTGTGGTTTTGCTTCCGAAGGAAGAGGGTGGCTTTTTTGCCATCCCTTAAACCCATCGGCCAAGGCTTGAAGCCATCGGCCTTGTTTTCTTGCCATCGGCCAAAAGTTTTGGCCGATCAGCACCTTTTTTGGTCGATCGGCACTTATGTTGGTCGATCGGCCATATTTTCTGGCCGAGCCCTTTCCATCTTCTTTTTGCAAATATTTTTTCCAGCTATGACAGCTGGTATGCACAATTCTGATCCTCCATACACGTGTATGGAGGGATTTGCCCCAAGACTCAAGCTTGTTCAACAAGCTTGAGAATTGGATTTCTATAAGAAGGGAGCCTCCCCTCCCTTTCCAGAGGTTCTGAAAATTAGATATAGAGTTCATATATTCCTCTATCTCTATATCTCTCTATATACATATTTGTGAGTGTGTTGGTGCTTTAAAAGTGTATTTTGTTCATACTTTTGCACTATAGCACCTAGTAGAACACCAACCTTTGGTTGCTGAGGCATCAAGAAGTTGGTTTCAAAGTTCTTGGGCTGGTTTTGATCCAAGGAAGTTGCTGGAGTTGTGTTCTTGAAGGTGTTCTTCAAGGGTGAGCAAACTACCTTTTGTTTCCCCATTTTAGCTTAAGCCTTTGAACCTATTTGCATATTGTTTTAAGCGTAACTATAAACTGAAAAGAGTTCTATTTTTGTGTGCTTAAGATGATTGTTTCAGGTCACTTTTTGGTTGGGGGTTGTCTCCCCCCTCTTAGGCCTTGTTTGGCCTTGTTTTGAGCCACCTCTTTTGGCCTTTGTTCTTTCCTTTGCATGATCTTTCTACCACTGAAATCCAGAGGATTTTAAGTGGTGGAAAGATAGTTTTAGAGTCTTGTATAGGAGAGGGACACCCCTCTCTCCTTGTGTCTCATATGCTTGTGTTATTGGCTCATAATGGTAGCATGTTTGCTTAGCATGTTTTGGCTTCATTTCAGCAAGTATTTGGTGTCATTTGGTAATGATATACCTCTTTTCTAGGTTGGTTTAATGGCTTCTTGCATGCACCATATACTTGCCTTGTAATCACATATATTGCCTTAACATGCATCTAACATTTGGACTATCATACTTGCATATTTTGGCTCAACTCAAAGGAACTTTAGGTCATATTTTAGCATCCTAAAGCTCTGTTTGGTATTGTTTTGAACATATATGCATTGCTTTGTATAGCTACCATACATCCTCGCTTACTAGCTTTGAATGTCCAAGTCATTAGCATGCACGACTTGGACCTTTTTTTCATGATTTGGCATCATCTAATATGTTATTTGAGTCCATGTTTCATGCTCATATACTTGCATTTGCCATCCTTTCCAAGCTTTGAAGAGTTGGCGTTTTATGCCTCATGAATGGACCATTGTGTATCGCTCCATGCTTAGGTCTGTGGGACGCCATCTAAGTGGGTTTTTGGACTTATTTTGATATGCCATAACTATGTTTTCGATTGTTTAAATCATGCCATGTTTGGTATTGTTAGGTGTAGTGTAACACCCCATTGTAGCCGTGTTTGCCTTATGCCTTTTGGAGTTGTATTCTAGCTTGTGTTGGCTAGATTTAAGCTTGCTTTTGGTCTCATCTTGACTAGCCTTAGGACTGTTTTGGGTTCCCTTGGCCCTTTGGGACTTGCTTTACATAGTCATGATTTGAGTCTCTTGGCTAGCTTCAAGCTTTGAGCCTTCTTGCATGCTTTGTTTGTGTTATATGTGTGATTTGGCATCATTCCTAACATCATTACAGAGCTTATGGTGCTGTCATATATCCATGTTTGCTACTCTTTAAGTGTGCTTAAGGGTTGTCCTCTTTATGCATTAATGCTTGGACCAATTGATATGCATGATTGTCCTGAATTTTCATGCTCTTCTTACCATCATTTTAGCACTTATGGCCACTAATTTTGGGCATGGCTGAGGTCTGTCCATCTTCGGTGTAAGTCCATTGGGTATGTGGTTTGCATGTTGTTGCGTTCTTATTGCATTGTATGTTTGCATGCTTAGATTGCATTGCATTGTGCATGCTTAGCATATTACATGTTTGCATGTTTAGGGCGCATGTCTATTGCATATTAGTTGCATTGCATGACATTAATGCATACTTGTTGCATGATTGCGTTGTTTGCATGTTTGCTTGCATACTCATATTGCATTGAGTTTGTTTGCATGCCATTAGTCTTGTTGCATTGTATAAATGTCCCCATGTTGCATTGTACTTGGCATACTTGCATTGGATTGTGTTTGGTTTGAGGTGTCGAACTAAACACAAGGACCGAGGGACGTTCGTACTTGAAGTGACGAAACGTGCCTCAATCCTCGGTCGCCGACACTCTTGATCCAACATGATAGAGTTCTAGGCATTCATGTGTTTTTGTGCATTCATTCCATATTGAATCGCACACTTGGCTCCTTTGGCCATCATGCATCGACATGCGTGATTGATGGCCCGAGGGTTGAGCACTACACTCCCTTGAGCTCATGACATGATAGGGAGGGTGTTGGTGCAGACATTGTCTTGTAAATGTATTGCCATGCCTATGTTTGTCCTCTGCTACAACAAAAGGAGTATCCTGCAGGAAGAGATGGCCGATCGGCTAAAAATTTCTGGACGATGGACTTACAATTGGTCGATGACCATTTTCCATTGGCCAATGGCCTCATACTTTGGCCGATGGCCTCATACTTTCGCCGATGGCTTCTCAGAATATCCATGAAATGGTTCAGGAGCATCACAGATATTTTCACAGTTCTCAGAGGTGCAGAACAGTGCAAACAGAGGCAACATGACGCATAGCAATGGATTTTCAAGCGAAGTCGACCGAGCATGCATTCGTCCCTCTTCCCGAGGCTGCTTTCCTATTCTTCATCGCTTAATTAATTTGTTTAATTAGTTAAGAGTTATGTAATAATTAATTAGCTATGGTAGTTAATTAATTAGTTGATTTGTATTATTTATTCGGACCCTCCGTCGAGAGGGCGAATTTTGTAATAAGTGTGCTTGAGTGTGTAAATGTCTTCCAACCCCACGTCTTTCTCACTTTTACTTATCCGCTTACGATGGTTTGTTCTAGGTCATATTTTGATTAGTGTACTTATGCTCGCATGTTTGCATCCATTCATCTGTATTGCATGCACCGGGCTCGGCGCATCATACTAATTGCATTGTATTTCAATTTCGAGTTGAATACGTGTATCAAGTGTTGCATTTCATATGCCATCTTAGATAGCCGAGCCTATTTCTAGTTGCATTCGGCATGTGTTGCATTAGGCATCTTAGCATAGCTAGGATCATGCATTGATTACTAACTAGCTATTATTTTGGCTCGGAGTACTAGATAAGCTTTTATGCTTTAGCATCTTGCATGAGTGTGAGTGTTAACATGACAGCATGCTTGCCATGAGGCTAACTGCTTATATGATATAACTGCCTGAATGCCTGTGGGTGAAGGTTAGATTACTTGGATTTGAATAATTCATTGAAAGGCGAGTTTTAAGCCCACTTGATTGTTGCAAAATCATGTTTTCTAAGCCCACTCGAGGGTGGCAAAATTCACGTCTTAGCCTACTTGCGAGTAGCACCTTCAAGACATTTTCAAACAAACAAACATGAGATGATTTGTTCCAACTTAGGCGATCTAGTCTATACTTGTGTGTTGTGCGCATCACATAGTAATTCTAGGCTAATAACCAAAATAAGAACGCATGTGTTTTCAAAAACAAGATATCATGTTAGTAAAGGCCGATCTTTGATCGGGCGAGCGGGGGTGCTCATTGCATGACCTTCCCCTCTCGTACCCAAGTTCCCGAGCTGAGGCAACTTTTGTGATGACGGACACGTGGCCTTAGGCACGAGTCAGGGTTTCCTAAATTTCCCAAAATAAAATATTTAGGTGGCGACTCTGTACATGGCAAAGCAGTCCATGTTTGGCACTTCTTTACAAAAATCAGTTTTCCAAAACGATTTTCTAGATTTGGACTCTTTGGTGATTTATCAATCTCACATTGCACATTGTGAGATCAGATTAAGAACCGTGACATTTGAGTCCAAACTTTAGCACAGCATAAAGCCCTCGGGGCGCGTCTACAGTTTCTGGCGACTCTACTGGGGAGTTAGAGAACTTGACTCGAACTCATGATATCTTGTTTTGTTTACACTTATGTATATTTTTGCATTGCATGTGCATTGGTGTGCCTAGGAAACCGTGTTTGCCGTATGCTATTCCTAAACGGTTTGCCGGTGGCATGCTTTGAGAAGCGTGTCATAAGGCTAATCGGTTACGGGCTCTGCCACGACGGGAACACAAACCTCGGTTTTTATCAAGGCACCTTTTTTGACCATTCGACCTAGTGCATATTCGGAATCCATAGTGACTATTCCAAGCTAGGACAGGTTGCTTACCCGATTGTAAGTTGTTTGAAACCGCTGTGTGCGTAGTGAAACCCTAGCTCCTAACAAAATAGGACAAAGAAACCCTACCCCAACATAGGTGTGTTTTGGCTCTCATTTGCTTGCTATGTGCTTTTTGAGTTTGTCTCTATAGGGAATGCACGTATCAGTTTGTAAGTCTGAGTATCAGGCCTGCGGGCATCAGTATTTTGAGAATCAGTTATATCTGCGGGTATCAGATTCAGTTTTGGGGCAGTAATTTGGGGAACAGTGATCAGTGGTCGAATACAGTTATTCAGCTATGCTTATGTCTGTTCCGGTGAAATTGGGCTGAGATGCTTCCTGTTTTCTCTTTCAGTTCAGAGATTCGGTTCAGAGCAACCAGTGTTCTCCATCGCTGAGGCAAGGTAGAAAAGGGCTAGTCAAGGCCCACCGGTTCATCAGATCCATCAGCCACCAGTCACATCACCTCTGTTCAGTTCAGCAGACTCATGATGACGCAGAATTCAGAAGAAATTGTGGTCATGGCAGCAGCACTAAACCAAGGAGTCGCTATGCAGGGTGAGACTGATGTTGAAATGGAACATCCGCCCAGGTCACCTGCCGCACACCCGATATGGGAAACCCAACCATTTCAAACCCGTGAGCCCACCACTTTTGAGCTTATGCGAATGATCGGGGATCTTCAGAGATTTGTAGCTAATCTAGCCTTCGGAATGTCAGCTCCACCGTCGACCATGTCACATGTTGGGAATTTCATGCCAGAAGAGCCCCCGCTACTGGGGCGAATAGTAATTGAACTCAGCCAACCTGAACCCATCCTAAGTATAGGTAATGGCATGCCAACAACAAGACTTCACACTGATATAGCAACCCAAACCTTCGACCAAGTTGAGGCTAGTGGAAAGAACAAGATGGGGGCGAACACTGATCCCTATGAACAACTTCTGCAGGCTGTTGAGGCTTTGAAAGCCGGAGGGCTGAACAAACAGCAAGTGCTCGCAATTGCTGTAAAAACTGTGGATGACACTTTCGTCACTCAGAACGAGGGCAGTTCAAGCCAAGGGGAAAATCGGGAGAAAGACCGTCGTGCCAGAGTCGTTCCTCTCAACCCTAATTCTATATCCAGGAAAGATCAGAAAACCAAATCAGCGCCTGCCGACCCCTTTGTTAGTGCGTCCAGCAAAAGTCCACAAACCTCAAAGTATCTACCCCGAGGTCGCAGGGTCTTCCATGCCCTCTATATGCCTTTATCCAAGGCTTTTCAAATCCTTGCTGAAAAAGGGAATCTCAAACCCCTCGAGCCTCGGTCTCTCCCTAGTCGTCTTCTATCAAGTCATGACGCTACTCAGTACTGTGCGTACCACCAACAAATTGGTCATAACACCGACAATTGCTTCCGTCTTTGCCACGAGGTACAGGATTTGTTTGATAATGGGGTCGTCCTCCCACCAAGCTCAGTAAAGTCTATTGTCACTGGATCAGTGAACCTGTAGCATAATGTGAAGTGATCAGGAGATGAACCACCTGCGGGCGGCACTTAGTTTACTTCAGATGTGGTGTTTGGCACGCACTATTTTGAGCATTTATGAATGTTAGTCTTTGTACTTTCTCCCTTGCGTATTCAGTCAGTTTTGTTATGTTGTATACAGCCAATCTTTTTTGTACTATGTCAGTTGGGTCTGTCTTGTTGTATCGAGTCAGTTCTATTGCATAGGAGTTGAGTGATTCCGGGGGCGTTACCTCGGATATCACTATTTTGTTTTGTGTTTATCTTTTTGCTTTCTTTTGAGCCTGTTTCTGCCATGGAGCCAGTTACACCAGAAGTTCTGAATGAAACAGTTGTGGTTTTCATGCTTTTGTGCTTGTTTCTGCTTTGAGCCTATTATGCCAGCAAACTTGAATGAAACGGCAGTACATTTCACCTGCTCTTCTGTGCCTTCAAATCTTTGCATTGACCTAAGTTTTTTTTCAAAACTTTTTGAACGCTGTGGTGAAAACAAAGAGGAAAGAATTCCTCGGGATTTGCAAAAATTTGATCAACTGAGAGAAAGAGAGGCATGTTAAGCCCTTAATGAATGAAATCATGTTTGTTAATGTGAGTACAGAGAAAGATCCTAGCTTGATCCAGATTGGTTCCACATCGTCTTCAGCGCAAGCGATTAGTCGCTTTCTTAAAAGATTTCAACAAATGTTTTGCACGGTCCTGCGAAGACCTGTGTGGAATCGCTCTTGAGATTGTGTAGCCTAGGATCGCTCTCAGCCCCGAGACTCGACCCTTGGCTTTCAAACCTTGAACTTAGATTCAGAATGTTCAACGGTCAACCACAATGTGAGGCTTGCATGGCCAGATCAGAAGCAACCTTTGAACTAGGGCCAAGTAGATCAGATGTTATCAAAGGAAGCTTGCGAAGCTAAATCAAAAGTAACCCTCGAACTAGGGGCAAAAAAATGTCAGATGTGCTCGAAGAGTCAAAATTGGGACATTTCTCAAGTCAACGAAGATCGACAAGAATGCCAAATCCCAGAAGGGAGGAAAGAAGAAAGTATTGTTGAAGGATGATCGAGTTCCTATCCGCAACACTAGGGGCAATTCAGCCCCCATCAGATGGACTTCTACAACATCAACAAATAGTGGCCATTCTTCTGGATTCAAATGGCTTCAAGACTCTTAAACCATTTGATATGGACTAGCTACACTTTTACCCTTGAGAGGCTCGCTGGGCCGAAAACCCGAAAGGGCGACCCAGGCAAAAGTTAGAGCAAAAAAAAAAGAAAAAATGCAAAGATTGAAAAAAGAGAAAAAGAAAAAAGAAAATGAAAAATTTTGAAAAAAAAAAAGAAGAAAAGAATTGAAAAGAAAAGAAAAACTGAGCTCGCAAGGTTGAAAACCCAGAAGGGCGCCCTTGGCAAAAGTTAGAGCGTAAAAGAAGAGGTTAAATACCCGAGTGTACCTTAACCTGAACTACGTAAGGCTTGATTCCCATGTTTGGGATACGTAGGCAACTTCATTCTGAAGTCCAGCCACAAACACTTCCAAATTGATTGTACCCATGTAATGGTTTTGATCATCTTTGCCTTCTCTATATCCAAGAGAGTTTGGTTGTGTTCGTCAATTTGAGGATTGACTACAACGCGTTGCGGTGCCATTCAGACAAGGGGCGACTCTCCATTGCCCTACACTGTGCTGTAGTGCTATTCAAACAAGGGGCAGCTTTTCGTTGTCATGCAGTGTCCTTCAGATAAGAGGCAGTTTTCCATTGTTATGAATCCAAGGTTGTGCATCTCAAGAGTAGGTTCCGTGCTCGTTGAGCAATGGACATTTGCAAAAACAGTTTTTGAGAATTTTTACTAAGGTTGACTAATTTTCTCAAAAATAATTTTCTCGAAAATTATTCCACTTTTCCAAAACTGGACCATTTCTTGGACCCAAAAAAAGAAAATTTTCAGTGCTCACAAACTAACTTGCATGATTTCAAATCAGAAAGTTGAACAAGTATGTTAATCTAACTCTCATCTTGGCCAAAATTGTTTTAGTAGAAAGCCAAAACAAAAAATGGTCAAAATGATGAACTACAGGCACAGTTGAGTCTGGTGTTCTGTCTTTTTCCCATTGTTAACATGCTTGCCAAAAAGGTCACCGTATTCTCCAAAAAGGGCAAAACTAAAGCTAACAATAAAGGGCTGAAAGCTCTCAACATCCTCCAAGAAACGAGGTATCAAGCCAAGTGCGAAGCACGAACCGGATTGGATCAAGATATTTCAATCCCATGTCTGGACACATTTGTCATGTCCAAACTCCTTAGCAGAACATTGTCAAGCGATGCTAGCTGCAGATTGGCTACACACCCAGTTGTAACGCGACTCCTCTGTGGGAGGAATTCACTAGCTGTGCGCAAAAGAAAAAAAGAATCTAGCAAAATGCTAGGGGCAAGAGCCTGCAACTTCTTGTTTATCCATCAACCGCCCAGGGAAGGGATATAAATGAGAGATTGAAGAATAGAGAGATGTGCGTTGAGAGAAAAGTGAGGAAAAGGGCTTTTTCAAAAAAACAGAGCCTGAGGGCCGAGTGATGTGAGAATCACAAATAAGAAAGTGTGGGAACCAATACCCGAAGAAACTGGCTCCTCGTGATCTGTGAGGTCCCTCGTCTTTGGAATACGTCTGAGTGTCGTGTTTGTTGTTTTGTTTATCTCGATTCTTGTTTTGAGTTGTTTTGAGTGTTACTCGATGTGTTTAGGTTGTTTACCTTTTGTTTGTCTTTGCTGAGTAATTTTGACTGTGGTCAGCTGTAGGCTCAATACTCGGTTGAGAATCCTTTTCTCATTACAATTTCGAAAATGAATCTATTTGTGCTCAGAGTGCTGTGCCATTCTCTACATTTGTGCAAAACAAAATTTGTTCTTTCATAAAATCGCAGGGTTCAACCCAAGCCATCTCAGAGCAGTAGAATCAGGACCTATCTGAAGCTATAGGTTCCAGGTTGCAAAGCAAAAGAAAAAAGGGAAAATTCAGAGCATCTGAGTTTGTTTCGACTCCTACAAGTTCCGTCTTTCTATCCTCTGTGTTCAGAGAAACAGAGTACTGTGTTATGGGTTGTGTGTTCAGAATGAGCAGTGTTCAAAATGGGCTGTGTGTTCAGAGAAACAGAGTACTGTGTTATGGGCTGTGTGTTCAGAATGAGCAGTGTGCTGTATGAACTGTGTGTTCAAAGTGAATCAAATATTGTGTTGACTGTCTCAATATCAGAATCACGATTAGAAGTGCTATCCTTGAGTACCAATCCCTGCCAAAGGCATCTTGGCTATGTTTGCAATGAGTACCTAGGAGATAAATTGCATTGGTGGAAACTAGAGTTCGAATGGCTGTTGCCTAGAACACAAAGGTTTGGAATTTCCGAGACTAAAGTCTAGTTTAAATACCCAGGGCTGTATCCCCCGGCTTGAAATCTGTATGGAAGCCCCACAGGTTAAGGGAGCAGGTACGTGCCTCGATTCTGGATACTGAACCAACCTAGTCTGTCACCCTGTTGAAGAATAGGGAAAGTTGTGAATATAATCAAGAAGAAAAGCGGCATCCATGGTTTCCCTAGCAGATGTTCCTCCTTGTCAGCATTTCAGCACCTTTGTACTGCAAGTTGAAGGTGAGAGTTCGAAGAACACAAGGGGAGACCCCCGTTAGAGTAGAGCAGTTTGTTGCCACTCACCCCATGAGGTGCTTGCTGAAGCGCCGCTTTGTTTGTTTATTGCATTCCTTAAACATCATGCATTGTATTGTATTATACCTATCTAATTTCTTTCTCATTTCTACACGGTATTGTATGTACTGTTCATTCAGAGAAGTTCCGATTTAGTTTGACTGATACCTTCCTCCGTTTGGATACCTTTCCTCTCTCGCGTGTGATACGCTGAGAGGTTTACCCTTTCCTCTCTTGCGTGTGATACGCTGAGAGATGCTTCCTTTCCTCTCTCGCATGTGATACACTGAGAGGTTTTCCTTTTCCTCTCTCGCGTGTGATACGCTAAGAGGTTTTACCTTTCTTCCCTTGCGTATGGTATGCTGAGAAATTTACCCTTTCCTCTCTTGTGTGTGATACGCTGAGAGATGCTTCCTTTCCTCTCTCGCGTGTGATACGCTGAGAGGTTTTCCCTTTCCTCCCTCGCATGTGATACGCTGAGAGGTTTTACCTTTCTTCTCTTGCGTATGGTACGCTAAGAAATTGCCCATTTCCTCTCTTACGTGTAATACGCTGAGAGCTGTGCATTGTTTTGCACACTCTTTCTTTTTTTTGAGAAACACGGAGATCTGTCCCTATGTTTCCTTTTCCTTCAGGAGACACCGGGATATGTCCCTATGTTTCTTCGAGAAACACGGGGATACGTCCCTACGTTTCTCTTTCCTTCGAGAAACACGGGGATATGTCCCTATGTTTCTCTTCCTTCGAGAGACACGGGGATACGCCCCTACGTTTCTCTTTCCTTCAGGAAACACGGGGATATGTCCCTATGTTTCTCTTCCTTTGGGAAACACGGGGATATGTCCCTATGTTTCTTTTCCTTTGGGAAACACAGGGATACGTCCCTATGTTTCTCTTTCCTTCGGGAAACACGGGGATATGTCCCTATGTTTCTCCTTTTTTCCCGAAACACTGGGATATGTCCCTATGTTTCTCCTTTTCTGGTTTAGAGCATTTTGGAATACGTTCCAATGCTTGTACCGTTCCGAAATAGCAGGGATATGTCCCTATGTTTCTCCCTCCTCTCTTTCCTCACACGATTTCAGCGTGTTTGGAATTTATCTCAGGTTGTGCTTTGAACACACATGGGCAAGTTGTTTTGGACTTCCTCTCACGATTTCAGCGTAGTTTGAGTGTCCCTTTCCTTACACGATTTTAGCGTGTTTGGAATTTATCTCAGCTTGTGTTTTGAACACGCCTGGGCGAGTTGTTTTTGGACCTCCTCTCACGATTTCAGTATGGTTTGAGTGTCCCATTCCTCACACGATTTCAGCATGTTTGGAATTTAACTCAGGTTACGTTGTATGCGCACTTGGGTGGGTTGTTTTGGACCTCCTCTCACGATTTCGGCATGGTTTGAGTGTCCCTTTCCTCACACGATTTCAGCGTGTTTGGATTTTGACTCAGGTTGCGTTGTATACACGCCTGATTGTTTGTTTTTCCTCCTCTCATGATTCCAGCATGGTTGGAGTATGTCACCCTTTTTTTGAATCTACTATACTATCATTGCATCGCACCTATCAGTTCATTGCATTTCATTCGCACTATTTTGCGCATCGCATTATTTTGCGCACGTCATATGCACCTATTAGTGCATTGCATTGCATTCGCGCTATTTTGCGCATCGCGCTATCTTGCGCACATCATATGCACCTGTTAGTGCATTGCATTTCATTTGCGTTATTTTGCGCATCGCACTTTTTTGTGCACATCATATGCACCTGTTAGTACATTGCATTTCATTTGCACTATTTTGCGCATTGCACTATCTTGCGCACATCTGTAGACACCCCATTTTTGACTGTCCTCAAGACTCGGACGTCACCATTTGAACACTCGGTGATTATCCATGTTTGTGTTCGTTTGGAGTTCCCGGAGGCCTCGGCTCGCGTGCCTTGCCTCAGGATCTCCGAACTCGACCGTTTAGTGTCTGGTTTTGCACCAAACACTTACATTTTGCCTTGAAGGGGCAGGGAATGCCTTGTGAGGCATCCCCACACACCACCGGCAGTGGCTAGAGGCCACCGGCTGGTTTTTGCTGCCACCGGCAATGTATATTGCCGGCCGGCACTATTTGTTGCCAGTCAGCACTTTTTAGTGCCGGTCGGCACTCTTTTTGGCCAAGATGGCATTTTTGGCCGGCCGGTTACTGTGCAGTTACTTTTTGAGATATTTTTAGGCAGCTGTATTGCAGTGACTTCCCCTCCATACACATGTATGGAGGGATGGCCCTCTTGTTTGGCTTAACTTGTAAGTTTTACAAGTTTGGTTGCCAATATAAAGAAAGGCTCTCTCTTGGCTCAAGAGGTGGAAGACTTTAGACATTTTAGAGAGGGAAAAACACAGAGTGAAGCTCTGGTTTTAGGGTTTGAGTTGCATACACATCCTATCTCTATATTTACTCTTGTGTGTGTTTTAGTCCATACTATTGTACACAAGCACCTAGTGTTTCATCTTCCTCTTGAAACTAGGGTTCTAAGGTCTTGTTCTTGAGGTTCTTGACTGGTTTCAAGCCAAAGGAGGCCATTGGAGCATCATTGTTAAAGAAGGCTTCAAGGGTAAGAAACTTATACCTTTATTCCCCATTTTTGCACCTTATTTCTACCTGTCTTAAATTCATTTTTGAGCTTAGTGTATAATACAAAAAAGTTCTGTTTTTTAGCCCTCTTGATTGTTTATTAAGAGTGTTTTTTAGTTTGGAGGTGTTTGACCCCTCTCAGGCCTTGAAAGGCCCCATTTTGTGCTATTTTGAGCAAGTTTCGAGACCTCCGGGATTTTGGTGTTGGGGTCTCTTCACCACTGAAATCTTGAGGGATTTCAGTGGTGAAGATGATGCCTTGAAGTCCCAAGAAGGAGAGGGCCACCCCCTCTCCTTGTTGTCCTTGAAAGGGCATGTTTTGGCCTCTTGAGAGAGCATTATGTTTGAGGGTGTATTGACCATGACTTGGCAGTTTTTTATGCTTAATATGTCATGTTATGCCTCTGTTTTTACTTGGTTTTGGTACCCCATGCATGCTTAGCATAGTTGCCTTGTAATGCCATGTTTATGCCTTAATGTGCCTTAGGTTGTTAGCCTTTGTTGGAGCATGTTTTAGGCTTAGTCTTGTGAAGATTTTGTGCATGTTTTGCCATGTCCTAGGTCTGTCCTAGGTTGTTTGGGTCGAATTTGGCGTGCATCATATAGCCCCTTTGCATTCGGGCTTGTTGGCCTCAAGTATGTGGATGTGTAGTATGCATTGCTTGCATCATTTAGGTGGTTTGGAACCGCCTTACATGTTATTTCAGTCCCATTTTCATGCTTGCTTGATTGCCTTGCATGCCCCTTTGATGCTTTGGAAGCTTGTGTAGCCATGCTCCATGTTTTGACCATTTGTGCATGTCTTTGTTTTTGAGCCATTTAGATGCCATCTAAGTGGTCTTTTGGGCCTTATGTTATGTGCTAAAACTCTGTTTTTTAGTCATTTAGTCCATGCCATGTTTGGTCTTACTAAGTATAGTTCAGTGCCCCATTGGTTTGCTTTGAACACTTGGACTATTTGTTGCATGTTTGGCTTGATGTATTGCTTGGTTTGGCACTATGTTTTAGCATGATTTCAATGCTTATGTCGCATGCTAATTAGTCCATGATTCCCCCTTTCAAATGTGTTTGAGGGTTGTTCAATTTGTGCCTAAGGTTTGGACCATAACATGTGTATGTGTGCATGTGTGTTTAGCCTCCATTTTTGGGCATTATGGCTACTGTTTTAGGACTATTTAGAGTTTCCTAATTCATGTTTAAGTCCATCTTTGCACCCATTTGCATTGCCATATGTATGCTTGTATTGCTTGCATAAGTTAGTTGCCATGCCATGTTGCATCCTTAGCTTGTATGCTTAGGTTGCATTGCATCTTGCATGCATGCCTTGTTCCTTGACTTGATGATAGGAATTGGGCCTTGTTTGGTTTGATTGGTTTGCATTGCATTTGAAATCAAAGTTGCATACTTGGTTCTTTGGGCCATCATGCATGGAAATGCGTGATTGGTGGTCCGAGAATCGAGGCACATGCCCCTTTGAGTCATTATCATGATAAGGGACATGGTTGGTGCATATATGCCTTGAATTGTGCTGCCATGCTTTGCCTTGCCCTCTGTTGCTGTCAATTGCAGATTCTGCAGGAACACTCTGCCGACCGGCAGTGTAAGGTGCCGACCGGCAACAATTACCCTTCCGACAGCTTCATTTTATGCCGATGGCCAGACACCACTGTCGGTGGTAATTCCACTCAGCCGGTGGCACTCCCCAGTGTCCAGGGATGCAGTCCTGAGGTTTTGACAGCCTCCAGAGGAGTGAAGGAAGGAAAACAGAGGCAGCCTATGCATGGCGGCGCGTTTCCCAAGGCGGTTTATCTATTTTCTTATCTTAATTTAATTTGTTAATTAAATTAATTAATTTGTAATATTTAATTAGCTTGCGTAGTTAATTAATTTGTAATATTTATTTGGTCCCTCCGAGTGAGGGCAAACCTGTAATAAGTGTGCGTGAGTGTGTATATGTCTTCCAACCTCACGTCTTTCTTCCCTTTTATTTATCTGCTTATAATGGTAGATTAGGGCACGTTTAATTTAGCATACTTTATGCTATGCATGTGTACATCCATGCATTTGTATTGCATGCATTAGGCTCGGTACATCACGCTAACTGCATTTGTACTTCAATTCACAAATTGAATATGTGGTAGTTGATCGCATTTCATAGACCATGCTTAGGTTAGCCGAGCCTATCTAATTGCATCCTGTATGTGTTGCATTAGGCAATTTAACATGAACTAGGACGCGCATGTTCGCTAACTAGTTTACTGTTTTGGCACGGAGTACAATGTAAGTATTTTCGCTTTAGCATCTCGCATGCGTGTGAATGTTAACATGACAGTATGCTTGCCATGAGACTATGTGCTTATGTGATATAACTGCCTGAATGCCTGTGGGTGAAGGTTGGGTTGCTTGAATTGGAATAATTCGTCGAAACCCATGTTTTAGCCTACTTACGAGTAGCAAACTTCAATCCATTTTCAAAACAAACGGATATACGATGCTTCCTTCCAAATTAGGCAATCTAGTCTATACTTGTTTGCTGTGTGCATGACATAGTAATTCTAGGCTAATAAACCAGAATAGGTGGAGTAACGAAACAACGATAAACGTTTTAAAATGGATATCATGGTATAGTAAGAAGGCCGGTCTTTCGGACCGGGCGAAAGGGGGGCTGCATAGCTGACCTTCCCCGATCGTACAAGCTTCCCGAGCCGAGACAACTCCGGTGATGACGGACATGTGCCTTCGGCACCGAGTCAGGGTTCCTAAATTTTCCCTATTTTAAAAAAATTTTCGGTGGCGACTCTGTATCTGGCAAAGCAGTCCATGTTTGGCACTACTTTTTAAAAAATCTGTTTCTCAAAACGATCTTGCCGATTTGGACCTTTGTCTCAGATTTAAAACCGCTGACGAATGAGCAAAATCGGAGAGTCTCAGGATGTAAGCGACAGGCCCCCCCGCTGGGCGTGTTACAAACATCATATGCCCTGTTAGTGCATTGCTAATTGCATTCGTCTATCCTTGCGCACATCATATGCACCTGTTTAGTGTTGCATTTTGGCATTCATTTCCGTTGCATTGCGTCACTCCCATATGCAAACCTGTCAGTGCATTGCATTTCTATTCGCGCTATTTACCTCACCTCGATCGCACTGTTTTGTGCATTGCCATGTTCATTCACGTTATCTTGCGCGGCACTAATTTGTGCATTGCATCGCGCTATCTTGCGCAACTCTTACTGCACTTGTAGTCGCATTACCATTGTCAGAACTTCACTTGCGATTCGTTTTGTATCCCTTTCCGCCATTGTTAGCGTCACCCTGTAGGTTGCATTGTCTTGCATCCCTTCGCGCATTGTTATGCGTCACACTTAGGTTTCAGTTGTCTTGTATCCTTCGCATTGCTATGCATCACACTTAGTTGCACTTGTCGTTGCATCCCTTCCATTGTTAATGCGTCAAGACTTATAGGTTGCATTGTCTGCATCCCTTCGCTTGTTTATGCGTCACACTTAGGTTGCAGTTGTCTGCAATCCCTTTCCGCATTGTTATGCGTGCACGCCTTAGGTGCATTGTCTTTGCATCCCTTCCCCGGCATTGGTGTATGCAATCCACTAGGTTGCGCGATCTTTTTCATCCTTCCGCATTGTTATGCGTCACACTAGGTTGCATTGTCTTGCACCCTTCGCGCATTGTTATCGCGTCACCCTTAGGTTGCATGTGTCTGCATCCCTTCCGCATTGTTAATTGGCAGCCCTTAGTTGCATTGTCTTGCATCCCTTCGCATTGCTATGTCGTCAAACTAAGGTTGCATTTCGTCCTTGCAGACCCTTCCCATGTGTGCGTCACACTTAGGTTTATTGTCTTGCATCCCTTCCGCATTGTTGTGCGTTACACTTAGTGCAGTGTCATGCACTCCCTCCACTCGTGTTGTCATGCACTTTTCTTTCGATTGCTTGCCATGTTTTCTAACGATATTCGTACGCTGTTAAGTTTCTTATTCTTATTGCGGCAGATATTGTATGTACGGGTTCATTTGAGTTGTGGCACGACCCAGACGACCGTGCACAGTATTGTACTCCTCGATGGTGAGGACGTATGAGAACTGATAATTCTCTACATCCTTACTGCATTTAATGTAGTTAGGGTGTACGCTAGGTTGCCTAAATACTTTGCAGTTATGTGCTTTGCTTACAGCTCCGCTTTGCATATCATAATTTATGACTCAGTGCTTACTCATTGTCTCTGCCGCGCTGCCTTGGGCGCGATTCTATTGTATCTGCATGTTGCTGAGATCTTCGCTGCGTCAAAAATGGTCGTCGTCTATTGCTTCAGATTCATTTCCCGTCATCTTTATGACTTCCAGTCTGTCAAAGAGGGGCAGGACTGGTAGACACCCATTTTTGACCGGCGGGCCAGAGACTGCGACGGAACATTTGAAACATCCGATGATCTCATGTTGTGTTTCGTTTTGGAGTCCGAGATGGCTCGGTCGCGTGCTTGCCTTATGGATCCTTCCTCTCAACTTGTCTGTTTGCATTATTGTGGACCAAGGACTTGTGGTTTTTGCTTCTGAAAGAAGAGGGTGGCTTGTTTGCCATCCCCTGAACCCATCCGCCAGCTTAAGTAATTCAGCCTTGTTTTCTTGCCATTGCCAAAAGTTTGGCCAATCGGTACCTTTTTTGGTTGATCGACAGCTTAGTGGTCGATCAAGTCCATATTTTCTGGTCGAGCCCTTTCCATCTGTCTTTTCAGAATATTTTGTGCAGCTATAACAGCTGGTATGGCATAATTTCGATCCTCTATAAACTGTATGGAGGGATTTGCCCCAAGACTCAAGCTGTTCAACAAACTTGAGAACTTGGATTTCTATAAGAAAGGGAGCCACCACCTCCCTTTTCCAGAGGTTTTGCAATTAGATATAGAGTCATGAGTATCCCTCTCATCTCTATACTCTCTCTATATATTTGTGTGTGTATGGTGCCTTAAAAAGTGTATTTTGTTCATCACTTTGTGCACTGATGCACTAGAAGCCATCCTTGGTTGCTAAAGCATAGATTCGTTTCAGAGTCTTGGGTGGTTTTGATCCAGGAAGCTCCTGGGTTGTGTTCTTGAAGGTGTTCTTCAAGGGTAGCAAACTCCGTTTTTTCCCCATTTGGCTTAAGCTTTGACTATTGCATAATTGTGTTTTGAGCTTAACTATAAACTGAAAAAAGTTTCTGTTTTTGTGTGCTAAGGACTGATTTTTAAAGGTCACTTTTTGGTGGGGGTCTGTCCCTACCCCCTCTTAGGCTGTTTGGCCTTGTTTTGAAAGCCACTCTTTGGCCTTGTCTTGCCTTTCGCAGACCTTCTCCACTGAAATATAGAAATTTTTCAGCTGGTCGGCAAGTAGTTTCTAGAGTCGTTGTATAGGCAAGGGACACCCCACTCTCCTTGTTCCTCATATGCTGTGGTTGTTGGCTCATAATCGTAGATGTTTTGCTTCATTTCAGCAAGTATTGGTGTATTGCATGGTTACCTACTGTTCTATGTGGTTAATGGGTTTTGCATGCACCATATACTTGCCTTGTAATCCCTCTATTGCCTTAACAATGCATCTAACATTTGACTATCATACTCGTGCATTATTTCGCTCACTCAAAGGAACCTTAGGTATATTTTCACAATGCTAAAGCTCATGTTTGGTGTTGTTTTGATCAATATGCATTGCTTTGTAAGCTACATACATCTGCCTCGCTTACTGAGCTTTGGAAATGTCCAAGTATTAGCCAATGCACTAACTTGGACCTTTTTTTCATGATTGGCATCATCTAATATGTTATTTGAAGTCCATGTTTCATGCTCATATACTTGCATTGCCATCCTGTTCAAGCTCGAAGAGTTGGTGTTTATGCCTCATGAATGAACCATTGTGTATCTCTCCAATGCTTAGGGTCTGTGGATGCCATCGTACGTGGGTTTTGGGGCTTCATTTTATATGCATAACTGTTTTTCGCATTGTTAAATCATGCCATGTTTGGTATTGTAGTGTATGTAACAACCCCATTAGTACGCCCTTGTTGCCATCATGCCTTTTGCGAGCTTGTATCTAGCTTGTGTGCTAGGTTAAGGCTTGGTTTTGGTCTCATCTTGACCTCCTTGGGATGTTCTGGGTCCCCTTGGCCCTTTGGGCTTGTCCTTCCATGCCTCGTGATTTGATCCTCTTGGCTATGCTTCAAGTCTTGGAGCCTTCTTGCATTTTTTCGTTTGTGTTATATGTTCGATTTTGCATCATTCGTACATCATTACAGAGCTTATGGGGCTGTCAATATATCCATCGTTTGCTACTCTTTAAGTGTGCTTAAGAGTTTGGTCGCTCGTTTAATGCCTTAATGCTTGGGGCGCAATTGTATGCATGATTGTCTTGCATTTTCATGCTCTTCTTACCACCATTTAGCACTTATGGCCACTGATTTTGGGCTCGGCTGAGGTCTATCCATCTTTGGTATAATGTCCATTTGGGGTTAATGTGGTTTGCCATGTTGGTTGCGTGCATTATTGCATTGGTTAGTTTGCATGCTTAGATTGCAATTGTATTGTTGCGATGCTAGCATATAACATGTTTGCAGTTTAAGGCACAGTCTACTTGCAATTAGTTTGCATTGCATGACATTAATTGCATACTTTGTTGCATGCATAGGTTTCTGCATGTTTGCTTGCATACTCATATTGCATTGAATTTTGTTTGCAATGCCATTAGTCTTGTTGCATTGGTATAAATTCCCCATCGTGTGCATTGTACTTGCATACTTGCATTGCAATTGTGTTTGGTTTTGGGTGTCGACCAAAGCATGCAGGACCGAGGGACGTTCGTATTCGAAGCGATGAAACTGCCTCAATCCCTCGGTCCGCCGACACTTTTTGATCCAACACTGATAGAGTTCTAGCAATTCAGTGTGTTTGTTTGCATTCATTCCATATTGAATCACACACATGGCTCCTTGCCATCAAGCATCGACATCGTGATTGATGACCCGAGGGTGCGAGCATTACACTCCCTTAAGCTCATGACATGATAGGGAGAGTGGTTGGGCAGACATGGTCTTGCAAAAGTATTGCCATGCTATGTTTGTCCTCTGCTGCAAGAAAAGGAGTACTTGCGGAAGAGATGGCCGATCGCTAAAAATTCTGGCCGATGGACTCGACAATTGTTGATGACCATTTCCCTGGTCGATTTGGCCTCATACTTTGGCCGATGGGTTCTCAGAATATCCACTGAACTGGTCGATGCGGTGCAGCCAAGAGGCATCTTGGCGACCGGCTCTATGCCGCGAGTTGCTCCTATGAGGATGACGAATGTGCTCCAATTGTGCTAGCGGCCGTCATCTAAAGCCACCACACGCAGGAGTGCAAAAACAGTGGAGCAAACAGAGGCAACATGGAGGCATGGCAACAGATTCCGAGCGAAGCCAAACCGAGCATTGCATTCGTCCCTCTTCCCGAGGCGCTTTCCTATTCTTCATCTACTTAATTAATTTGTTTAAATAGTTAAGAGTTCATGTAATAATAATTAATTACTTAAATATTACTAG